>VWZP01010724.1:4233572-4278100 GCA_013396995.1 Dicaeum eximium
GATATCGCCACCGCTTTCACCAGCCTTGTCCTGGTGCGGGACTCAAGGGAACTGCGGCTGGGTTGAGAATTGAGCACTGCATTAGAACCGTATGGAAACTGCAGTAGTGCAGTTATTCCTTTAAGGTCTTACAGCGTGTCTCTTTTCTAGGAAAAATGATTTCTGAAAGCAGCTCCTTCATCAAGGGTTTGGTGCTTGGAGGAGTTTTCTGCATGTTGGTTACACTGCTCGGACACATTAAGGTGGGCCATGGGACCAAAGCACATCACCACGAGCATCATCACATCCAGGCTCCCAACAAGGAAGATGTCCTAAACCTTTCAGAAGGCGAACGTGTGGAGCTTAGTAAAAGCATCCATGTTTACTGCATCATCCTTGTCAAACCAAAAGATCTGGGGCACTGGGCTGCAGCAAGGGAGACCTGGAGCAAGCACTGTGACAAGGCAGAATTCTACAGCTCGGAAAATGTCAAAGTGTTCGATTCTGTAGCCCTCAACACAAAGGACATGTGGGCGATGATGCGGAAAGCTTACAAGATAACGTATGAACGCTATAAGGATGAATTCAGCTGGTTCTTCCTTGCATATCCAACAACATTTGCTATAATTGAAAATCTCAAGTATTTCTTACTGAAAAAAGACCCCTCACAGCCTTTTTACATAGGCCACACCGTGAAATCGGGTGACCTTGAGTACGTGGATGGCGAGGGAGGAATCGTCTTAAGCATTGAGTCCCTAAGACGACTCTCCCATGTTCTTGGAGACCCTGACAAGTGTCCAGAGCAGGGAGGAATGATTTGGAAGCTCGCAGAGGACAAACAGCTGGCAATCTGCCTCAAGTACACGGGCGTGTTCGCTGAGAACGCCGAGGATTCGGAAGGGAAGGACGTGTTTAACACGAAATCCGTGGGGGCCCTCATCAAGGAGGCCATGTCCACTCACCCGCAGCAGGTGGTGGACGGCTGCTGCTCGGACATGGCCATCACCTTCAGCGGGCTGGCCCCCAACCACATGCACGTGATGATGTACGGGGTGTACCGGCTCAGGCCCTACGGCCACTCGTACAGCGATGCCCTGGTCTTCCTGCCCCCACCGGGCTCGGACAACGACTGATGTGTCCTCAGGGAAGGCTGGAACCGTGGAGTCACAGCACACAGTTGTGCTGACACATTCTGGTACTGCTGTACAGGTTCTTTTGCACATTGAGGGTTGGTAAAGCTCTTCATTTTAAAAGTGGAAGGAGAATTTTTTTCTAAATCTTTTATAGAGAAATGCTTCTGGCTTTTGACAGTGCTGGAATGAAATGATGAAAAGAAGATGTTAATGTTTATTATAAAAGGAAATTAAGTTTATAGGGGGGGTTTGTACATGTAAATATTTATTAATGAAAACTCAAATGAACTTTAGTCTACTCTTACAAATACATTTTTGCAAGACTTTGATTATTTCAGTTCTTCCAGGCATTTCTAGAATGTCTTTATATCTTTCTAAGATGTACCAATAAAAATGACTACAGATTCAGCCTCAAAGATTGTAACTTTAAGCTATTTCTCTTACACTGAACTGGACGATAGCTTGAGCTTATACAGCACCTGCCACCTCATGTACAGGCTTCCAGCAGCAGGAAGCAAGGTGACAAGAAATCTTGCAGCAGAGCAATATCAAGTGCCCTTTGGACTACTGTTTCTAAGCAGACAAAAGAAAAGGATAAACTGTATTTGAATAGGTATTAACATGGTCAGGAGTCTGTTAGCACAAGATTAATTGCTCATTTAAAATTTCACTCCATCTACAAGCATGTTAGAATAAAGGTTCAGTATTATTTTTACTCTTCTTAGTGGGTGCTAATAGTGTTTACAAAGAAGTTGGTTAATTGTCAGTACAATTTGGTGTTTGGTTTGGGGTTTTTTCATGCCTTTTTTTTTTACAATAGAGTGTACTCAGTTTTACACAAGTTCCTGAGTCACACTCCTATGCACTCACAGCATGTGCAGACAAACAGCACTTCAGTACTTACTCCATTTAGAATTCACTGACCTGATGTGGGTGTTTCAACACTTGAGTAAGGTACTACATCCATCTGTTAAATCTAGGAGTGTTCCAGGCTTTGTTGGTACTCAGATTTTCATAAAACATGGCAGCAGACTGTGTTATCTCACCTTTAACCATCTAGTTCTAACACCCTACCTGAGCTGCAAGTGGGCAGGTGGGGAAGTGGAACACCTGTTTCAGAGCTGATAAAACTATCCCCATCTTGGGTTTTTTAAAGCATCAGGTTTTTGACAAGGTAAGACAACTCCTTAGACCCCCATACAAGCTCCCACAGCTCAGCTGCTTTTTGAAAGGTGAGACAAGATGCACCTTCTCATCCTCCCTGTCAGTCAGAGCTTGTACCTTTGATGTTTTGCTAAACTGGTATATGAATTAAGCCTGATTTGACTTGTATCTTCTAATAGAATAATACAGCTGCAAAAGCTTTGACAAAACCAGATAAAGCAAAACTTTCATTTCACTGTTTCTGATTATTAAAAACAGTTCTGACCCCCCTGCACCAACAGCAGTCATAGAGAATGAGAGTGAACAATTCTAACAAGAAAAAAAATCTCATTTGTCACAGATTTGAGGTGCTATACAACAACACGAAGACATAAGATGGAAGAGTTAAAAGGAAACCACAAAAGGCAAGATTAGCTCATTTTACACAAAAAAAATTACCACTGAAGCATAAATTGATTTCCCATAGTACTAACCAGAAATAAGTACATTTACAATGAAATCTTTAAGGTGCACAGAAATGTTCACCAGCATTCTGAAGGTCTGAGGTGTGATCAGAACTTTTTCTGCACCACTTAAATTTTTCCTACATTGATAAATAGTTTCAGATTTACCCTGTAATTTCCAGAAGTACAGTCTTGTAAATCATTTTACAGAATTTTAAAAGCAGCATGTATTAGGCAATACATTCCTTCTGCCATGTCTTAACTTGGCTTTAGAATCAGATGGAGAACACCTTGGCTACTATCATCTGTAAAGGTCTCAGGGTGGGGAACCAAGCCTGCAGAACAGCACCAAAACAAGGCCCTGGCACACGAAGTTACATTCTGCTGTTGTAAAATGCATGTGTTAGAACCAAGACTTGAAATATTAATAAATGCTTCCGGAGACAGTTCTGAGTGGTAGACCTTAAAAGTTTCCTTAATTTATTACAGTATTCCATTTCTCCAGAGGCTTAGCTTTGGGCATGGTGAAGAAAGGATTGGGTTATGCAGACAGACAGACAGACAGTGCTCCTGAACCCATTCTGTAGCTGTATGGAGACATGTGGCAGTGTGCACAAGCTGAGAGCTCCTCAAGTTCCACCTGAAAAAGTTGCTCCTGGCTACACTGAAAAACATTTTGCTGTCATGCCTTTATTTAACAGTGATTTTGTTTCTGCTCCTAAAATAAGGTGGCACAGAGGGAGTGGAGAGTGTCAGGCACCAGGGTGGCACACACTTCACTGGGAGAGTGCCCACCACTACTACAAACTCCTCCAGAAGGAGAGCACTATCAAAGTGTTGGCAGGTAGAAATCTGAACATACACACAGTCTTCAGATATGAGCCACCATAAAAGAATTTATAATCCACATATCAGTCTGAATTCATAAATCCTATACAGATAAATGCATATTAAAAAGAGAAAATCCTTAAGTAAAATGAAGTTAATGCTCTTAATAAGTTAAAAAATAATCTCAAAAAGCCTGATTTCTCCACATTCAAGAAAGTAGGTAGACTAAGAAGATGTCAATCAGAAGAAAAAATCTGAAATGCTTCAGAGGTTTTATAAACCATATTTATATTTCACACACACTTTATATTACTCTTTTAGAAGAGCACAAAAATGTAAACATTTCTTGGCTTTTTCCTCCTTTCCATTTGAAATAGTCTACTCACAGTCCATGCAGAATCTTTTATCAAATATCTTCAGTCACTGAAGACTCAGGTTTAAGACAAAACAAAATAACTGTAATAAAAAGAAATCTAGAAAACTATTGTAGCCTAACAATATTTTGCATTCAATTGATTTATTTAGCATAGCCACGGAACAAAATAATTTGTACATTCAGTCACATTAAAAACAAGGAATTACAAAGCAGTCCACATTTAACCTAAGTGCATTCCTTTGGAGTAACAGTTCCTGTTGTTTCACTTGTATGTCTTCATATGCCAAAGGCCATCATTTAAATAGTGGATATTTTCAATACCAATCCCTTTGTTGACCTTCTCGCTGTAGGAGGAAAAACATACAGAAGTATTAGCTAGGTTAAATAGGAGAGCACTACAAAATATATTATTTCAAGTAGAAACTGCAACATTTGTCAAGTGGAAGGGGCAATGCAGTAACCTTGACAGTGGTGCTTATACTCCAAACATAGGAATAATAACATGGGACAGGTTATATTTCAGCTTTTAAAACACTTACATGTCCTCAGCTGACATCTTCATTACTCCCACACACAATGCGTGTTGTTTTCCCTCTGCCATTATTGCCTACAAACTACTGCTAAGGAAAACAGGGTTCTTTTTAAACTATTTCAGAAAAGTAAAAGCAATATGAAGAAATTACTTCCAAAAGCCAGTGTTGAACTTTTAACCTTTTAGTAATTCTACAGTTCCAGTTCTTAAAGATAAGCAAAACAATGCACTGAATATAACAACTGAATCAGTGTGTAGAACAAAGCATGTATTTATGAACTCGGAACAGCAATTACAGAAAAAATCTCCCAGTGCTAAATTTCTTCCTTTGTGCCTAATACAGAGGTGACAGTCTCTGCCTTTCTGGAACAAAACAGCACATGTTTGTGGGGCCATTTTAGATTCCAAGGCGCAGAAGAACTGAGACACAAATTTAAAAACCACAAGTACTGAAATCACATGTCCTTTTCAGAGCTTAGCAACACGTGATGTTAACTGCTGATCTTTTCCTATAGCATCTAACTAACAACAAAAGCAGCACAGCTTGGTGTTATAAATGCTGTATTTGTTCAGGGTTCTTTTCTCAGTAATATAATGAGTGAATTAGCACACTTTCCTATTTTACATATGCTAACTTCATCAGACACATAGAGCAAGCCCTGACCGCAGTAAAGCTGATCCTAAGCATCTTTCCCAATTCCCTAGGAAGAGGAGAGAATTCTTCTGAAGGGGATACAAGATGGACTAAGGAGGCAGGGGACAAATTACACTGCACCTCATCCACTTCTACCATTCTGCCTAAAATCACTAAGGAGCTCTACTCACCAATGAGATTAATGGAACAGCAGCCCACCCAACAGTACAGCAGGAATAGTTACATGGTTTGGAACATACAGTAAGTGAAAAAATATGAGTAATTTTAACCTTGCCAAGCAGTATCTAAACCTCTGCAGCTCCTTTCTGATTACCGTTATTTCATGAAATCCAATTAAAATCCGAAGTAATACAGATAATGATCAACTGAGACCACAAGAAGAGAAATTTAACTCATCTCAGAGTGAGCAATAATTCATAGTTAAGAAGGATACAACAACAGTGTCAACAGCAGCAGGGTAAAGCTTTGCTCCAGGAGACGTCAGGCCAGGGCACATTATATTAGCTCCACTCAGGACAAATTTAATGGCGCCTTTATCAACCTGCTGATGCGGGAGAATAAATGGGTCTAGGAGGGGAAAGACACAGCATTGCAATTAATACAGCACCATGACAACGTGAATAGCTCATCATCAAGTCAGTTTGAATGAGGCAATCAGATCTAGAGTGTCCTGCAAGGGTAGGAAGTTTGAGAAACAATTACCAGAGCTTCTGCTGGGCGGTCCCATCCCAGTAGGACACAAATACTGACCCAAAAGGACACAGGTACTGTCCTGCCAGACCACATCTTTTATCTGAGAACCAAAGGTAATCCAGCACTTCAGGCTATGGCTCCTGCACACTCACAGACCCATAGACTGAGCAACAATTGTCCCCTAGGGAAAACAACCACACAAGTGCCCATCCTAAGAGAAATTAAAACCAAGAGGTCTAAATCCCGCAAACTCCATGTACTCTTACAAATTACTCCAACATGAAAGAAAAACAGTTTAACATTTCCAGAACAGAAAAAGACAAACATGGACAAAATTCATGGAAGTTGTCAGCTCTCCAAGCCATCCTTCAAGTGCAGGCACACTCTTGAATTATTTCCAACAGCAAGATCTGACTGAATAACATTCTTTGGGATCCAAAACAGAATATCACAATCAAGCAGAACAGCAAGAAAAAAATGGTAAGAGTAAATTGTGAAAAGTAAAAAAGCATGCAGCCTAAGTTCCTACAGGAGACAGATATACATCATTAAACTCAGGAAGACAGAATATTTTTCTAGTAAAAACTTACAAGTATTTGTATAACAAGACTTGAACGAAAAAAGATAGGGACCAACAATAGAAAATTTATATCTCTGTCCTAAGGGAGCCTCTCAAGATTTTTTTACAGAACTTTGCACAATTTAATTCTTACTTATCAAAATTCAGATTGCTTAACATATAGCATGGAGACAATTAACACAGATATGTGAAACAGAAAATTAATGAATTCCAGTTAAGAAAGTATACTGTATCTTTAAGATCTATTCTGGAATATACATATGCATGGAATATATGGAATGGAAGCTCTTTTTGATTTGGTTCTACAGATGTCCTGTGGAATCACACTGTCACCCTTCTCTTCCCAGCACAACCACCCTCAGGAAACTTACATTTGTGAAGCAACCTTAGCGTGGGGTAAAAAGTCCCTTCTCTTTGCCTGAAGAACAGCAACTCCCCATTCACAGTGAGGATTTCTATATGTTCATGACTGCAAGATTAAAAAAAAAATTCCAAGAGCTACTTAATCCTTCTATACTTTAAATACAGTATTTTACTTTATGGAGTCTGGTCTATCTTAGCACCTGAGAATAAAACCAGTCAATTAGCAACAAAATTTAAAACTAAAAATATTATCTTTTTGTATGACTTTTTCTTCAGCAGTGGTCTCCTGTTTACTTCTTCCCCCTTTGAGAAAAAAGAAACCTACCGACAAAATACACAAACTGCATTTCCTTGGCACTGCTTTTTAAATGCAATACAAAGAATGAATAAGGAGAAAAATTCTGCAAAATATATTACCCTCTATTTAGAAAAAGAGAATAATCAAGATAATACATGGAAGCCCAAAAATAGTACATAATGTACTGACAGGAATCCAAACAATTTTGAACTTCCATGTCCATAAAGCTGAATGCTCCCCTTCAACAACAGGCTGATCCTTGGAGAGACTCTGAATACACATTAGCTACTTGGAAGCATTTTTAAGTTCCTGAAGCATCCTACTAGCATGTGCCTTGAAAGCACAATGAGCACAGGCCAACTTTCTAGTTTGACCATAACCCGGACTACTGGCTATTAAGAGATGATGGATGCTGATCAGAAGTGCTAGGTTTATCTACTGTACAGAGTAAACAGACAAAGGAAGCAATCCTAGCACCTTGAAAGCAAAGTTTAAAAGAAATAGATACTTACCATCTTACTATTTTGACTGGATCTTTCTTTGGCATTATTTGGTTTAGCCATGGTTCAATAACAGGAAATTGGTCTATCAGTTGATTCTTGATACCTTTAATAACTGAAGTCTTCAGCTGGATGCAGTTTGATACATTCTCCTTTTCATCAAATCTGTCAAGTTGAAAGTAGTTTAGAAATGCACAATTTGCTGCACAAAAGATGCATTTTTCGGCAGCTATCTTTAGAAATGTTTATAAATTCACTATAAAAGTCTAATAGCAGACTGACTGTCCAACTTTCAAATGCGGGATTTGACGAGGCTTAAATTTGTCCCCTGGGAACACTGGGCTGGGGGAAGGCAGGGAGTCCCCCTCTTAGTAGCCTGTCTTCATCCCTTAACTTTTGTACGGCCACAACACGTGCTTAGCCTCACAGATAAACCCTGGCACACAGTGCTATTTTATTCAACTCCAAGAGCACTTTGCTGGTAACACAAACACCCACAGCCCTGTTCCGATGCGAATCCTTCACGTACGACACAGAAATACGAGCGGCGCTTTGCACCACCCGAAGTTGGGCTAAGTTAATGACTCAGCTCCATTTAACGGGCGAGTGCCCAAGGCAAAGCCGAGGGCTGCGGGCGGCGCTGCCCGAGGAGGCCGCGGGGCCGCTCCCGCCAGCGCAGCGCCGAGCCCGGGGCTGAGGGGGCGCCGGGCCCGCCCGGCCCCTTCCCTTCTCTTCCCCCGCGCCTCCCACGCCCCCAGCCCGGCCACACTCACTTCTTGAACATCCTGCGGGCGGGGGGCGCCGGGCGGGCAGGCCGGGGCCGGCGGGCGGGCGGGCACCCACAGCCTCGGCGCTGCTCACACGCGGCTCCGGCCGGGCCCTCGCTGCCTCCGCGCCCGCCGGAAGCGCCGCCGGCCCGGCCGTCCGTCCCCGTCACACGTCCGGGCCGCGCCGCACCGCCAGCTCCGGCCGCGCCCCGAGCCCCGCGCCCCGGGTTCCGCCCGCCGCCACCGCGGGAGCACCGCGAGGGTCCCCAGGGAGGTGACCCCGGCGGGGCCGAGAGCTGCGGCCACAGAAGCTCAAAGGGAAAGGTCTCAGAAAGCAAGGGAGGTGCTAAGGGGAGCCCCTCACCGGGACTGCCTCCTCCTGCTCCGTGGAGCCGGGCGGGATCGGGCTCTTTCCCAGGCAAACAGCCCAAAGGGCCAGGGGAGGCNAGCGCCGAGGCACCGCATGTGCCGCTCTCTCCGGCATCGCCCCCTGCCCCTACCCTACCGTGGCCTCAGTAGGCACCTTTCACAACAACCAGGTGCTTGGTACTTACAGGCACGGCCCTGTTTTCCCAGGAATATATCGCTTTTCGGTAAAATAAGAAAAGCAAAGTGCTAATAGCTACTGACATCATTTAAACACAAAATAGGTTTAACTGGAAAAAACACGGCCATCCTCAAACTAGCAGAGCAGAAGCTGTTGTCACGCCAGCTTCAGAGGAGGACACAAGACCCTATCAGCGGCATTCTGCGGGGGGAAAAACTGAGTTCTCTTCAAACAGCAGATCCTGGAGCCGGCCAGGGAATCAGGCCCAGGTGACAGTGCCACATCTTCGAGGTGGGGACGGAGCAGAAGCCTGGCTTGCAGAGAAGACCTGCCAGGCAGACAGATGGATTCTGGAGGAGAGGGCCATTCACTGTATTTATTAGAATCAAATCAGGTTTTGCTTGGTGATGGCTGCAGCAATTGTGAATAGAAAACCGCAGGCAGACAGAATTTACCATACTGCTTTTTCACTCTGAGGAGCAGACCTGTGTTCTTTAGGCTGGTGGCTGCTATATAAACAGACATACAGGTATCACCCAATTTCTTTTTAAGAGTAATGGAAATGCTACCACTGGCATAAAGGGGAGGGAGGAGAGCACATAAAACACCATTATGCTAACAACCAAGTTCTTTTTTCCATACAAAACTATTTAATCACCTTTGATAATATAATACGTAATTAAAACCTAATACTTAGAAGTTACATCAGCCAAACAAAGTAAAATCAAGCTTTATACATGGTATCATTCAAATAGTGCAGTACAGGGTTGGGAACAAACACACTAATAACTTTTGTAAAGGATAGGACATAAATAGTCAAGCATTTCACTCATGAATGCCACCTTCATCTGCTTTGTAGCATTACTAAAAATACTGAGTTATAATCAAGAATTCAATTTTAACTGAAACACAGTGACACTGCTGATCCCCAGGATCAGAAAGTGAGGAGTTTATCACACTGACAAACTCTTCCATATGTTCTGGTGATCCTCAGAAAAACTTTCATCAAATAATACTTCACCATGCAAACAACCACATTTTAAAAACTGTAATGAAAAAAATCATCACATTCTACCTCAAATGATAGAAACACAAGGCAAACTTCTACCATTCTTGAGAAAGACAGCACATCTCACTGAAGTCACCTGAGCCACTGGTTTCATGGCTGCCTAAAACAGCAAGATTAGGCCCAAATTTTCAAAAATTGCCTTTGTCAAGAGGAAGGTCTTACCTCTATACTTCTACTACCTTAAAGCAGTTGGACCACTGGTTCCCTTCAGGGCTGAGCTAACCTTGAGTCTGGTCTCAACTTCTCCATCTCTTCCAAATGCTTTTTGCTGGGGTAGCTGCAGACTTCAGGGCCAGGTAACTGCTCAGTCAATCTAAACACGCTTGTACAGAGGATTTTTGACAAAGGCTCCAAGCACTTAGGCTGGACTTTGTTAACACAGCTTTCAGTGTTTCTGTTCAGCCTCAACACCAAAAAGCTGGAGACATTTGCTCTAGTTGCAGGGTCACTTTTAAGTATCAAAATTTTAAAGGCATGGTACCTGGACAAGATTGACAAAGCAAGGGGAACACCCAGCAACTGCCCTGACAGAAACCACCCCTCAGATCACACGCTAAATAGAAAGGACTTAGGATTTCACCCCCCAAAAGTAGAAAAAGGGGAAAATCCATCACACCTGTCTTCTTCCTGGATCCCCAGAACTTCACCTTGCCTTTACCTGCTCTCTCATATCCAAAAGCTGAATATTCCAACTGATGGGACAAGGTCATTGACTGTTCCACCCCTGAATGATTGCACAGACAGCAACTTCAGGAAAAGTAGCTCTTACTCATGTCTTTTTTATAAATCCAATCCTTTCAATGAACCAAGAATGTGTAGAAATTTGGCATCTCTTACATCTCTACACCTCTCATCTAACTTGGCTTAACTGAACATGACAGGTACTGGGGAACAGAGGAAAACTTTACAGCATACTCATGTAAGTTTTATTTACTTAGCAAACCTGTTTATTCTATCTGCTACATCTGACTTGGAATGCAATTTAGTAGCCTTGGGAACCATAAAACCTGTTCTAAAGCCAGTCTAAAGCAGACTGAAGCTTTGTTTTGCTAAGGCTTTTTTAAACTGGAAAAAGTACTTTTCTACACATCACAAGCATGAATCTCCAGGCCTCAGGAGCTGTCTGACAGTGACTCAGTTATAAAACATTCTCCAGAAGAGCCTCAGTAACATTACATTCCTATCTCTATGTACCAGTTTCTGTCAAGACACGTTAGCCCATTTTTTCCTATCGAAGTGTCTGTCACTAGCCTTCCCCTGAGGAGCTCTGCTGTCAGGCAGGCAGGTGTACACGCTCGGCTGAAGTCCATGGAGAACCTCCTGGAACAAAACCTCATCACTTGGTTTGTTACTTTTTCCACAGCCATTTCTCAACAGTGTTTGAATCCTAACAACGTTCCTGGGGAGCTTACGGTCCCTTTGCTAACAGATCCACCAATATCAAAAAAGAGACTCTAAAGGGCTACGACTTCTGTTCTTGCTTCCAAAAGTTACAAAAAAAAAAAAAAGCAAGCCATAGACTGTAGCCCAGTGCAAGTCCGTATGTATTAAAATCATATCGAAATGACTGTTTATAAATAAGTGTAAGAAAAGTAATTTCCAAGCCAATCTAACAGGCCTCGGCCTGGGCCGCAGGCTCCGGGAGGCCGAGCTCCCGCGACCGCCGCCGTGCCCCGCACTGACCGCGGCCGGAGCCTGCGGCGAGCCTCAGGCGGGGACGGGCCTGCTGAGGCAGGGCGGGACCCCGGTGCCGGGCTCCCCGGTGCCGGGCTCCCCGGTGCCGGGCTCCCCGGTGCCGGGCTCCCCGGTGCCGGGCTCCCCGGTGCCGGGCTCCCCGGTGCCGGGCTCCCCGGTGCCGGGCTCCCCGGCGCCGGGCTCCCCGGTGCCGGGCTCCCCGGAGGGGCCCCACGCCGGCGCGGGGGGCACGGAGCCACGATCAGTTCCGGTGGGGCCGAGGGCGCCGGCGGCGCCGGGGGCGGGTCCCGGGGAGGATCCCGGGGAGGATCAAAGAAAAATCCCAGCGCTTCCCGGCCGCGCTTCCGTGCGCCGCGCCCCGTCATGCACGGCGGGCGGATGCGCCGCCATTTTTGCGCTCCCTCTGCCGTGCAGTGACAATAACAACCCGGCCGGGCCGTCCCCCCTCAGGGAGCGCGGGCACAGGCGGAGAGGGGGGAGCGGGCCCGAGCGGAGCGGCCGCGGGCAGAGCGGGAGGCGTGTGGGGCGAGGGGCTGGAGCCGAGGCGAGAGAGAGCCGCGCTCTGCCCTCCCCGCTGCTGCTCGGCGGAGACGAGGCGGCCGGAGCAGGAGGGGAGCGCAAGGAGAAGCCGGGGGAGCGGGCAGCCCTGGGGAATTCTGCTGCTGGAGAGGAGAATTGAAAGGAGCTGGTGGGCGGCGAGAGGCAGGAAGGGAAACGCTCCGCTGGGAAAGGAGTAAAAGCAGAAAGGCAGAGACAAACTACGAGAAGAACCAAAGTAATAAAGAAAAGGGGAAGAGGAGATAAAAGTGATTCCTCCGATAAAGAAGAACGCGAAGGAGAAGGAATACGGAAGGACTCCACTGATGAGAAGGAGGAGTTGAAAGACCCCCCAGAGACAGCAAACAGACTGACTCTAAAACTCTCCCCCTCTCTTCGTCACACCACAAGGATTTGATGCCCCTCAGCCTGTTCACTTCTGTGTGTTCATGTTTCCCACAGGTTTCTCTTCCCCCAACCCCCCAGCTGCAGCCCAGGAGGTCAGACCTGCCACTGATGGTAACACTAGCAGCAGCTCCTCCTGCAAGAAGAGAAAGTTAAATAACAGCAGCAACAGTAATTCCGAAAAAGAAGAATTTGATTCCATTTCTTCCTGCACCTCTTCTCCTTCCAAAAACACCTCCTCATCATCTTCCTCTGTCATCACGACTTCCTCGTGCTCCTCCTCAGGGGTTGCTTCCTCCAACCATCACCTCCAGAAGAAGCTGCGCTTTGAGGACTCCGTGGATTTTATTGGACTCGATGTGAAGATGGCTGAAGAGTCTTCTTCCTCCTCCTCTCCTGCTGCCTCTTCTCAGCAGCAGCACCAGCAACAGCTTAAAAATAAAAGCCTTTTAATTTCGTCAGTGGCTGTGGGGCACCATGCAAATGGCCTGACCAAAGCTGCCTCCTCTACTGTTTCCAGTTTCGCCAACAGTAAACCTGGCTCTGCCAAGAAATTAGTGATCAAGAACTTTAAAGGTAACAGGCCATAATTTGTCACAACCTGTGGGGAGCTGACACTCGACTTTGTGTTTTGTTTTCAGCCTGAAAACCGGTTCCTTTCAAATAGCTTCAGGTTTTGTGGGAATTGCTTTTCTGTGGTGAACATTTCTATCCTTATGTAAAGGGGAATAATGATTTCTGATGTGTGCTTGCCTGGTCATGTACACATCCTGAGCTGCACTTTGCTGATTGGAATTATTTTTCAGACTCCCTTCACTCTGTCGCTAGAGAAGGCCTTAAATTGTGTGTTAGGTGTAAGGTTTTACTACTTAAGTGTGTAAATCGCCATTGTAGAAACTTTTAACATTTGATACCTCTTTTCTAGTAGACCTGATTCAGAGCTTAGTGTATATTTTAGCCCAGTCTTTGCAGAGAATGTGTTTTTTTTTTTTTAATTGGCCTTGAATCTGCATGTCTTGTCTCTCTCCTTGTTGTCTGTTTATAGGATAATCTGCCTGTGCTTAGTTTTAAATGTTGAAACTAAGGTGATTATCGGGCTATTATGGTGGATGTCCTTTCTGGTTTCGCCACTTGCTTTTGAAGAAGGTAGTTCAGATTTTTGCAGAGGTTTTTCCTTTTAATGTCCTCGTTGTAATTTTTAATGGTAGTATCTTTTCTCTGTCTTAGCTTACTCATACTTTACAAGTTTATATTATTTTATAAATTCTCTCCAAACATGTGTTTGAGATTTTTGAGTAATGTTACTAGAGACCAAGGTGAAGTAGAGAAATTAAACTTTTCTGATGTGGTGCTGCTTCGTTTTCTAGTAAACAAAAATACAAATAGGTAGGCAGAAAGCTTAGCTAAAATGCTGCCATTTTTTCCCTATGAAAATGAGGCTATGATGGGCTTTTTTAATTTCCTGCTTCTTGCTGTCTTCCAAAATTGTCCACTGCCTTGCTTTCTTGGGTTGTTTCTTTCTCCTCATGTGTTTCCTTTTGTGGAGGGGTAAAAGATATTACCGAAATTAAAATTAATCTCTCAATGCACAATTGACACAAATGTTCTGTAGACATACTGCATTAGGTAAGGATTAGGATTATTTGACCCACTGTAATGTTTTGCAGGAATTCATGGTCGCACTGTAACTCTTTGCTTTAAGGTTCCAATTCTCAAAAATGTTCTCTGCCCATCAGTGCATCATAATTTAATTTGATGATTATTTTAAAATACAAACCTGTGATGTATTATAGGCTGCTCTTCAGTTGCTTGTGCACTGTTATCTTTAAGGGAAGTTAACTTCTCACGTTTAAAATACCTGTTAAATGTCATGGATTGCATGGTGCTGTGATCATCACTGCTTATGAATTGTTATTTGAGCCACTTACTTAAAAAGGGTATCTCGGTATTCTGACAGCCTTGCTTTTTATTTACTCTCAGATGCTAAACTGAATAATAATCTTAAGAATTTTTGTCTTTATCTTAGTGTGATAGCAATAACATCCTTTAACTTAAATAACTTCCTAAAATCCATAACCTTGGTGTTGACTGCTGAGCAGCAGAGTCAGTTGTTGTTAGTGAAAACAGGCAAGTCCAGTCACTTGTCTCTAGATCCAGATGATGCAGCTAATGTTGGGATATTGCCAATATTGTAGGGAAATGCTTGAAAGAACAAAATCATTTCTTCTCTCTGTTAGTAATTTCTAAGGAAATCATAAAGCTTTAAAATCAGGGGTTTTTTTACTTTTAGGTGTGTAAAAGTCAATTTTAATAGAGTATAGACTCTGGGCCAGTTTCACCTGTTGGTAGCATGAATGTCTGTGTCATCTTCCTCCTCAGATTTTCTTCTGTCTTCTTCATTTGGGAATGTGCTTATTAGAACAAAAATGGTCACTTTAGGTAGTTACAAGAATATAAAGTTTTTAAATGGTTCTTATATTCTGAGGATGTGACTTGGGGAATATCTTAGCATGTTGTAAATGCTTTAGTCTTGCTGAAGGTGCTACATAGGATGGGCATCCCTAGAAAAGAGCCAGAAAAAATAATGGAGAGGGTCAGATCTGGAGCTGTGTGAACATTAAAAGAGTCTTAACTCTAAAAAATATCCACTGGCCAAACCCAAGAGAGACACAAATGGATTCCTTTAAAATTGGAAGGTTCTCTTTGGGACCATAAAGCCTGTACAGTAATTAGAGTGTTTCCATGAGTGTTTCTTGAGGAGTTCTTTCCAACTGCTAATACAGAGTAGAATTAATGAGCAGTAAATTAAAAACCATGATACACACAACTGTGTATCTTTTAATGCATCATTTTCACCTTTTATGTTCCTTTCTTTTGGCTCTGCTGTCCTGGTAATGAGAGTGTAAGGAAGGTATAGATCATTCTTGCTGGTTTTAGCCCTTCTGGAGCTGCTCAGGCACAGGATTGTGATTTTTGTAAACCACAGGTACTGTTTGGGCTACGTGTGCTGTGTTGTGTATATGAAGAGCAATGCTGAATTTCTTCAGTATTTTACTCTTTCAAATATGAATAAGATACTGCTTTTACACAAATGCTTTCTTTTCATGTAAGTATAAATTAAAAGCTGGACCATCAGCCCATACCTCTTTCCCCTCAAAGCTACATCCTTTTCATTTCTGTAAAAGGTCCTGCTTTATCTAAATACATTCTCAAACTTTATATCATTTCTTTTAAAGATAAACCCAAATTGCCTGAAAACTACACAGATGAAACCTGGCAAAAACTGAAAGAAGCTGTAGAAGCTATCCAGAACAGTACTTCAATTAAGTACAATTTAGAAGAGCTCTATCAGGTAAGTGCATTAAGTAAAAGTAATGTTTTGTTCTCAGATTTCTTTGCTTAAAACACTTGATATGGTGTTAAGAATATGGCATTTTTCTTGATAGCTGCTTTCGTCATTGAAAAACTTGTCACCAAATAGTTTCTTCATTTTTCAATCATGAGCAAAAATTTCACAAGACCTAGCATAGCATCGAACTCTTTTTTTACTTGCCACAACAAAACCCAAGGTATTGGGTTGATGAGAATTAACTAAGGTGAGGAGCTGTATTCCCTTTTCTGTTTAGGGGGTTGTGGCCTTTATCTGCTAAAGGAGGAATGTGAAATCTTCAAATATTGGTGTTTAAGAATAAGGTGATTTATATTAAAATATTGTTTCTTTTCTGAAGAAAGTATCTGTTCATGATCAAGTATCACAAATCACTTAAAAACTGAAGCCTTCTATTGACTTCTAGTAGGTAAATCAAACACCAGTTTTGCTTCATGCATTGGATTATTTTGGTTTGATTGTAATTTTTGGGCATTGCAGCATTTTTTTTTTTATTCTAGCAATTACGAATCGAACTTTATTGCCAGCAACAGCTCTGATTGTGTTTTCTTAAATACTTTAGGAAGTGATCAGATTGAACTACATTTCCTGATGCTTTTTTTATAAGCTCCACTTCTGCTTTTTCAGCTGAGTGTGTTGGGGAGATTTCCCCCTGCTTACCTTTTCCCCACTAACGTCACTTGCGGTTTTAGCAGCATAGCAACGGTGCTGCTTTAGCTGGGTATTAAGAAGCACTTGAACTTTTTACTCTACTTTCAAAGCCTTTATTACCTGGTTAGTTTAATTTGTCCCTCTGTGTGTGTATGGAGCCTTCTCACTATCACTTTTTAGTGGGTCTTCTTCTTCTGCCCTCCCCTTTTCAATAAAAGCTGCATTTGTTTATGAGGAAAAAATCTTCTTTGTACAGGGCTTGGGGACAGATTTAAGGAAGAATTAATTGCAGTTCCGCAGTCCACAGCATTCTTAAGATCACTATAGTCTTTTGTAATGTTCAACTAATAAACTAAAAATACTGATTTTAAACAGTTTTTAGCAGTCAGAATAATAGATAGTACTGTTATTTTTGCAAAACTTGGTGGAAGTGATAGCAAATTACAACTGATTGTACTGGCTGGTGTTGTAAGTTACTTACTCTAGACTGAATAATGGTGCAAATAACTGTTAATTAAGTGCTTGAAGGCTATCCAAAGTTGTTAAAAAATACAGAGTTCTGTTGAAATACTTGCTTCTGTTTAACAGTGTTGCTTAAATTTCTACTCAGTCTTACCACAAGCTTAATATAATGTTGCTTGTGATCAGAAAAAAAATAAGCTCTTTTGTTTTAAATCTCAGTGATTCAAAAGAGTGCAATCAAGTATGATTTTTTTTTAATATAAATCTAAAAATAAATGTGTTGGTTTAAAAATAGTAATAGGAATCACTAGTGTTTTTAGATGCTAACTAAACTAATGTCATTTCTGAACAGCTGCTTGGTAAAAGGATCTGATCCCAAATATGCCTTGGCAGACACCATTATCCAACATAGAGGGGAATTTTAAAAGAGTCTGCAAAAGTTCTGCTGCACACCTCAAAGGAAGATAATTCTTTTTTTAATGGAGTTAAACTTCTTGTGTTTGGTTTAACTCTTGTCTGTGCTAGAAAAATCCCACTGGGCAAACATTATTTCTTTGCAGGACCCAAGCTTTGTGCTTGCTTTGTTCCTCCTCAGCAAACAAAATTATTCCCATCTTTGAGTAGCTGAAGTGCTACAGAATTGAATGCTTCTTTCATAGAATAATTTTCCTTATATTAGTCCCTGAAAGTAGAGATCTAGATCTTTGGAACCTGATACATAGCTATTTTTTAAAAATCAATCACAGTTAAGTTCTTCAGGAAAGTTCTGATTTTCTCTCATCAGAGTTGTGTTCAGTTCTTTTCCCTTACCACACAAACCCAGGTGTGGATGCTGCAGTTAAAAGGAAAAAAAATCAAAGAAAAAAAAACCAGAAAACCACATGCAACTGCATATATGTTGCACAAAGGAAATAGGGCTCTTCTTCAGATTTTCTCACCATCATTAGGGCACAGATTCCCTGATCTGAAAAATTTTTTCCACTAATTCAGAACAAGGTAATTTGTGAACTAGAAGCCCTAAAGTTTTCACATGTATTGATGTTGATACATTTTAGATGCAATCAGCATTGTCTAGCACTAGTAATTAAGCAAAGCATAATATTTCAGTAGTGGGTTAATCTCTTTAAAGCATTTCTGTGCATGTCATCAACAAAAATGCAGACATTTTGTATTTTATGTTCAAACAACCAATCCTAGCAGACACGTTTAACACTTTGGAATTTCTGATAGACAAATATAAAAGCTCAGCTTTATATGAACACTCCATAAAATAGTTGTATATTAATACATGTTTATTTCACTAAGAGTTAATTGTAGACATTTGTCCATCTACAGTGCAGAAGCTAATTCTTTTAAGGATTTAGAGCAGCATGGTTAAAGAGTACTTGTTTGATAGGCAGCAGTTGTAAGAGTGTTGGGATGAGGTGACCAGAAGTTCAGGGAAGAGGCTGCTGGTGTCCTGAGTTGGTAGGTTGAGGCCAGAGTAATGGTGGTTCTGCAGGTGATAGGCAAGTTCCATCCAAAACATTCACCTTCCCAGCTCTCAGTTCTCCAAAGTGGAAGAAATTAAGAAACGTAGGAAGATTGCACTTGCTGAAGTTCTAATCAGGCTCTTCAAGCTCAGTGTTTTCCATCCCTTTGTTCCACTGAATCAAGTATCAGGTTCTGTCCTGGTTTGCTGCCTGACCCTGGTTGTATGGGAGCAGAATAGAGCAGCGAACTATAGAACAGATTTTCCTATTACTTTATTCTATTTGTTTGGTGTTAAGTGTTGAGGCTGAGAGTCAAACCTGTTGCTATTTCCAAATATTAAGATATGTATACTTGGGTGATAATTTTGGCTTTCCTTACAGTCTTCATTCAGACCTGTTCTGGTTAATTGGCACATTCACTCTCTTGCTATACCTGTTTACTTCTGACACTAAGCTCATGCAGGTTTGGGGAGTTCTGCGGTGGTTGTGTGGGATGGTTTTGTTGTGGGGTTTTGGTTTTCACAGAGGTTTGGTTTGTGTTTAGTTGGGGTTTTTTTAAAGTCCTCTGCTTGCTAGAGCCAGTGCTAGATGTAGTGCACTTGCACTCAGAATGATTCCTATTGATATCCTGGGATTAGCCAAAGAACTCTTGTTTAGCTATTTTGATTGTTGCTGTGCTTTTTAGTGGTGAATGCTCACTGTCTGCTTCCATTTGGACTGTTGGGAAATATTCTGGGGGAATATCAGTGTAATGGCATAGATCTGCACTGTGCACTTCTGAGTTATGCAGTCCCTCCATGGTTGCCTGCAGGTGCTGGGGAACAAATTTTACCTTCCAGTCCTTTTTTTTTCCCAAGGAGTTGGTAGTACTGGCAACTGAAGTCTTTTCCAATAAGTAAATAATAGCATAAAGCATTAATTGAAAATCAAATATGCTTCTCCTCTAGCTTCTACAGGTGTTTTACAGAATAATTGCTTACTGTGTCTTTCACTGGCCTGCAAAGACTTAAAGTTGTTTAGTTGTTTTCAAATTCTGGACAATGAGTGTGAATTTTAGAAATCTTGAGATACACTAATGGACTCATTCCACTAATGGAATGATTGTTTGCTTGATCAGTCTCCAAGACATGGCCCCATTTATCTTACTTTCATTTCTTACTGTGAGCACAGTGATAATTCATCTAATACTTGATGAGATCTAGAAATCTGGGATTGTCACTTTAAATGTAGTCATGCTACTAATGTTGAGGATTATAATTAAACTTAGGCAGGGGGTTGGTGGATGGATAGATAACATATGTATGTATATGTACTTCTGGGGATGAGGGAAGTTTAATCAAGGAAAGGACTGCAAAAGGAAATTAATCTGGCACGGCTTTTCCACTAATATCAGTGTGACTTGCAGAGCACAGCAGTTAGTAAAAATTAATACCATAAGTGACTGCTTTGAGGTATGAAGCCCAGCAAGCTACTGGAAGATATTAAAGTAACATCCTTGATTTTAGAGATGCCAGTCCTGCAGTTCCATGTGAGAGATTGACACTCCAGCTACATTGATAATCTGTGAGCTGTTCAGGCACAGCCTGCCTTTATCTCCTGTTACCACTGCAGTGCCATATCTGTCTCTGGTGTTTTGCATGCAGCAGTTAACTGTGTTAAAAGCTGTGAGAAGCAAAATTCATGTCTGGGAGAGGATGTCCTCCTTTCTTGTAAAATCACATGTAAGAATATAGCAAGATTTGTTTGTTTCTCTTTCTCTTTACTTCAGGCTGTTGAAAATCTCTGCTCCTACAAGATCTCTGCAAATTTGTACAAACAATTGAGGCAGATCTGTGAAGACCACATTAAAGCACAAATTCACCAATTCAGAGAATATCCTTTTCTTAGCTGTTGACAAGCCAAAATCGTTTTACCTGCAAGTATATTAGTGATGGATTTCTTTGACTAGTTCATGACATTAGGCCATGGTAATCTGAATCCCGAGGTTTTGTGTAATTGGTTTTGCTTTTATTTCTTTGTGGGACCTAGGAGAACACTACTTGTTCCTTTATGTCTGTAACCATTGAAAAATTTCGCAGAAAGTTTCACTGATATTTCTGAAGCACTTTGACATCTTACAGAAGCTTGTGTTAGATTTGCAGCAAAGCTTCAAAAGCCTTTATTGGCTGTATCATGTCAGGCTTTTTTATATTGAACTTGCCAAGCTTCAATAAAGAGAAGAGTCTTCCAACAAGTAGGTGCTGGGGTTTTTGGAAAAGTAATGGTGGTCTGGCAGCATGTTAGGATGTTTTATTTTCAGAAGTTTGGAGTTGCATCAGGTCAATATCTTGTTAAGTGGATGTTAATTAGTACCAGAACTATGCAGTAAGCTGAATAAAAGATAAATTTGAAGGGCAGAATTTATTTCTTAAGGTTAACTCTCAATATGAACTGAAATGACAGTGTAGTGGTGAGCTCTTACATGTATTGGGTATTGTTGGTTTTTAAGGTACGGGGATATGTATGTTTGTTCCATTCCCCAGGGATGGGGGATTAAACAAAATATTCAAAACTATTCAGATTTTTTTTTATTTGTTCAGATAATTTTGATTTCTCATTATTAACACAAAGACACTAATTAAAAAATAAAAATAAGTGTGTTCTAAGAAATTAACTGGTTCTTCCTGAGAGTAGGTGAGTTTGTTGTGCCCTCTGTTAAGTGTCTTTAAAAAATAATAAAGTTGGTTCATTTCATTGTTTACACCATCTATTAATCATGATTTTCTTAATGATTTCTTCACGGATTCATTGGATAGTGTCCTTTTTCTAAAGAAAATAGACAAATGTTGGCAAGATCACTGCAGACAAATGGTAAGTTTATTTTTTTAAGGAAAAACAGTTGCTTTGTCAGCCTGTTTTGCTTAACTTTGTTCTTTTTCAGACTTCTGAAATGTCTTAAAATTATGTAAGGTTTCTTTGTGATATACAGCTGTATCTAATTTGTTAGAAATCAAGCCTTGAAAATACTTGCCTGTAGTGTGTTTCTTGGCATATGGGTCTGATCTTGGACACACAGACCCCCTAACTCCTCATTGTCAGTTTTATGCAAACCTTTCTCCTTTATATCTATTTTTAAAGGAGCTGTTCTGTTATACAGAAATATGCAAAGTGTCACATTGATCACCTTGCAGGGATTGGCAGAAGATATTAAATAAATCAGCAGTGTCTAAGAAAGCACTGCCTGAAACCTATTGATGGGATTTCTTGTTGTTGAGCATAATTGGTGTTGCTCCGCAGTTCGAAGAGTAAAATGATTGTGGCTGTTTTATTCTTTCTCATGACAGATTATGATTAGAAGTATCTTTCTGTTCTTGGATCGAACTTACGTACTTCAGAATTCAATGCTGCCATCTATTTGGTAAGGGCACAAAGAATTAAATTATTTGGGGATGCAGAAATAAAATTACTTGGGGGTGTATTTCAATTTTTGCTTATATCTTGCTGATTTTCAGATGGATTTTTTTAATATAAATGGCATAGTGACCTCTAAATTACATGGTGAATGCATGAGTGCTTGTTGCAAATTTATTTACCATAAATTATAGGATTGTTCTAGAATAGCTATGATCTCAAATTTCAGTGAAATAGATATCAGCCTCTAGTTTGCACAGTTAAAGGAAGGGGTCTGGTCAACAACTGCAGTGCAAGGGTTTGGGGTGCCCAGTAACTGCCTTAGCAGGCACAGTATTTCAAGTTCTGTAAGTCCTTGGAGGAAAGAATTACTTAAAATAAAAGCAAGATAGGTTTTTTTGGACTTTGACTTCTGCTCCTCGTATTATTAATAATTAGTTTAAGCCTTACAGTTCTTTGGTACCTGAATTACTTTGCAAGAGATTGGAGGGCCTGACTCTTCCTAAGACTGACCATGCCCATAGTTTCAAATTCATGGAAGGTTTTACCTTGGATGGTCATTGCAGAGATCCTTGTCTGTCACATCACTGACTTCTTCTAAGCTGTGCCTAAGAATTAGAGATGAGTAAGGATGGACAAAAAAGGAATATTGTCCAACACCATAACCATGGAATTGGAACCCAGGATGATACTTTTTTTTGATGAAGGTTGGTGCCCCAACATCCTGCATTCTGTCAACCAACTGAAAAATAAAGGTGTTGCAAAAGTTATATGGTTATTTAGGAAAAAATATCTGCATTGGTGTTTAAAATGTATAGCTTCATGTTGGTGCAGTGTCATGGTTTATTCTAGTGCTCATATATTCATCTTGAGTGATTTGGAGGCAGAGGAATGAGGAATTGGAAGAATGCTGGTATTGGCCTCTTTATTAGATCTAGATCATATTTTAATAAGAGATATCTGGGATTTATTCTTAAACAATTTATTGACCAGTCTTTGCTTTCTTTTTTAGGGATATGGGGCTAGAATTGTTCAGAACTCATATAATCAGTGATCAGAAAGTTCAGAACAAAACTATTGATGGCATTCTTCTGCTGATTGAGAGGGAAAGAAATGGTGAGGCTATCGACAGGAGTTTACTGCGAAGCCTTCTGAGCATGCTTTCTGACTTGCAGGTGAGTAAACCTGTTTCACCTTGAAACCAGTAAATAACTCAAATTCTTACTTAGTGCTCAGTAAGCTTTATCCTGGATTGCTGTTGTGTTGTTTCCAGATTTATCAGGACTCTTTCGAACATAGATTCTTGGAAGAGACTAATCGCCTGTATGCAGCAGAGGGACAGAGGCTTATGCAGGAACGAGAGGTATTTCGGATGTTTAACAACATTTGTTGTGATAATGTCAAAGCATGTGTCAGGGAGTAGAAATATTCTGCTGCCTTAGACAGTGTGTGAGGCAGTAATGTGACCTTTGTTTTATAGTATTCTGAAAAAGGAAATGCACATGCAGTTGCCTTCAGTCACAGTGCCAATGATTTTTGCTTAAAACTGGAGCTGCTACTTCTGTCAGAGCAGTACTGTCTCTCTTTTTACCTTCTTGTTTGCTTTCTTTAACATACAAAACTACTCTGGCATTTTCAGGTTCCAGAATATCTTCACCATGTCAACAAGCGCTTGGAAGAAGAAGCAGACAGAATAATCACTTATTTAGATCAGAGCACACAGTAAGTGCCATCTCTTTGCCTGGTGGTATGAGCTGTTTGGCTCCTCTTCTGTTGAGGGCCATTTAAGTAGCTGCAATTTATTTCTGTTATTGACTGATCATCAAATGCTGTTCACTTCCCACGGTTCCATGTTTACAATGAAGCACTGTCTTGGCTCACACAGCTAGTAGCCTTTTCTTCTAAGTCACTGTTATTTTGGCATAAATGTTGTTAAGTATTTGCTTGAAGAAGAACAGGCTGTCACTCCCAGCCCAGATGTCACTTTCCTGCTGAAATGTAATTAATCAACTGTTGTCCTACCTGAAAAATATAAGACTTGGCATAGAATATTCTAAAGCTAAAGCCTCTGAATATTTGCAAAAAATATTTGCATACGGAGTCTGGGAAATTATTGACTAATGTCATTCTTCAGTCTTTCCTACTTAGAGGCAAGATTTCCTCTAACACAGTCAGGTGGAGGTCTTCTAACATAAAGCTACAGCTGTTGTGTCTGAGACAAAATACAGGTCACTGATATCAAGACCTTTCTGAGAGAGAGGTGTCTTATTGCTACTGTCACAGGTTTTGATTTCCTTCCTCTTTCAGCTGTTAAAAGCGTTGAGCTTGTTCAGTGGCTTCCTTCTTCCACACCAGTATTAGTGGTCAATTCCTTGTTTTGTTTTAATACCTCTTGACTTGAGGTCTGTTTTTATTTCTCCTTGGTTTGTCTCCCAAGACATGAATGTCCTCCCACAACACAGGATTAGGCATATTATTTGATGAATTCTCCCCAACTTCTTCACTGGTGGAATCATTGTCCAGCTGCCTACAGGTCATGTACAACAGGCTTATTGTGTGAATTAAAATCATCAGTCAGCAAGCAAAAAAAAATACTGTTTACTGGGGAGAAAAAGGATAAATATGTCTGTAATCATTTTAGGTCTTCAGCCACAGATAATTAGAGGACTCCCAATGATAATGTAATTAACATAATCTCAAAAGAAGGATTTAAAACTGTCAGTAATGGAAAAGGGAAAAGTAATTCTAAACATTTCTTCTGTAGGAAGCCACTAATTGCTACTGTAGAAAAGCAACTTCTAGGTGAACATTTAACAGCCATTCTTCAGAAAGGTAATCTTTATTCTTTATAGAAATGTTTCTAATTATTGCTTCGTGGCTTTCATTTCATGTGCTGAAAGAAAGCGATGGATTCGGGTGCTGGGGGAGGACAAGCTACTACATCATCTTTAACTCCCTTTGCTCCTCAGTTCCCAAAATAGCACTGACCATTCTCCTTGTTGGAGATAAGGGGACACTGTCCTGTCTTCTGATAACACAGCAAAGCAAAAAGAAAATTAGAACAGGAGACTCAAGTTCAGTGTGTCAAGTGGCATTTTGAAGACTTGGAGGTAAAGAAAGGAGTACACTTTGAATTATGGCTGTAACAGAAAAGGGAGATACTGAGCACTTGCTGCTGACAAGAAGCAGCTTGTTTTAAAAATGTAGTATAATTTGAGCTATGGAATACATTGCCTTAGTTCTATGTGACCCTCTGTTATCTCAGAGGTAATCTGGAAATAGAAATGGGTGCAGCAAGAGTTGAATAATAAAACAATGAAGTCCTTAGTAGCCAGATTCTGAATGAAACAGGTATGTGAGCATCTTCTGCACATATGTAACAAACTATTCATTGAGAGGAGTGTCAATCTTTACCCATCCACTTTCTTAGAACCTTGCTGTAGAGCATCAGGCCTTCTCCAGAAAGTTAAAAAGTGAATGGTGAAGATATTTCTTGAAGCTGCTTGCCTTCAAGCATCTGTAAAATATATTTTACAGCTGGAGTTGAGACTCAGAGCTGTCTTGCCAAGGAACTTTTCCTAGGGATCAGTACAGTGTAAACTTTCCAAATCTTTAGGGAATAGTAAAGCAGAAGTAAGCAAAGATGTTGTGATAAGGTTGTTATGTGAAGTACACATATCCTAAGTGCAATAAAATTATGTGCAATAATAAAATTTTTAAGGTTTCAGCCAGATATTGTGTTTCACTGTTAAATTAGGTACTTTAAAATAAAATAAAAACACCACTAATGGTTTGATAAAAAATACTGGTTTTGAAGAGGCCTCACTGTAGTAATAAGCTGTGTTTTCTTTGGGTTACTCTGGTTTTAATTTCTATTGAAATTCTCACATTTGCAGGTCTAAATCACCTTCTTGATGAGAACCGAATTCAAGACCTGTCTCTTCTGTATCAGTTATTCAGTCGTGTGAGAGGTGGAGTACAGGTTCTCTTGCAGCACTGGATTGAATACATAAAGGTACTGTTCCCAGAACTCTGGAACAGATCCTAAACATGTATCAGTGGGGTTTATACACAGATGCTTGAGTCATCTCTGTAAGCTATTGCATTTTTCTAAAAATTGAAGATATTTGCTTTTAAACTTGTATTTAATAGGCAGCTTTTGAAACATTCCAGGAAATGTACAGTAACTGTTCTAGCCCTATTGAAGAAAACATTGAACATTCAGTTGAATTATTGAACTCCAAATAAATTTGGATTTTATAATCTTGCTTATAGTTAGTCTGGGGGACAACTATATTTCTTCAGTAGTTATTTTGGTAATGGCAGAATGTTTGTCTTCTTCGTAATAAAATTTCCTGTGAGAATGAGTGGTAGTTTAAGTTATCAACCAGTTGAAGTTCAGAAAGCACTTGAATATCAGTTAGGATGATTCATTTATTTCTCAGTGAAAATGTCACAGAATATGGTTGTTGTGAAGGAAGGCTTTGGAATGGCGTAGGAGTGCTATTAAATAAAACTGAATTTAGTGGGAGCATTACCTGTGTAAAACCTGAGGATATAGATGATTAAAAAGGGTGTGTTAATTTTGTCATGCAAAACTTTTTTTCTTTAGACAAGTTCTGAATCCATTCACTTTTTATCAGTTGGTTTTGAATCAAATGCAAGGACTACGGATGATTATATATTAAATACTTCATAATACAGTAATACATAATAAAGTAGTACTTTTGTTGTTAGTGGAACTAATATGAGTACCAGAAACAACATACTACAAACGTAACTTAAGATTTTCGAAGTCTTGTCATTTAAATTAATTATTGAGGCTAATTGAAAGATATGTTTTATTTTGCAGGCATTTGGTAGCACCATAGTAATTAATCCTGAAAAAGACAAAACCATGGTCCAAGAACTTCTTGATTTTAAAGACAAAGTTGACCATATTATTGATGTTTGCTTTCTCAAGAATGAGAAGTTTGTAAATGCCATGAAAGAAGCCTTTGAAACATTCATTAACAAAAGACCAAATAAGCCAGCTGAACTCATAGGTATTTTTCTCCAATTTCTTTGATGTGGGAATTTGGGTGCTGAGTTGCTGATGCACTTAGAGATGGGATATGCTGGAATTGTGTGTTAGTACATGCAAAGTGCACATCAGACTGAGGATATGCTGTGCCACCCTGATGCAAGGGAATTGTTTGGGAGGGTAGTATCAAATATTAAAAGCAAACTGTTCATCACTTCACTGGCTAGGCTATAGAAAAGTGCAGAACATCAGAATTTGGGCATTCCAGCAATTGGCTGGTGTCCAGACATGAGAATACTGCTAATAATGAGAATTTTTCAGAAGCTTACATAACTGTGCTGCCAGCACATGTGCACAGAGCTGTTAGGAGTTTAATATGTGAAAGGGAAGAGAGCTGAGGATGCTGAACCTCTCATGGTGTGGGGACAGAGTCTCTGGTTTGTAAAGAGCATTTCTTACAGATTTGTGCATTACATGCCTGGTACTCTGCACTTTGGAATCTTTCCCCACACAGTGAATAATACCTGCTTTGCAATTGGTTGTGCTGTTAGGCTTGTGGAGTGATACTTTCTGCCCTCCTTTTTTTGCATTAATTCCCTAACTGTAATGTGCTTACCAGCCCATTTGAAATCAAAACAAACAATCTAGTTTGATTGAAACTGGAAACTAAAACAAAATACTGATCTGCTAGAGAAATTCTGCAGTGTAGTCAACACATTTAAGTAACTGATTTACATATTTTCATCTGATCTTTTTGCTTCTATTACAGCCATGTCAATCTGCAACAGCAACAACTTTACTTTGAAATCACAACATAAACCAAAAGATTTTTTTTTTCATAGGCAAAATGTTTCTAACATTGTGTATGATAAGAAAGTTAAGATGCAGCCATTGCTTATCTGAAAAAGGATGCTAGGCTATAATGTTTTTATAACTTTATAGCATCTATGAAAATGTGTCAAGGTAGCTGTTATGAGGTTGATAGAAAGTGATTTCAGGATCCTTTCCATTTTCAAGATTTCATAATATTAGATTTAGAGGTTTTTGTTTCACTGTGATATTAAGCATGTGCTCAACTCTATTCTTCAACACTCTTTTAGCTAAATATGTAGATTCAAAGCTTCGTGCAGGCAACAAAGAAGCTACTGATGAAGAACTTGAAAAAATGCTGGATAAAATTATGATCATATTTAGATTCATATATGGTAAGTATTGGGTTTTTTTTGTGGAGATGTGGGGATACAGTTGTTTAACCAGTAACCTAAAGGTACTTTGAAATTACTTTTGCAGTCTGGTTACATTTTCAGGTGTTTGTTCTTTGTGGATGTGTTTTGTTGGTTTAGTGCTGTTTAAGTACTTTGCCTGTCAAATTGCAAATAACAAAACCTGTGGAAATCTTCATATGAAGGCCCTTCTTTTGTTTTTCTGAGCATTGAATTGGGTCTCTTGTAGGTGATGTTTGTTTAAAACCAGCAGTGCTTTGTGATCACTTTCAAATCTCATCTCTTACAGGAAAAGATGTGTTTGAGGCCTTTTATAAAAAAGATCTAGCAAAGAGACTATTAGTTGGGAAGAGTGCATCAGTAGATGCTGAAAAATCTATGCTTTCCAAACTCAAACATGGTAAATATCTATCTATCTGTCTACCTATCATTTCTATCCATCAGCTTTCTTTTAAAAGTGATTATTTTAACCAGCCTTCACAAAAGTGCTGTTGGTATTTCCCCTTTCCATGAGGGCAAGAGCCTCTGTGCAGGTCCTGAATGACTGGTGGGTTTTGAGGAGATTCATTTACTTTTAGTTTTGTAATTATAACAGGAAAAGCCAAAACCCAGGAATTTAAAAGTGCACAGTATATCTTGGCCTGTGGGATAGAGTTGAGGTTCCCTGCTGAACAAATCAGTGATGTGCTCAGAGAGCTTAAAGATGACTCCCAATTGTTATTCCCTGCCAGCTGCCAGTCGTTCTCTAGTCTGGTCTTCATTGTTTCTTTGCATGGAGCCTTTGGGTGGTAAGGGTAAGATTTCTAGAGCTTGATCTTGTTCTGCCATCAGGAGACAGTTTGTAAGGCAGCTGATAGGCATTAGAATTGTCATCTGAGTGACAAGGATGAACAGTCAGGTCCATGTGGAAAATAACTGGGTTGCAAAATAGCTACCACATAAAAACATATCCCTCTTTGCTGTTTGTAACCTTATTCTGTACCTTAATTGGGATACGGGTCTTTATGTAAGAAAATCTGGTGGAAAAAGATAATTTTGCTTAGAAGTACATTCTGGCATTTAGAATAACTACTCTGAGGTGTTGAAAATAAACAGATTAATTTATAATATTTACATTTTCTCTTTTATAGAATGTGGAGCTGCTTTCACCAGCAAACTTGAAGGAATGTTTAAAGATATGGAGCTTTCAAAAGACATAATGATACAATTCAAACAGGTACTGAGGGAAAGCCCTGTCTGTCCTGTTTGTGCTTTTGAAAATTTTATAGAATTTATTAAAGGTTTTTCCTGAGCAACACAGCAAAAAAACTGAGACAAGCTTCTTCAAAAAAACCCACAGCAATAAGAGAATTGGAAAGTTACACAACATTTTAACACCAGCTCTAAGACAGTTTTAACACCACTGTATTCTTATGTCTGGCTTGGAAGTTTTTGCACATTTAGATTTGGTGATTTTGTAGTGTTTTGATTACAAACAATTTTTAACATTTTTCCTCCATTCACACTTAATTTCCTCCATTCACCTCCGCCTGCTAAAACATTTTCTGTTTTCTTCCACTATGGAAGTGTCTTTTGAACTTCAGAAAAGTGCTTGTTCTTATCTTAATTTTCTTGTATATAACTTTCAGTTTATACAACAAACACTTCATGTAGTCACTTGTCTTCTCTGCTCTTACAATGCTTGTTCTAATTTTTCAGTTCTACCTGTAATATGTATTATAAACATAGCTCTATTTCAATTTATTTTGTTTCTCTTTGCAGTATATGCAAAATCAGAATGTCCCTGGCAACATTGAACTAACAGTGAATATTCTGACTATGGGTTATTGGCCAACCTATGTGCCTATGGAGGTCCACCTGCCCCCAGAGGTAATGAACATCAGGGGCTGTACAAGTATTTGCCTGTCAGAAATGCATCCACTGACACTTGGTTTTCAATATGCATAGAGAAGGAAATGCAGAACTATCTTTTTAAAATGAGATTTGTTTTCTTGCCATTCCCTTAATCATTCTAAGCCTTGATCTAAGGATTAAGTGATTGTGGAGGAGGGAAGGATGCCTTTAAAGTAGAAATTGTGTTTTAGTGTTTTGGGATTTTTCTTTCTTTAGATGGTAAAACTGCAGGAGATTTTCAAGACCTTTTATTTAGGAAAACACAGTGGTAGGAAACTTCAGTGGCAGTCAACACTAGGACACTGTGTACTAAAAGCAGAATTTAAAGAGGTGAGTCTATTGTTTCTATTATTGCTGTTGTGTAGTTGATTCCAAGTCTGGGTTGTACCTTAGGGATATATGGGGAAGCTTTTTTGTGCTGTGGTGGAAAACTTAACATTGTTTTTGCAATTACTTTTAATATTCTGCTATATTTTCCAGATATTGGTAGTTTCTGAACTACCAGAGTTGGTAGTTTCTGAAACAGATGTGTTGATGTCTAAGAACATGCAACCAATTTCTGTATTGGTGGGGAAAGAAAAGCCTGTTGGGGAAATTATCCAGTGGCTTTAGCTCCAGATTGAAAATGGCCCTCATTTTTGTAGTGGGGAGGAAAAAACACAGGCCATGTTTCTTCAATGGCCTTACTTCATCTGATAGCATTAAGCATCTTCACAGTAAGCTATTCACTACTGAAATAAAGAAAAATTCTGGACTGTACCAGAACTGTTTTAAAAGGGTTTCTAGTTAATCCCCTTCAGCATTTCTTTGTGGACACAAAATTTTCTCGTGAAATAGGAATGCTTACCACTTCAATTTTCAGAAAAAGTTAATGGTAAAACAAGTATTATCAAACTTGATTGTTTCAAAGATCCTATGGTTCCTTATACTGTGTTCCTTAAACTAATGTTTGTGTTAGATTTTGACTTAAAGGTCTTCCAAATTGTAACTTTAAGCACTCAGTGCTTTAAGACTTGTCTGGAGTCATCTGATGCATATTTTGGGTGAGTTTTGTCACTGGATAGAATAGTCCAGCCTTGTGGCCTCAAGCTTGTGCTGCATTTCATAGTAAACACAAGTGACCAGTAAATTCTATTCTTCTACATTCTCAAATGAATAAAATAACACCCTCTTAGTGAAATAACTTACATGCAAGAGTGACTTGTTTCTCATGTTCCCCTCATCTATTCCCTCCACCCCCGGAAATAAACAGCCTGGTGATATCTGTTTATTTCCTTGTGACAGGGCAAAAAAGAACTTCAGGTCTCCTTGTTCCAGACACTGGTGCTGCTCATGTTTAATGAAGGAGAGGAGTTCAGTTTAGAGGAGATAAAGCAAGCCACTGGGATAGGTTGGTATCAAAAATAACCGAGTACTTCCAAGTGTTCTTACAAAAAAAACCTAAACAACTTGTTTCTGCTTTAGAGGATGGAGAGCTGAGAAGGACACTTCAATCTCTGGCTTGTGGCAAAGCCAGAGTACTGACTAAAAGCCCCAAAGGCAAAGATGTGGAAGATGGTGATAAATTCACATGTAATGATGATTTCAGACATAAGCTCTTCAGGATAAAAATCAACCAAATTCAGATGAAAGAAACGGTATATTTTTTTTAATCCTCTGGGGTTTAGATCCTTGGGTTAAGAACTTTGTTGCCTGCCCTTTTACAAGCTTTTTTCCTCCTACTTGTCATGTACATACTGATATCTCTGTCAGAGTTACACGTGTAATTTGGATGACAGCACATACCTAACGTTGGTGGTTTAAATGTGTGCCTCTGTACTAAGACACCAGTGATGCTGGATGTCCCTAAGTAAGGCTAAGAGAAGTTCCAATTCTGAAGTGCTCTTTTTGTCCTTTATCATGCCATGGAGCTTTACTGACTGTTTATGAACATGGAAAATTCACTGTGGACTTGTTGCTCTGACAGCCATCCAATATAAAATCTGAGCAAAGGTTTTAATTCTTTGTACAAGTGTGTTTTTCAATAGACAATCAGTCTTCGCATTTGTAAAGGCTTCATGTCAGACATTTGACAACAGGCATTTCACCGTCTTACACTGAGAATTGTCTTGGAGACAGAAAGAATTGTTTTGACAGTGCTGACATTCTCATTAAGACTTTGCTAAATGGGTCCTTCAGGTGGAGGAGCAGGCAAGCACTACAGAGAGGGTGTTCCAGGACCGGCAGTACCAGATCGACGCCGCCATTGTGCGGATCATGAAGATGCGCAAGACGCTGAGTCACAACCTGCTCGTGTCAGAGGTCTACAACCAGCTGAAATTCCCAGTCAAGGTGCTGTACTGATTTTATTACTTCTCAAACTTTATTAATTCTTTTTATCTTTCCTGGCCTGCCCTCAGTTGAGCAGTACTTCTGTCTAAAATATGCAGCCTTTTAGTATTAGAAAGGACAAATGCTCACTTTCAGGAATTTTTAAAGTGCCAGTTGTTACTAAAATGTACTTCCAACGGATTTCAGCCCTGGAGTTTGTTAGCAGTAAGGGAGCAGCTGGCTCTCCTTTAATGCTGCTGTTCCACTGTTTGCAGTGTTCTTGGGCAAAGGAGAAAATGCTTCAGATCTCAAAACCAATTCTGCATTATAATCTTAACTTGGTTGACTGTACTTTTGAAGTACAGTGGTTTTCCTGGATGGATTATACTGGTTAATACATATATACACACATATATAGGAATGAAAATAAAATATTGGTGAATGTCTCAAAGCTGAAGAAGCCCATGGTTGCAATATGAAATGACTGGCTTATTGTGTACAAATGGAAATGGGTTTTCAAACAGATGGTGATGCATTGTTGGAAATCAAATATATGGTGCTTCCTATCAATGGACATGTAAAACAAAAGGTCCTGCTATTTCATTCCATTGTATTACCATGTTGAGTGCCTGCAGGTCTGTAAGTATTGCACAAACTGTAGTTAGGCTTTGTAAGATTATGGCAGATTATTTAAATAATTTTCCTCACTTGTTATCATGAGGCATTTTAATCAAGTTCCTCCTTTAATCACGGGGCACCCAAACTATTGCACAACTCATTTGCTTCAAGAGGAAATGAAACTTGTACCATCTTTTACTGGCTAAAAGTCAGAAATAGAAACACTTTGGTACATGGTGCACAAACTGCACTTCTTTAGAGTTCAGTTGAAACAGCAGGAAATACCTTTCCCTTTTGTAAAAATCTGTTTAGCTACAGGTGATCAGCTAACTGTAACTTTCTTTTCTATCAGTTACACATTGCAGACATCAGAAGCTCTGATACTTTAAAGGGGTTTTTTTTAAACTGGGATTTCTGTTTCCTCAGCCATCTGGAACAATATAGGTATTTGGCTCAAGTGGAAACAAAGAACCAAGAAGCATTGACTACAAAGCAATAATGCTGCCATGTGCTTTATTTTACAGCCTGCTGACCTTAAGAAGAGAATAGAATCCTTGATTGACAGGGACTACATGGAGAGAGATAAAGAAAACCCGAATCAGTACAACTATATTGCATAAACATATGTTGGCCTTTGTTTTACTGCACACTTGGTGTCCTACACAGTTGCCAGTGGATAAACTAGCCTCTTGATCCCGTTAATTGACTTTTTATACTACCGATGATTGAATGAAAGCAGTGTAATGGAAAAGTATAGTAGAGTGGACTTCTTTCAGTGGTTAACATGCCCATTTAAAGAGTAATATTTACATTTTAAGAAGAATGCTGTTGAACTCTTTGCATGTTATTTAGTAAGATGTGCAGAAAGCTGAAAGAAAGTACCTGGTCTTTCTGATTCCATTTGTCTCTGGGTCTGAAGAGGAGTCCCTTGATATATGACAGATATCTTTCACATCTTTAAATGGAAACAGAAGGTTCATTAATATAAGAAAATAGCCTTTAAAATGCTTAAACTGCATGCAAACTTTTAATTTACTGTACAGAATGCATTTCAGTTATACATACCATTGGTTTGGTTGATGCCCACACTTGGATTTTTTTCTCTTGAGGGAGGAAAATGGGGAATAAGCCAAGCTATGCTTATTGCTGATCTAATGGAAAATATTCTTGGTTGCAATTAAGACAAAATGGTGCCAATATAAAAGGATGTATAGAGTTTGCAGTGTGGGCATATATACTGTATATACAGACACCATTCTTAAATAACTGCTACAACAAAACAAGTTCAGATTACATTTATATGGCTTGCCTATGAGACTTGGTGTTCACCTTTGGGAATTTTAAGCATAAAACAGCCATAATGGAAGAAGTGACAGTTTTTACTAGTCATGGGTAGGAGGCCTTCACCTCTTGGCAGCAATACTCTAGAATAAAGAGAATCTATTAACAGATGAAAGCCACACTGTTATTGTGGTAAAGCTGTAAGAACAAAAATTGCAAGTGGATTTTAATACTTGTTTTGCTTTGCAACATTCTAAACTTGAACTAACCTCAAGGTTTGGACAGGGCAGCTCTTCTAAGACTGCCCTGCTTTGGATTGCTTTAACTTAAAGCTTTAAGAACTCAGCCCTAGAGCCTAGCAGGCCTCCTAGAACCCAGAAGCCTACCTCTCATATAGTAAGTTAAGTATTGCAACAAGGCATCTAAAATATATTTTCTTAGATGACCAGAGAGCATTCTTTGCATCTTTATAAGACATGGGAGAGTAAGTCACTTGAATGTAGAGCTTTGTTTCAACAAAATACATTTTTTATTGCTTATAGCAGCATGTGCCAGGAATATATGGGAAAAAAGGTGTCAGCAGAAAAGGAACTCCTCCACGTACCAGTTCTTCCTTACCCAGCCAGGCTTTATACCTATGATCAGCTGTGTTGCAGAGCACAATGAGAAACCTCATCCTCTTTCAGGCACTGATAGTCCTGGAGAATACCAGATATCTCTTGAAAGCAAGATGTTAGTTTTGTTTAATGGCAGTGTAACTTAGCTCTCTATGACTATAACTTCTATCACTGTGATCCCACATTCAGGGGTGTGCATGTGTGACAGTGTGTGTGTGTGTGTTTTCTATCTGACACATCCCATCCTTAGTGCTTTTTTTTATCTACTGTTTAATTCCATATATTCTCCAGCCATTTTTTCTCTCAGGCTCTTTTGTATGCAGTCCTCAGCTGACAGATGAAACAAATGTGGGGTTTTTTTCCTTATAAATTATTTTCAGGCACTCTCAACTAACCCCCATACAGCTCTTTGTGATCTGCAGAAAATCCACCTTGCCCCTTGACACTATTGCAGCATAACTACTGGTAGACATCCAGGGCCACCCCTGCCTCTGTGAGATAGATACTGACAGTAGAGTTAAGTGGTGAGAACCTTGAAGACTCCTCCTGCAAATCTTCAAGTATTAGTTCAAGAATACCCCCCACCATAAAAAAAAAAAAAATTCTGTTTCACATTCAATGTTCCTTTTCTTGTACATGTTTTGTATCTTCAGCCAATAAAAGGTTCCTTTTAAAGAGAATTGGAGAAGAAACATAAGACTTAACTCTTTGGGAGACAGGAGCTGATCTATTGAGCTGGTTCCATTCAGTCTGTTGTAGCATATAAATCTAACACCACTGCATGTGTGAACACCTGTTGTGCTAAAGCCCTCCCTCATTACTCAAGTGTCGCATTCAGTCAAACCAACTGCAAAGGACTGTAGGTTTAGTTCATTTTTATCCTGTCTATTTCAGTAACATTAAACATTAATGCAGAAAATATTACACAGGAAATGTCCTCAAATCTCATCAGAATTCACAATCTGAGGCAGACCCTAAGCGCAATCCAGTTAAAGCAACCCAAAGAATGGACTTTGAGAACCTGGCTAGACCGGGAGAGGGTGAGCGAGGGGAGGGGAGATGGCTTCTCCTTGTAGCTTCATAGGTTTTCCCCAAGAACTTGTTCATCTCTTCTGCTAAGGTCTCGCTCATTCCTGGTTCATGACAAAGCTGCAGCCAAGATTTGTTGTCCTACAACTCTGCAAATTCTTGCTGGGATCATGTGCCTGCTTATTGAGCCATATATATCTCTGTAAGAAAAAACTGAAATGGGCTTGGGCCACAACTCATCTGGCTAGAACACAGCTTGTCTTTTTGGCCACACATTTTTAATCTTGACTCTTGCATGCAGTTTATAGCACCTTGTTCATAAGAAATTGCAGTTTATTCTTAGAAATATATATTTTAGGTTTTTTAATCTTTATACCCATAAATGGACTATTTTTTTGTCTTGGCTGGTTTCAAAAGTGACCATTTTGTTTAAATGCTGTAATTGCAAATGTGTTGTAAACGTTGTTTTGTTCTATAGTTTACACAAAGGTGCCAAAGTAAATAGTTAATTAAAAAAAAAAACAAACCCTAGCAAATTAAGTTGCTTTAGCTGTTCTTCATATTTTGATCTCAGCTTTTTTTTTGTCAGCCTTTCATTTTTCCTAGACATATCATTTGCCCTAATGCTCTCTTTTAAAACAAAAGTGCATCTAAAAAAATGTTCAAATACCACTCTTTTTTTAGTGCTCTCATATAGTAGGAAGAACATTTTCTTTGAAACGTTACACTAAAATTGTAAGAGTACAGCAGCATTCAAAAATGTAATATACTTTTTGTATAACAGTCTTGAGAGTGTGTCTGGAGTCGGGGGAAAAACTAACCCTGTTACTTTTCAGAAGCCTCTTCCCTCAGCTACCAGAATATGAAAATGTGCTTTTTCACAGCATCAAAAACTTATAGTTTATGCAGACTTGCAAACAGGGCATGTATCACCGTTGCATCCTTCGATGCAAAAAGCAGCAAAACCTTTTTTATGTTTCATAAGTCTGATATGGGTACAGAGAGTCTTTCTTAAGTTGGTAAATAATGTAAATACATGTCCTTTCAGAGAGTGAGTCTGTTATCTAGGTATTTTGTGTCATTTAATAAATATTAAACAGTTTTGTGTTGATAAACTCTTGTGTGTAAAATGCCTTCTTACTCCAAGTTCTGTATGTTGGGCTTATTAATGTTTATGGCTTCTTTAAATTCATTAGCTTGTGCTTTGATAGCAAAATACTTGTTTGCTACTTAAATATAATAAGTAGTTCCTTATTCATTCAGTCATTAAAATCCCTTGAGTTTTCTAAGTGGCTTCCATTCCTGAATTTTTATTATTTTGGGTTTGCTGCTAAGTCTTCTATGGCTCTTGGAGGGGAAGGAAATAAGCATCCTCATAGACTCTGAATTGGGATTACAATGTGTACAAGTGGCAGAAATACACAAAAATACCAGAGGTGGTGCCTTGTTGCTCCTGAAGGAGGCACCTCTCCTGCTGTGTGAATATTCCTTGTCTCCCACTTTATCATAATATTTTAATGATTCTGGAATGATTACTGAAGTATGAAGGACAGAGCTGTATGGGGAATTTCTTCTCTTACTAAGAATGGCCAATTGGCCATTTCTTGATTTTTCTTCTTCACCCTGAACAGCTGGGTTGAATCTGACCAGAAGGACTGTCCAGCCTGGCCCTTCCCAGTTCAGGAGCACTGAGGACTTGGTGGAGGGAGGAGATGGAGTGTTTTGAATTTCCTTTTTGAATTCTGGAGAGTGGGATAGCTGTAGCAGAGCAGGTGCAGGTCCTGTGAGCTGCTCTGGGGAGGCTGCCGTGGGCTGCAGGGCTGACCCTGCACTGCTGGAACCACACAGCAGCCCCGGGGCAGCTGGGCTCAGGTCTGGGAAACCTCTGCCACCAATCCTGCTCAGCTGCTTCCTTCCTGTCTTACAGCCTGGAGGCATCTAAATGCATGGGATGGTTTTTCCACCAACACTTTCTCCTTAAAGAGAGTATTTCCTACATTCTTCACCATAAAAAAGTCCTACAGGAACAGATGACTGTTTGGAGACTGATAGATTATCTTTCTACTCTGAGAAAAAACCTTTCATTCATTTTCCTGTGTGAAGTGAAATATATGCCACTACACTTTTTCCTGATTGAGAAAAACTGATGACAGATCAAATGTAAGATGGTAGCTTTGGATTTGCCTTTTTTGTTCCCCCTTAAAGAGGCCAGGGCCTGTGGACATACTGTGGTATTTAAACAATGAGCACCTCAAAACTTAGTGGAGTGATTGAGAGGCATTGAACTTTGTGCAGAGGGTATCTTGTAACACGTGGAGTTAACTGGGAAGAGAAACAATGGATGTTGATTAATCTACAAAGGAGCAGGTTTTTCTCCTGGTTAAGTAATTGTTTCCTGGTACAAGGTCACCTCTCAAATGGCTCACAGCTTCTCTTGCTGCTGCTTATGGAAAATTAGCATTTAGATATAAATTTTAAAAAACAACTTTGAATTTTCTATAATCAATAGGACATCACAGCACTGCAAATAAAGTGCACTGAAAACTTTTCCTCTTAAGCTGAGGAAAAGGAGTTCACATCCAGCAAATACTAATTTTTTATCAATTGCTAGAGATTTACACAGACCAGCCACAGTAACTGTGTCTGACCCTAGGACCCCACTAAGAATGCCAAGTCCAAGTGAATGTTTGCAATTAGTCTTCTGTTAGTTCTTTGGTTGCAGCTTGAACTGGTGCCTCTGGAGAGGGACCCCTACCCCAATTCATACCTCTCAGTTATACCCCTGGCACTCATCACCCAGTCCAAGTCAAACACAAAATTCTGGTGATGGGCTCTTGATTTCTTGCTGGGTTCTATTGTTGCTGGGCTGGCCACTTTCTCATGTAGCTTTTTCTCTTGGAATTGTCTCCTTGATCCTTATCATGTCCCTTTGGCTTTTATCTGCTGAATTCCAAGAGTTCTTTTGCTACCAGCATTGTTACATTTGTTAGATTAAAAGTTGGTCGGCTCTTGCAGCCTAAGGAGTCTATTCAGACAGGAGAATACAAGTAAGCTAATTATAACTGTTGATAGTTCTTTATCTTACTCCTGTAAACAATCAGTTGTTTGTCTGCTTGCAACACCTGGAGAGCTGGAGAAAAACAGGGAAGTCACTAGGTACTTCCGTGTTAAAATGCCTGAGTAATCATACCTTGCTGTGAAATTGTGTCTTTTCATACAGGTAATTCTACAGATTCTGTTCCATCTAATGATATTTGCAGTAACAAGGAAGTTGCAGTAACTGCTTTCCAGCAGATCCAACATTTAGATGTGTTATGCAATTAAGGAATGCAGAGAGTCACTGCCCAGGCCTTTGCAGGGCTCAAGGGCTCCCTTTGCAAAGTTTAGTCACTATGACTTTGCAGAGAGGGGCTAGCATGCAAGGAAATTCCATCTGAAATTATATGGAATAGATTGCTTGTTACTGTTTGGAGCAGTAAGCAGTTTTAATTCAATGTGAAATACCAGTGCTGGGTTATTAGCAACATGTTCACTTAATATATAGCTTTATTTTCCCCTTCTGGACTGAACTTCCTATGAAATTATCACAGGGCCTGTTCTCTTTTACCCTTACGTAGTCTCTGAAGCTTGAGGTGTAGCTGAAAAAATTCATTATCATGGCCAATACGTTTGTCAAAAGCAGGCCCTTAATTACAACTAAAAAGCCCTTCAGTTGGTAGTAGTTTTAGGCTCAAGGCAAAGCTGCTCTTTAATTAATTAATTTTCAGTGAAGGCTGGGCAGGGCACTGCGCAGGCCAAGTTCTGCCACGTGCATGCTGGGGAGAAGGTGCAGCTTTCAAGCATGAGACAGGAACAAAAATTGCAAAACACAGCCTCTGCAGAGGTGAGCTGAAACCTTGTCATTGCACAGGTAAAGCTTGTTTGTAGGATGTGGCTGGGGAGAAGTTCAGAACTGGTTCTGCAACCACAGGGCTGTGATTCTGTCACTTACAAAACTGGCACTGTGCGTGCATCCCTTCAGTTTCTCCATTTTTATTCCTACAGCAGCAGTTGCTGTTTCAAATCCTAGCTCTAAAAGCACAAAGTAAACACACAGCCTCAAACTGGAGAGGGATCACTCCCCAAAAGAGCTCTGCTTTAGGAAAAGGCAGTGAACAGGCATTGGCCTGGTGTTTGCCAGACCTGGTTTCTGACCTCTGTTAGAGCTAGAAAGGACAGAGTAACTACAAATATCATTATGTTCTCTGTAAAAGGGATGTAATGTTATTCTAGGTCACAAGGGATCCTGTAGCACTGAAGTCCTGCAGTTAAAATATCCAGTTATGAAAATGACTGTATAATACCCAGTTTCCCTCCCTGCCTTGTATTTTAGATGTAACTTCCTGCTGAAATCTCTCAGAAAATGCTACAGCCAACACATCTTTCATAAGACCTGGAAGTGGGAGGTGCCTTTTGTGCAGAGCCATTTTCACACAGTAATTTCTGCTCTGAAGCTGACAGATGTATCTCCAGCAACTTAGCACCGTATGTCGATCAAACCACAAAAGCCAGAGTATTGACACACCTCTGCTGTGCCGTAACAAGCCCAAAGAACGTGTTGTCAGTCAAACAAGTTCTTTTTTTCACATTAAACAGAGCTACATCTACAACCAGCTTGGTCTGACTCACGAAATGCACAAATCTCATCTGCTGCCAGATGTGAAGGCTGCGGCGCACAGCGCATCCAGCGGCGGCTGGAAACGCTCCTGAGCACGGCGGGCACCCCGCAGCACCCAGGGCAGCCAAGGGGCAGCCCCAGCCCCGAGGCAAGGCCCGGCTCCTGCCTGGCTTTCAGGGTGGCACAGGGTTACCCCGAGCTGCTGGTGTGACAAAAAGCTGTGACCGAGGCTGCGCCTCCGCTCCCAGCCGCGCCGGGAATGCTTTTCCAGCTGCGTGGCCACACCAGCGCTTTTACTGGAAGTTTCGCAGCTCTCTGCTGCAACCTGCTCTCTGATCTCTTCACCTCCCCGGCAAGCTTTCTTTTTTTAGCTTTTCACGTGATTTCCCCGCTCTTGACTCAGCAGTTTCTCGCAGCAGCGTTTATTGGTTTGGTTTCCTGCCGCCACCTCCCCCGGCCGGCCGGAGCTGCGGGCGCTGCCGGGGATCGCACAAAAGCGGATTTTGGGGGCTGGCAGGGCAGGGCTGGCGTCTGTGCCACCGGCAGAGCCACACGGGACACTGCGGGTGTCACCTGTGCTGGACAGTCCCTGCGCTTCCTCCTTTGGGGTGTCCGCACCCCAAACCCGCAGCCCGCAGGGTACAAACCGGGGCTGTGCGGGAAGGAAAACTCGGGAATGGCTGGGACTCGGCTGCTGGCACAGCCCCAAGAAGGGCCCTGTGGTTCATCCCCCTCTGCCAAATGAATCTGGGACCTCTCTGGCCACCATTAATACATTCCTCTTTCCACGCGAAATGAAACCAAATCCTTTCTCTGCCTCCTGGGAAGGAATAATTGGTTCTGCCATAATATTTTCCCTGGAAAAAATACAGGAATTGCCCTTTTGTTTAGAGATATCTAAAAAAAATAAATAAAAATACATCAGAATAAAGTAATGATTACTGCATGTCCTAGGAATTATCTCTTTCTTCTTTTTATCACAACCTCTACTCTTCTGCACCAGGAATCAGAAACATTCAGTTACTCAGTGCTTCATTAAACAGTGGACACTTTGCTTCTGACCACACACATCCACCAATTTTGGCAAGTCCCAAGGCTAAGAAATAGCATCTAAACTGCTGAAACTGCTAAAGGATTCACAAAGGATTAAGCATATGATGCAACTGGAATTAGGCATGAAATTATATTCCTCAATGAACTAAAGCTTTAAAAAGAAATTATAAGGTTTTGCATGTTTGCTCTCAGTACATGTCCATACCTTCTGAAAATAACTGATGCCAGGCAGAGTAACATGCAGTAAAACTGTAATGCTGTACAGAAACATCACAGTCCTCCTTCTCACAACCAGCAATAAAGAAATTAGTCATGATAAATAATATGCAGTGGATATTTGTTAGAGGTTGAATCCTACAAGCACTGAATATAATAACTTATCGAATTAAGGAGGAATCAGACAACATCTGACCCTAACTACTAAACATTTTTTAAGGACACCTGAAGGAATTATTAAACACGAGAGCAACAGAGCTTCATTTTGCTCCCTTCAGAGCTACAAAGCGCTCAACAGCGACAATGGAGTACAGGGAGGGTGAAGTAACCAGATACAAACACAGAAATAATCTGGGTTTTGGTATTAATGATGATATTTCTGGTGCAAAGCAAGGTACTTTCAATTCTGCTAAATTAAATAAACTATACCATTCTTTTAATCCCACATGGTTTGTTATTTTTCTGGTGTTATTACACAGAAAAGGATTTGCTTGTTATGATTCCTGCCATTAGATTTCATTTCAAGCTCCACTAAATTGGCATAAAGGAAACAAGTTACTAAGCCTTCCCATTATGTCTGCAGAACATCCACTTGGTTCAGAGCCCATTTCCTACGGGCAAGCAAGAGATCCAAATATTCATAATTCTTCACTCAGAACAAGGGAGTGTTGGAACATATCAATGTGTATATATATAAGTCCTGAAGTAAATATTCCAGCAAATGCAAAAGGTGACATTCCACTGCATGAACTACCTGAGAAGACCAATCATTTTCTCCTCTTCCACTTAATTAAAGCTTAATTCAGTGTCTGTCTCCTCATAGTCAAATTCTCCTAATTTGATTGCTCCTAACTCCTTGTGAGCTCACTTTTAAAACCAGAACTTTGTACTAAAGGAGTGAAGCCTGAGGAAATACAAAATCCCCAGAGCAGGACTCTCCCTAGGCTCTGAAATGCCCCATTCTCTGTGGTGGAGCTGAGAAAAACTCACTGCTTTCAGAATTCGTGTATTCATCTGTGCTGCTGTTACTGACATTTCTCTACAGCCTACAGCAAGCCAGTTATTAAATATAAAGCTTATTTCTTCAAATAAATTTTTGGTAATTAAGCCCAAAGGATAAATATAAATTTGCTCTGGTTTGAAATTACGTGAATTTGAGAGTCATGTGCTTAGACAAGCACACGTGCAGGTATGTAACACACGTGGTGAGTGGGCTCTAGGTGTAATTATTAAGCACAAAAAGAAATGCAAAGAAGCAGCGAACTTCTCTGGCCACAGAAGCCCTTGTGTGTGAAACCCTCATTTGCTCGATGCCCTGGTTTCTGTGGTGGCTCTGAAATGCCAGCCGTGGTTTTGTGACACTCGGTGGGAAAGTACAGGATTGCAAGCACACAACTGACAGAAATTACCAGCCCTTAGATAACAAACTGCATTATTTCCACTTCCTCGAGACTGCATCGCTGCTTTCCCACCAACACCATCCACGCTGCGCTGTCTCATTATCAGGTCTGTGTGTTTTACCGTCTTCTTCAGACCTCATCTTCTTCCCCACGGCCGGGGATGTCTCCTGGAGCCCGATCACTCAAAATGCTCAGTTCTGCCGGGGCACCAGGAGCAGGAATTGCCCGTTCAGGAGGCCCTTCCCTGCTGAGCGCAGAGCTCCCGGCTCCCAGCCCGTCCATCCTCCTGCTGTCCCAGCCTCGCTGGCCTTTCCCTTTTTCGCTCTGCCAAGCCAGCCTTTCTGACCTCTTTTGGTTGGGTGCGGGGTTTGGGGGTTTCCCCCCTCTCCCAATCAATAGTATCAGGGTGCAACCCAGCACCCATCACATTTTGTGCCACCTTTCAGACCCAAATCCACCAAGTTTTCTGTCCAGCCGCCTTCTGCGCGCTTCACACCGCAGCTCCTCTCTCCCTCATTGCACCAAACTCCTGCCTTCTCCCATCGTTTCTGCCCCACTTTCTGCCTTTCAGCTCCAGCAAAACACGCACTAAAGCTGCGGGTGCGGGTGCCGATCCCGTGTCGGCGCAGGGGCCGTGCCTGGACGGGATTTCTGCCCAGGCCCCGGGGACACCGGAGGCACCGAGCCCGGCCAGCCCGGGGCCGGCCCGAGGGAGGAGGGCTGGGAGCACCGACAGCCCTGTCCGGAGAGGTGGCTGAGAGCACACTAACCCTTTGTATTTATTGCAAACATGGGTAATAACTTTATTCTTTTTTTTTTCTCTATATTAAACTCCTCTGGATGTGCATCTCCTGTAAGCCGCCCCTTCCCAGACTGGAGCAGCCCGAGTGCAAACCGCCAACACTGCCGAGGGTCAGAACAAGCTGCCGCTACCCTGCCCCCGCAGAGGCCACCGCGGCGGAGCCCCGGTCCGGCGGCCGCTGCTGTCGCCGCTGCTGTCGCCGCTGCTGGTGCCTTGGGGACCGGGACAGGATCAGACAAGACCAGACCCGCCCGCCCGAGGCGGCGCGCGACGAGCGGCCCGTCCGCGATCCACGGAATCGAGCGGCGGCGCTAAGCGGCGATTGGCGGCGCGCGGGCGGCCCCGCCCCGCCCCTCACATGACCGCTAGCGAGGTTTTTGTCGCGCCCGCTCGCCCCGGCCGCTCGCCGTGCCCCGGTGTCCCCGCCGCCGGCAGCAGCAGCAGCAGCACCGCCACCGCCGCCATGGGCCCGCGCCGCT
>VWZP01010724.1:4278250-4304810 GCA_013396995.1 Dicaeum eximium
GGCCGGGATTCACCGGCTCGGGAGTACGACAGCTGGGGAAAGTTCTCCTTAAGCGCAGAGGGGATTTAACGCCCGTGCCCTTCGAGCTGGACGTCGGGGAAGCACAGTGAAGGCGTGCCGGTCCCATCTCTTAGGTGCTAGCTTGGGTTCTAATCACTGATACAACACATAAAATAGTAGCCTCTGGTCTGCAGGCAGCACGTTGTTCAGGTGCTGTGTTCGTGCCCTTTGGTTTACCACTGTGGCACCAGAAGGCCCATGCTTATTTCAGAATCAGAATTCTACATTGGAAGGGACCTCAAGGATCAGCTGCCCAGCCTTTCTTGGCAAAGGCACAGTCTAGATAAGATGGCCCAACACCCTGTACAGCCAAATCTTAAAAGTGTCCAGCAGTCAACTACTGTTGGACAGTCAACAGCAGCAGTTGCCCAACAGCAGTTTTGCAGTCAACACTGCAAGATTATTAGTTTATGTCAGGTAAACAGAGTATAAAGCATTCTCTCAATTTTTGGCAGCTTTGACAGTTTTGTGGTGTGCTTCCTGCTTTTGATACTTTTTAGAAATCTAGCTATTTTTTCAGTGTCTGGTAAATTAAATATGGTCCTGACATAATTTACTGGTTTGTGATGAGCTGTCCTCCTAAGTGGTTCTAGCAAGTGAAGTGCAAACAATGTCTTAATAGCCAATAATCATATCTTACAGGTTTTTTCCACTCCTATGCAGTTGAAGTAGATATAAAGGATGCTTCTAATGCTACATGCCTGTATGCACATTGGATGATGAGGTTCTTGATAACATATGAATCAAACAATGGTGATTATGTAAGTATTTGGGAACTGGATTTTGACCTGGATAAAAGTTTCAGCTGTTTTACCTAGGATGTTTGATTTCTTACTTCTTTTTTACTAAGTCAGTTGAGAAGAAAATTGCTATATAGTCCTTATAAAATAAAGAATAAGTTCTCAGTCATACAAATGACTGAAAATACCCTGTTGTTCTCACTTAAATGATGCACACAAAACTCACCAAGTCTAACCAGTGTCAGTGTAGTTATGTTCTTAGTCCAAGCAGTAAATGTAATTGCAGCTCAACATGATCAAGATGTACAGCCAAGTTAGAGCTGTACTTTTGAATCTGATATGGCTCCTTTCTCAGGCATCATAATTTTCCAGAATAACCTAAAATAATCTCACTTATGTTGTGCAAGGTTTCAGGTAACTCTTGCAAGTTTATAATGTTGTCATGGGGAAGAGCTGCATGTGAATGCATTTGAGATTCCTCTTTTCTTCTAGAAAACCACAACCCTGAATTTGTCATCGAGTGTGACACACAATGGAAGCGTCTGTGGCAATGACACACAAGCTGCCCTTCTGGCAGTGCAGTTTGGAGAAGGTCATTCTTGGAGCATTAACATGACAAAAAACAATGAAACCTACCAGGGAGACTTCATCACACTGACCTACAACACCAATGACACAGCTGTATTTCCTGATGCTAAAAGAAAAGGTAAAGTTCAGTGCAGAGTCTGACCTGCAAAGCAATCTCAGCCAGAAGTGTCAGACCTCGTGTGCCTGACCTGGCTTGGCTTTTTCGAAGTAAGGAGGAATACAGGAGGTAGTAATGAACATAATGAGCTCTGTACCACATGCTGCCAGCTGCTGTTCCTTGTACCTGCCTGCTGGGTAACAGTGCAGGGTAACAAATGGCTCCACTGAATGTGTAATTCCTGTAAGTGGAAGAGAAGGGAAAGGATAAACAGCTTTGATCAGTGAGGTGCTGGTAGACAGCAGGCACATGGAAGATTAATTTTAGTGTGCATTGCTTGACCTTCTACCTTGCCAAGCAGTAGTGTGAGGCTGGCTGTGTACTAATGCCTACTAATAAGACAATTATTTTCTCCTTAAAAACTTAAGTAAAAGGGTTCACCTTTCTAATGGCTTGTCTAGTTCTGTAAGCTTGGTTACTCCTGCATTACCTAGCACTTCAGGTCAGGACATATAGGGAAAGCATTCAAGAGAACTTAAAGATTGTTAAACTTAATTATATCTTAGTCTTTGTCTTACAAAATTATATAAAACATAACACTACCTCTAAGTTCTTGCAGTTCATAAGGCAATAAAACATTTGTGCTTCTTTATAGGACCAGTTACTGTTCTTGTGAAGGATCTTTCACGTCCAGTTCAACTGAATACTGTCTTCGTGTGTCATAATTCCTTCGCTCTTGAAGCAGAAAATACAACACAAATTTTCTGGAATGTTACTATGCAGGCTTTTGTTCAGAATGGCACAGTCAGTAAAAAAGGTGAGATTTCAGTTTGTGAAAGAGCTTTTTTGTGTTGCACCTTAGTGCAGGGAGCAAAGTCCCATAATAAAAAGTCCACCAATACTAAGATGTGCTGTGTTTAATAATATTCATGTAAATATCCTCTAGTATTTCTTTCCTTGTTCCTGGAAAAATAGATTAGGAGAACAGATTTGGTAGTGTGCTGTACTGTTTGTTTGCGTGCCAAGGTGGGATTCTTCTCAATTGTGTATTCCAGTAATTGGGGTATTAAAAATAAGCACTTCAGAACTGCTGTTGCTGAGTAAACCATTTGAGTTTGAGGGGTTTTAGCTGACTGCCTTCCACTTGCAATGGTGGCCTCTGCTGTTGCATTTGAGTAGTCCAGAGCCTGTTTCTCATCTCATAGCTCAGAAAAGAGATGGGCACATCACTCATTGCATTCAGCATAATAGGGTCACTTACTTGGTCTACAGGAAATACATGTCACTCTTTTAAAACAGCTTAACTGCCTTTGTGTGTTTTGCTTCCATGTATCAGAGGCAAGTGGTACTGAGTGTGGATTTAAAACGGAGTGTTACAGGATTTCTGAGAATAAATGGCAGCTGTGCTTTGTCTGGGTAATAAGACTTCAATAAAATTTCAGCAATGTAATGGTGATTAAAATGTCTTTTCAGAGTCTAGATGTCCTGCTGACACACCTACTTCTGCACCTACTGTTCCACCTACTATTGCCAATGTAACTGCTGCATCTACCACTACTTTGTCTCCTGCTCCAACTACTGCTCCCAAACCTGTGGAGAATCCAGACACAGGAAACTATTCTCTTAAAAGTGGAAATAAAACTTGTTTCCTGGCGACTGTGGGGCTGCAACTGAATGTTTCCCAAGACAAGGTGCTTCTTTTTTCTTTTGAAGAGTAAAAGTTTCTGTAGTTATTTGGTGTGAAACCTGAATGCAGGGTATTGCTTTGTACACTGCTGGCTCTCCAGAACTGCTTCCAAGTATTGTATGCAGCAGCTCTCTGACATCAGAATAGTTCTGTTGCATAATACCTGTCTTCAAAAACCTTCTATGGATTCAACAGAATTTGTTATTGGGAATACTTCTAACATGATTAAAAGTCTGGAACTTTCTTAGCTGTTATGGCTGTTGTTCCCTGCAGATAGTGTCTTTCCCCTCAGAGGGTATCCTGTTCTGATAGGGAGCAAAGTAATACTTCTCAAGCAATCTGTTTGTTTCAGTACTGCCAGCATGTAAATTTAACTCAAACAGCCTTGCTTCCATAGCAGCCAAGCTAAGCTCTTCCTGCTGTCGTATTGATGACAAGCTCTTCTAACCCAAGACTGTTCCTGACTGAGACAACGTATTCCAAAGGCAGCTGAATGTCTTTGATGTGCTTTGTCTGTATTTCAGCCTCTTCTGATCAACATCAATCCAAAGACAACTGTCGCAGATGGTGCCTGTGGTAACACAACAGCCACTCTGAAACTGAATGATGGAAATAGCACACTGATTGGTTTCACATTTGCTGTTGTAAGTAACTTCTTCTATTTTAAACTAACTTCCATTTAACAGCATGCATTGTGATCCCTTAGAGTAAAATCCTCCTGTTGCTTGCTGATAGTAGGCTGTTCCCATATGGGAAGTGGAATTGGCCAGCTGAGTGCCTCAAGACAAATGGAAAACTGGGTTAAAATTGTAAAAAATATAAGACTGGTAAATGTGTTGGCTTTTGTAAAGCACATGTTCTTAAGTTACAAATGCGGAATTGCACACTGACACTTGATTCTTGCTTTTTGAACAGAAAAATACAAGTGCAAGTGTGCAAAAATTTTATCTGAGGGAGGTGAATGTTACACTGCTCAACCGTCTGAATGGTTCTGGTAAGAAACAGTATCTGCCTTAAACAAGAACGATTTTTTTATTCAATGTCTGCATCAAATACTTCTGGCTTTTTTTTCCAGTATTGTTCATGCTTGCTGTTAGCTCCTACTTTATGTCTAGAAGTTGGTATGATCAAAAATAATAAGCAGAAATGGCTGTAAGAGTTTTTTAAACAGCAGTGTCCAGCACTCTTATGATTCCTGAAACTGCTGCTAATGGAGTCACTGTAAATTAAGAGGGCTTCTTTATAACTCTTTTCAGTAATGTAATTTTTTGTGGTGTGAAATATAATTGTACCAACTTCAAAGCTTTTTGCTAAAGTAGGTGTTGTCTTCTTTATTTGAAGATGCTGCTGTATCTTCCAACCACTTGTACTTAACTCTCACTAAAATAACGGCCACTCCTTCAAAAACTGAAGTGTACTTTTTTCCCCAACAAACATATGTTTTCTCCTTTTCTTCTTTTTTTTACTTGCTTGTCATAGCTACAGCAATTAAAGAGCATTTAAAGCTAAAACACTTGCAACTCTGCAGCACTGAGATGAGTGGAGGTATGAGGAAAGCCTGATGTCAGGTACATATGAAAGAGAGGTTACTGCAAAGTGCTGTAGTAATTTCAGTTCCTGATTTCTGGTTAAGCGGATCAATCCCACTTTGCACTACTTCGTTATTCAGACTTGTCAGTGTTGAAGTGTTGGCCCCTCTAGATTCAGCCACTCAGCCTTACTGTATTAGCAACTGTCTTGCATTTTAAGTGAACATGCACATTCCCTTTCTTTTTTTTCCTTCTTTGTTTAGTCATTTCAAGTGCAGATAACAGCAACTTAAGCAAGTGGGATGCCTTCCTTGGTAGCTCTTACATGTGCCGAAAAGAGCAAACTCTTCAGATTAATGAAGATGTTCAAGTACATACTTTTAATCTATGGATTCAGCCATTCCTTGTGGAGGCAAATAAGTTTGCTACAGGTAAGAGTTACGGTTTTGTTTTTAGCAATGCTTGCAAAATTCTCACTTGCTAAAAAGCACCAGCTTTAGGTACAAGCACTTTATCTCAGAAACTCTTGTTCCAAATTCTTAAATGTTTAGATATACATGGAATGAAGAGAAGTTCTGAGAGTGACATTCAAGTTCAAGCAAAGCTTTGTTCTCACTTAAAATTGTCTGCTAAGTGTGTGGTTCTTCACAAAACTTAAATGAACTAGAGACACTGAAGGGAAGCTTAAGTGTTGCTGTGCAGAACAGGTTAGCAGTTACCTGACAAGATCTTGACATACAGCATTTGTAGCTCAGATATGTAAGAAAACTGGACAGAACTTTTGCAGAAGTGGACTTTGGGAATACTGTTAGGTGTTTGTTTCTCTTTACCTGTCAGTCTGAGGAATAGGAGTGCTGGGGAAGAATGAATTGTCAGAGCTTCCTTCAGAGGCAGTCTCGCATATCCAGAACTAAAGAGAGATTCTGAAATGTTTGTTTGCTGCATTATCTTGATCTTGTTGGAGAAAACTGAAACATCTTAAATTACCTCTTCATATTTAGTGCAAACTGGTATTTGTGCTTAATGCTAATACTTGCAGCACAGTCTTACTGGACTAGACTAATCTGTAGACACATAGATTGAAAAGTTCTAGTTTTAGACAGAAGATAACTCTCCAGATGTGTGTAGGGTAAACAGATTAGTCTTTCTAAAGAGTTAGGGACCCATTTCACTCTGTAGGTAAAGTTGCCACTAGCTTTCTTCTAATTATAGTTATTTTATCTGTGTAACATGCCTTTGTTCTGGATAGATTCTTGATACCAAATTTAGGTCACTTTTTATCCTTAATGAGGGAAAGCACGAACCAGACTTGCCTTAAGTATGAAATACATAAGCCTGGTTCTTGAATGTAGAAGAATGGCTGCTCCCTTGCCTAGTGCAGATCTTGTGCACAGGAAAACTTGTACACCCTTAACTTGCTATAGGTTATCAATGCTTAAATTAATTAAAATGCTTAAATGTGCTAAATGTATCAATGAGACCTCTGCAGTTCTTTCTCTCTTAGTTTAAATAATACTTGGTTCTTTAACACCTTAGTATTAAGGAAAACAGATTTTTATACCACACTTGGCAAGTATTGTGTCTTTATTTATTCCTTACTGCACCCTTTTTCTCACCTACAGCCCAGGAGTGTTCGCTGGATGATGACAGCATTCTAATCCCAATTGTAGTTGGTGCTGCACTTGCTGTCTTGATTGCCATTATAGTGGTTGCTTACATAATTGGCAGAAGAAAAAGCTATGCTGGATATCAAACTTTGTGAATCTAAATGTGATTCCTGTTATGATTTCACTCTAAATAAAGCAAGTGCAAGTTCTGAAGTCCAAAAAAGACCCAAAACTTAGGAGTAATTACTAGCCACAGCTAATTGGAGTTGAGAAACAAAGGGAGAATGTTTATCTCAGATGAAGCAGAACTACACTTTGTTTTCCTGCCCTAAGAAGACAATGTGGGTTTCATAGCTTTTGTGAAGATGTCAAATACTGGATGAATTGCTAGGCTAAGAATTTTATCTTGCAAAAATCCTGAAGCATTTAGGATTTATTTCTGCTTTTTACAATTACTAGCCTGAAACAATAACACATTCTGAACTGATGTGCATTGGGCATCTCCCAGAATAGCGTAGAATTTGTACTTGCTTCTCTCCTCTGCGTTCCTTAGTTGTTGTGGTAATTGTGGGTTAAGCTGGCAGCATTAGTCACTCTGTTGACTTGTACAATATTTAACAAGGATTGTCTGATGCCCAGTAGCAACTTTGTTTTCCATAGGATTGAACTTCAGGCTGGTGATTAAGTGATCTCTTGAAGTGGCAGCAGTAACTTACTTGCCTTTGTTAGAATTTGAGTAATTTACTCCTGCCTTGGTGTAATTTCAGGAATCATTCCTATACAATGGCTGTACAAACAAAATTAGTAATTTGCCAAATGGTGAATATATGGGAAGACTTCAGTGCCATTTCCAGATGCTTTCAAAAAAAAACCTGTTAGGCACTGAATTCTTTATTATACCTTGGCAATCATCTAAAATACTCACTTAAGGCAGACTTCTGCTAAATTAATGCAAGCTTTTTTTTTTTCCTGTCATCAGTTTAAAGGGAATAACCTTTCTAAATATTCCAGAACTTTAAAGTGCACTTAACTTCATACCATACTCTGCACAGAACTGGTCTGTCTTGTTGCTTTGAATGACCTTGTTTAAAGATGCTTTCATTTAATGAGCCAGTATCTGTTATTGCAGCTTGAGCTGTTTTTAAATCTTCATCTTGAATGGTTCTCTGCCAGTCAAAGTTCACATTGTACCTGCCCGCCATTGGCACTCTGAATGTTTAACCTACTTTGTGTTGGATTGTTTGCGGTGTAGCATTTATTAATGTTAAGAATGCAAAAGCCAAACAAGTCTGAGATGGGCCCACAACACCTGTTTTTCCTTGCTGTATGGAAAGAATAACTAGGTTAAAAAAGTGCAGTGCAACTGGACTGTTCTTAACCTGCAGCTCTGTAGAGACTAACCCTTGATGCACAACTTTTCTCTGGGCTCCTTGTGCATATTCTTACTGCATGGGAAAAAAAAAAAGTCTTTTAGACTTTTAGATAATTGTGGCTTTTTTGCATATGTCATAACATGAGCTGCCTAAGATAGTTGTTTAATGAACATAACATTGTCTCGCCATTTAGAATGAGTTTAGCCTGCATCAAAGCTGCTCTAGTGTTTTATTAGTGTTCTCTAGGGTTGTAGAGATGTCTGTGGCATGTTTGTATACAAATCATAAAGTACACTTCTTTCAGTAATGGTTTGGTTTGTTTTTTTCTTTGTAAAGACAGTTTACTCTTGACACTAGCCAAGGAAGCATGTATGGGTGGATAAAGCTTACTCTAGCTTCTAGTCTACAGCTTGGATTTTGCATCAGTTACTGAAATGCATTTTAATGAAAGTGGGGAACTGCTATAAGTTTAATCATGAAACAAGCTTCAAGACTTACCATTTTAATTTTAAAAAATGGATCTCATGACTTCATATTAATATATCCTCAAATGCAGAAGTTCATATAGATGTTTTTAGCTTTTTTTTTTTTTGTGAGTGATGTTCAGTGGCAGCAGTTAAACATGCATCTCTGTTAAGGAGTAATCATCACACCATTCTTCTGACCTTGCAAAGTTTTGAACTGTACACAGTTTCCAAGTGATAATATAGAAGATTCATGCAAACTGCTTCCTAAAATCAACACTAGAAATACTATTGCAAAAACATGTAAGTATATTGGCTCAGAGTTTTAAGAATTCCTAGACTGATGTGCAGGTAACTGGTTCAAAAAACATCAGTTTCATCTGACTTCCTGTTGTTATAAAACCACTAGTTTTCCTGTATGTATTGCTCCATAGGGAACTGTCAATCTGTTTAACCTGTGCTCTAAGAAATAAAGATTGTTCTATTTCTTAAGGAAACTTGTTCACATTTTTTAACTGATTTGAAAACAGATGTCTTGTATTGTCTTTTTTTAAAGAAAATAAACTCAATGAGTAAGGTGAACTCTAATCAGTCTGTATCTGAGAGTCTGTTACATAGCTGGTTTTGTTCTGGTGTGTGGAAACAGCATTTAAATTGTGGATGTATTTAACACCTGTGGATGTGGAATACTAATGTATAACCTATTAGAGAGTGTGGTTGGTTTAGTACCTTATACACAGTTTACTAAATACTGTATTCTAATGCCAAGGTTTCTGATATTTTAGGTTAAAGATGTCATGCTAATAGTCTTCAAAAGAAGCATTTCTAGCCAGTGAATAATGAGATTTGGGTGTTGGAAGGGGCATTTTGTTTGGTCATTTGTTCCTTGGTTTGGTTTTTTGTTCAGCTGGTTTTTAAAAATTTTTTTATTTACCACAGTGTTTTCTATTCCTTAGCATATGTTAATAAAACACAACCTTTGGGGCTGTTGGTTGAATCTCATGGTTGGAATTAAAAGGGAAGGCAGCTTTTATACTGGGGCTAAAAAAGTTTTGGGCCAAAAATTTCAGACTTTTTTGAATGGAGACACATTCAGGCACATTAGTCAAAAAAGCTGTTCCTGCTGTGTGTTGGGCTGTAGTTACCAGTTCTGCACTTGAAGACACCTCTCTGAAGCTTCTAACCACTGTACAGTAGCCATGCCTGGATAGATGTGTGCCAGCAAGGATGGAATGTTCCTGGTATGAAACCTTAACCCCTTTTTCACCCTGGGAATTGCCTGTAACGGTGCCATAGTGTGATGTGTACTGCAGCCATCTCCTTCCCTTGAAGAAGAGAGGGAATTTCTGTCACTGCCTGCTGGGCACCTTCATCCTTAGCAAATCCATTCATATTTAGTGTTGTTAGTGTTTAGTGACCCATACCCAGCATCTAGCAAATTGTCTGTTGGTATTTAGTGAACAAAGGTGACTAAACATCAAATGCATGTCTCTCTTTAAGATGTTTAAATATTTTCTGTCAGAATATTTTACAGAATATTTATACAGAAATAGCTATATAAAGCACAGATCCTTTCCTCTTGTTTTTTTTTCCTTCTAAGTGTTGCTGTACTTGCTGTAGGTGCCTTCAATCTGAGTTCAGTATTTTCAGCTGTTGAGCCTCCATGTGTTGTTCTTGCTCTTAGTCTTTGTATAGTGTTTCAGGAAGGGGCCATGGCAAGTGTATTCTGGACTGTAATAAGCTAAAGCAAGACAATACATTTCCCATAATTAATGCTGATTCGATGAAAACCAGCAGCCAGCTTTTGAGGAAGCATTGACTCTGTGTGTGATGCTCTGTCCTAATGAAAAACTCGAACAGAACAGTTTGAGAGGAGTGCTGCTTTATGGAACACGTGTAAGTCAGGCACTGTTCAGTGCTCCAGGCGTGGCCTCCTGCCTTCCCAAACCTCTCCCAGCACAGGCAGGTGGAGCTCTGCTCTCCTCACAAACAGCTCACGATGCCAAGCCCTGCCTCCGAGTTTGAAACCAGTTCCCAGCGTGGTTTGCTAATCATTGATGAGTGTTCTTACCAGCAAGGAGCTCCTCACCTGTTTTACAACCTGTGTATTAAAAACCACTGTGGCATTATGGATGTCTCTTCTGTTTTTCCCTCTGATGTGGATTTCAGTGAGGTCTGTGTGGTTCTCAGCTGAAAGCAATAACCCTTTTGCATGGAAAATAAAGTTACCCACCCCAACGAAGTCTTCCAGTGTTTTCCATGCAGTGCCTGGAGGCACATTGATCTTGGTGTTTCTTGTAGGTCTTAGTAAACTGTTTCTGCTTTGTTACTTGGGTTGTCCCTGATGTCTTCATGTCTAGAACCCAGAGGAGTGCTGGTGACTCGAGGGTGGGGAAGACCCCTGGACAAGGCAGTAATACACCAGTGTGGGGTTTTTGTTCCCTTATTGCTGCTAACTCTGAGGTGTGATCAGCTAATGCCTGCTCAGACTGCTGGTTTGTCCTCACATTTCTCATCTAACCTCTGCTTGCTAGAGGAAGCTGAAATTAAATGTACAACTTAAATGTACAAATCAAATGTACAAATCCTTTATCTACCAATATAAAGGATGTGTGTAGTAAATGTGTTTAAAGAAATCTTTCCATCAGTTCTTTACTCAATACTGATTTTACTTTACATGTATTATTGTATCTAATGACAATCTAACAACATAATTTCTCAAAAATGCTTGTTTGCTCCTTGCTTTCTTCGGTTTCTAATGCTTGATTTCCCTTACTAATTCATTCTCCCTTGCTTTTTTTTGTTTTTCTTCTTTCTGCAGCTGAAGAATGCATTGCTGATTCTGACCTGAACTTTCTTATTCCCATCGCAGTGGGCGTGGCGCTTGGATTCCTTATCGTTCTTGTCTTTATATCTTACATCATTGGAAGAAGAAAAAGTCGTACTGGCTATCAGTCTGTATAATCTCTTAATTCCATCTCTGTGCCCACCTTCCCTGTTCTTTCCCCTTTCCCAGACTTCCTGACCTACTCCTTAAAAAAAAAAAAAACAAAATAATTCAAGTTTTCTTTATTTAAAAAAAAGTTCAGATCACTTCATGACAGAATAACAAATCACTTTGTGACAGAATAGCATGCATGAATCTGAAGATGAGTTGCAGAAGCTAATGTATGACTTTGGAGAGAGTAAGTGTTCTGAGGACCAGAGAATTGAGCAGAGTTGGTGTCCCTGTGGGAAATGTGATTATTTTTAGTAAAGAAGACATCTACAAAACTTTCTGTCATTTTATCTTTTTGTACAAGAAAATTTCTAGATGCCTACTGCTTGTCTTGGTTAATGCTACAGCTAAAACTATGGTTAAAAGTGTAAATGCTGTGTCAAAAGGGACTGTACATGCAGTGGTAAGATGAATACCCAGCTCTCAACAGGCTTCTGTTGGGAACTTGGCATATGGCTGTTCTTGTGAATCAGCATGAATTTCCTCTTCCTTCTGAATGTAAAAGTAGTATCTGATCTCACTAGCACCCTGAGATAATATGAGAAGAACATCTGATTCTTCTAGTGAATTAATTTGTTCATTAACATCATATGGAGAAGCTGACTGCTAATGTAAGTTGAATGGCTTTGCACTACCATGGTGTCTAATTTGCCAAGATAAGGTTCAGGTCTGGAGAGCTTTGGCTATCCAGAAAAGGCAACAGTCTGCTGAAGGAAATGTGTCCTGTGCTATTTCGTTGAACTGCATTTTTCCTTTTGTTCTGAGCTCAATTGTGAAATGAAGGTGGGAGGCTGGAATTTCACTGGCTGCAGTTTCTCTCAGCTTTGATTCTGAACATAAAAGAAACTACACAGCCAGCACTGGTCCATGTGATGCTCAAAAGCATTTTGAGAGCACCCAGGCTGACTAAGGACACAGATTGCTCAGAGATTCCTGCAGTTCCTTTGGACAGCTTTCATAGGTTAACAGCGGATCACTGAAAGGCTGTGATCTCTGAAAGCAAGTGGAGATAAAAAACCTTTCAGGTCTGATAGAATTAATCTGCTTTTAACCTCATCGCTGTCTCAGTGTAAGAGCACAAAATTTCTAGCATGAGGAATGCTGATCATACAGCAGAAGTGAATATATGTATAGTGAAGAAAATGACTTCCAAAGGAATGAGAGCACCTTACCTATTTGAAGATGCTTTCTTTGTTATTAGTGCCATACCTTTGCAATTCTATGTTCCATATCTAAACTGTACCAAAATCAGATTTAGTAGTTTGGGGTTGTGTTCTGCTTCGTTCCCATCAGGTTCATGCTGATGGAATGAAAGAAGCCTCTTGCTCTTTAAACCTTTCTGGTCCATCTTGGCAAAAGCCTTTTGCAGCCAGTAAACCCTGAGGGTGCACAAAGTTCTGTCCTCTGCAGCAAGTGTTTACTAAAGCTGCTCCAATATTTAATCTCCTTGTGCATTGACCCTGTATCCATGTTATGGGGACAGCACCTTCAGTAATTCACATACACAAAGGTGACAGCACTGATGTTGAAGCATTTCACAACAGCTGTATATTCAGGGAAGGGAGTTTCCAAAGAGTTAGTTTTGATGTTTGAGAAATACCTGTACATTCAATTATTCTTGTCCTCACAGTGACCAAAGATAATTCTACCTGATTCTGACAAAAGTGATTCCATGGTACAACTGGGCTCTTGGACCAAGTTGTCCTTTTTTTTTAAGGAATGTAATTAAATGCTGCTGAGTTGGACTGTGTGCTTCAGATTTGGTTGTCTTGGTCTCTTGTATTGTACCTTTGCTCTTGCAGTACTTGATTTCCCTGCCAGTGTTAAATGGAATTACTTCAGGTGGCATTTTATGAGTACACCCACTTAGCAGTGTGGTGCTTCTCTGCTGCCAGCAGATGGATCACAGCTATGTTTTCATGCTGAGATTGCAGACTGAAGTATTTAATATCACTTTCGCTGGGCTGTCTTAGTGAAATCTGGTCATTTCCTAGATGCAAACACATACACATATATATATATATAGTATAAAGTATTATTTTGAGCTTCAACAGAAGTCAAAAATTGATCCAGCACTTTAAGGTTGTTGCAGCATGAAGAATGGTGTGTACAATTTTCCAGATCTTAAAATGACTGTACAAATATGCTGACAGCAGAATATGTGTATGGAAAATAAAGTTAATTATTGTGTTTCTAAAGCTTTGTTTCAGTGTAAGTAGACATGAATGCCATTTCTGAGAGCTTGTCCAGACGGATTGTCAATATACTTGGATCTGGATGTTTGTGGGGAAAGAGAAGCTTTTGCTTCTGAGCTATTCACACATTTACATCCAAATCAGTTAATTTTTGTGTTGATTTGATCAAAGCATGGGTCCAGCATCTGCTAAAGGACCTCCTCTTCCATCAGAATTCTTTCAACAGACAGGTAGGGAATAGATATTAAATAAAGTTTTATCTTGTTGCTAGTGTGAAGGCTGTTCATTTGATAGCATGAAACACAATGAGTTTGGTTTCCTTTCAAGGCCCCACAAATGCTTTAAAAGAGCTAAAGCAATTGGCAAACAGAGAAATCCTTGTGGGTTTAACTTGTTTCTGATGTCAAAGGTTTCCAAGAGCCCCCAGCAGCATCCTCCTTGGCAGAAGCCAGTTTCTGTTGGTCAGAAGATGCCATTGCAGATAATTTGTGCAGGCAGAATTAATATGTTGCCCTGGTTCTATCAGTGCCATCTGGATAATGAGAACTGAGCAGAATTCAACTACCTCTGGTAATAGTTCTTTATAAATAGTTTTTGCCAGATGGTTGGCTGTGATGCTTGGTGAAGAATGAGTCTTTTTGTACTGGGCTCTGAACTCTTCGGCCTGGGGAAGTTTATCAAGTGCTCAGAATTCCAGGATGTTATTACATGCTGCTTGGAAATTCAGTCCCTAACTGGCAGCACAAACTGCATCTCTTAACACCAGTGTTTCAAGGATGCCACCATAGAGTTAATTTTACTGTAGTTGCTTTATTTTAAATACAAAAAAATCACTTCTTAGAGGCTGATAGAGATCAGGAAATGATGGCAGATGAAGTTCCTTGGCTATGGATGTAGGACAAACATAGCACAGTGCCCCTGTTCAGTCAGTAATTTTAGTAAGTGTGCTTTCCAAGTAGTACATTAGCCCAAGGTGTCCTGTCCTGCTGTGTTCTCACAGCTCCCAGCGAGCAGAGTGCAGCTGGTCTCTGCCACATCCGAGGGAGGCTCGGGGAGCACACTCAGTGTTTCATCAGCCTTTATCAGGGGGTGATAACCTGATGCCTTCACTCACCCCAGCACTGACCCCTCACCCCTGAAAGGACTGAGCATTTCCCTGCATTTTGCTGCAGCATTACAGCTGTGACCTCTCTGAGCAGGGAGGAGCAGGGGTGTGCCTGAGCAGGAGGCACTGCCAGCTGTGAACTGTGACAGGAGAGAAGAGCTGCTCTCACTCATCCCTGTCCAGGAGGCTGGGGGAGGATTCCTGGGGCAGAGAGAAGTACTGGAGTGAGGAGGAGGGAGGGAGAAATGCATTCATCTTCCCATTTTAGAAAGGAACAGCTGGAAGGGTCCAAGGGCAAACGATTTTCTGTGGCCCTTGCTCAACACCTTGGGTGTGATGAACAAGCTGTGTAAAATGCTGCAGTCAAGATGCTTCTGGGGCTGGAGATCCTAGAAGGCATTTTGAGAGCTGCCATTTTAACATTCCTACTGTTAATGCAGGAATAATCCAGAATTTTTGCTGTTTATTATTTCAAGAAGAACAAACTACCTCCTTTTTAGCTTTTGCCTGAGAAATGCACATAAAACTATGCTAAAAAATAAAATTTAAAGCCAGGAAAGATGCATTCCACAGGGGTCACTCATAAAAGACCTTATGAAAATAGCATTTGGATACCAGAGGTTTATTTCAATCAAAAGTGAAATCTTCTGCAGGTTCTCTCCCCAGGGGAAAACTTTTAATTTTTACTAATAATGATTTACATCAGAAGATGAAAAATGTGGATCCATGCTCCATTGTATCTCATTGATTTCCTAACTATGAAGAAAAATAAATTAACAATAATCTCCATGTGCCTGTTTTTCCTAGCAGAAAAAAATGCTGGCTTGATGCTTTAAAAAGGAAAAAGCCTCTGATTGACTTAACCTAAGTGCCTGGTGTTTGCAGGGGCTACTTCCCAATGCTGAGTGTGAAGATGATTCGGCCCAGGAAGCGGTCACTGTTCAGGTCATTGATAATTCCTTTCCCATTCAGACTGCACTGGATGGGGACCAAGTAATTCTTCTGCACATCTGTAAAGTGCATAGCCACCAGTGGGGAGGTGTAGTTGACCTGGAAAGAAGGGAGATTTGAGTGTAATTTTTGAGGGAGCAGAAAAGCAGGCAGGGCTTTTATGTTCAGTAAAATAATTTGTAAATGGTTCATGGTTCCAGGCATCTGAGAGTGTCTGCCTGATGTCCATCAGGGTCCCTCAGCACTCTGAGCCTTTTTGTGTCTGTGCCTTAGCAAGATGGGATCACTGCACATTGCCTCTGGGGGTCATTGCCCAGGGCAACAGCAGACCACAGGACTCACAAATGCCTTCTGCTGTCCTAAAAACCACACACACTCACTCACACCCACACAGAGTTACACACACAGTTACACACAGAATTATACACACACATAGTTCGTCAGACACAGAAATAGAGTGCTGTAATCCCAGTGCCCGTGGCCTCTGTCCTGCCCACATCTGCCCAAAATAGCCTAAAGCACATCTGGGCCCTGTGCAGCGGCTCCTGCCCTCCCGTTCCCAAGGAAGCACAGCAGAGGTGCCAGACCCTCACTCACGTGGGTGAACTTGCCATAGTAGGGATAATACATGAGGTCAAACGTCCCGTTCCCAGGGTAGAAATCCACCGACCTGAGGTGACTCTCATTGCCTTTCTGTGATCAGAAAAAAAAAAACAGGCACATGCACACACATAGACATGGGACAGAAAATACAGCTCCCTTCAGAGCTTCACTCAGAGCACATGTCCGTGGCTGAGCTCAGCTGTGCTGTTTTTGCTGTGAACCCAGTCACTGCCCTGCTCCCAGCCAGGGAAGAGTGGAGCTATGGAGGCATGGGCAGGGTCACAGTTTGCTGCCTGTTGATTCCCTTCTGTGCCTTTGCTGTCTGAGGGTGTGATCCAGCAGCTGCCTGGGCAGTGGGAGCCCTTCCTTCACCCCACTGCTGTGTGTTGGCGTGCAGCGTGCCCCCAGGACTGAGGGTGCTGCAGAGCAGCTGGAGATAGATATGAGCAGTTCCTACATCTTCCCACTGAGCTCCAGGCTCTAGCTGGGACCTGGCACCCAGGCCCACAGGCTGCCCAGGGGCTGAGCACGGGGGTGCCTGTGGGGCTGCAGGAGCACCTTGGGAACAGGAGACTGGTGGCCTGTGTCACTCTCAGCAGACTGGCCTCCAATTGTGCCCAGACACATGGGCAGCACTGGGTCCTGTGAGTGTCTGGGGCTAAAAGGAGCACAAATGGTGCTGAGGTGCATCAGGAGGAGCCATCTGGCCTTGCAGGGAGGAAAGCAGTACCTGCACCTTGCAGTCCACGCTCACGGGGACCCCGGCACCAGGGCGGTAGCCTATGATCTGCAAAAGCAAAAACATCCATGCTTGTATGAAATGAAACACAGTGCCAAGCACGTGCTGCCTCCCTTCTCCAGAGCCTAAACCTTTCTGGGTGCCAGTCACACTGCTCAAGACAGGAGCAGTGTGTCCCTGCAGCAGGGTCTGCCACCCCACAGTGCAGCCTGCCCATGGCTGAGTGCCAGACTGCTGCCTGAGCAGGGGCAGAGCAGAGAGCACAGAGAGAGCCCAGACCCCTGGAGTAACACAGCCTCTTCCCCACTCAGTTCACATCCCCCCCATGCTTATTTTCCCAGCAGTGAGCACTGAACTACCGTGCTATTAGATTTCAATTAAATTAAATTCTAAGGAAACTCCCATTGTAAAGCATCTGGGGTCTGGGGTGTTTCCCTAAAGCTCAGTTCCTCATGAAGAAGGGCCTGGCAGAAGACTCTCCAAGCACTAAGGCCTCAGCAAATCAAATAGAGCAAGTTTTATAGTGGGTTGTTTTTTTATGTTTTCTAGCAGATATGGCCTGCAGGTTTGGAGATTCTAGTTCCCTTTATCCCTGGGCCTGAGGCGTGGTGGAGATTCAGTCCCTGCGTGGTCTTCATCACCCTGGGATGCCCCAAAGGAAGGAATTCAAACAAGCAGCTTTCTCTGTACCCGGTTCATCTTCAGCAGGATGCAGGGCTGGCCTCTTGAGTAGCCAAACGTTGGGTCCTCGATGCCAGAGCAGTTCTGCAGCAGCGAGCGCTTGAACTGGCAGGCCTTCTTCTCCTCACTGTCCTTTCCCCCTTGGATGAAGTACTGTCCTGGGACACACTCGATGTTCTTCTCCTCCTGAACTTTGTCATCATAAGCTGGTGGGGCCCGAGAGACTTGGTAAAACCCCCCGAGACTTGCCCAGACCCAAACTCTCAGAGAACACCCACATGTCAAGGGCATTAGGAAGTCACACCTGGAAAGGCAAAGCTCCCTCTCACAGAAGCTCCCATGACCTTGTGAGCCTCCCTTCCCAGATGTGGCTCGTGAGGTGCCCAGGAGGAGACCCCTGCACTGCATGCATGTACCCATGGAGAGAAACAACCCCACCATGGCAGGCAGGGTGACACAGAGCTCACCTGCCAGGAAGTGCTGCATGTACCCATGGAGAGAAACAACCCCACCATGGCAGGCAGGGTGACACAGAGCTCACCTGCCAGGAAGTGCTGCATGCTGTCCACGTACGGCTGCCACGTGCTGGGATGGGAGACATTGAAGGCAATGGTGAACCCATTCAGGTAGGGTCTGATCATCACTCCTGAAGAAGGAGACAGACAGACCCTGATAAAGCAAATGTAGGTGGAGCAGCCACGGGCTGGGCTGTGCTGCAGGGGTTGGTGCTTTGCCACTGGGCTTGGGCTGGGCACAGGCACGAGAGAGGCAGCACCAGCTCACAGATCAGCTCTCTCCTCAACCTCCTGATCCCTCACCTTCATTTCACCCCTGGAGAACACCATACATGCCAAAATATCCCAGGAAACATGGGAGATACGGAGAGCCTCAGCAGTGTTGTGGGTTAGGGGTGGCTGCAGGTCCCCCGTGCTCCCAGCTGTGTGGGCAGCTCCAGAGAAGGAGCAGGGCAAGGGGCCCTTCTGTTCCCCATCAACACAAAAACATGGGGGAAATGCTGTGTCTGACATAGGGAAATTATTTTCTGAACATTCTCTTGCCAGAACTCCCCCAAATAACAATTCATGACAGCTACTCTTGATTTGCATTTTATTTTGAAGGCATGAGGTATAAAGGGCCAGCAGCTGAAATGCATCAGCACCACCTGTGAAATACCTAAACTTGGCTTTTGCCTTGAGAATAATGATAACAATAAACAGTGCAATTAGAATAACAATCAGTATCATCAGGGTGAATGCTTCTCGTGGGGCTTTTGAAGATGTCTGATCCTCTGCAGAGAACCTGCAGCTCTGCCAGTGCCCTGAGGTGAGAACACCCCGTGTTAGGGAGGGCTGGGTGGCTGTAGGAGCGCACAGCTCCAGCAGGGAGGGCCCAGCCATGCCATTTTGGTGGGACACTGAGGGCAGAGGTGCCCAAGGCCAGGCTGGCCGGGTACGTACCTGGCGGAGACACGCGGTCCCGGAACCTGGGCGTGTAGGGGCTCAGCGTGAGCAGCATCACATAGAGGCAAAAGGCAAACATTCCCGCCAGGCACGTGTAGAAAATGAAGTAAAACAGTAGGATCAAGCCTGCAGAAGAGACAGGCATGTCGCTGTTGAGGCAAGCAGAGCGCATCCCGTGGGATGTGTCCCGCAGGGATGCACAGACGTGCTCAGCACGGCGTCCTCTGCAGCTCTGAGCCCGTGCTGGAGGTGGGAGCCTGCCCCCAGCCCTGCACACAGACTCTGCTGTTTCTGGGTGTGACTCTCAGCTGTTCTGTGCTGGGGTAGCTGCTCTTTGGGTCTGTATCCCTTTTGCTGCATGGCCCTTCCCAGAGCTGTGCCAGGACCAGGTCTGTGTGTCCACCTGCCTCAGCTCCCTCCAACAGATGTTCCCAACATTCCCTCTTGCCCTTCCCACCCCTCCTGGCATGCAAAGGTACCCAGTGGCTTCAGCCAAACTCCTGATGAGGCTGTGGGGCGATGCTCCTGCCCTGATTCCTGTCCCCTGCGTGAGGGACCCTGGTGCTGGGGCTGAGCATCGCCCAGGACTGCAGCACCACTGACTGCTGCACAGCCCAGACATTCAGGGAATGGGTTTGTTTTTCCTCTGGACCAGGCTGATGGCTGAGGATGTCTCAAGAGGCCACAGCCTATGAATAAAACCCAGCAGCTCAGAAAGCAAAGCGAACCCAAATATTTCCCAGGAGAAACGTTCCGGCAGCTTGGAGGGAGCCCTGGGAACACAGATGTGCACTCCTGCTTCTGCCAGGGCCACCGTGCTGGGAACTGCTCTGGGGCTGTGTCCTGCTCAGGGCTGAGCCCGGCCAGATGGGACCGTCACTGCTGCTGCTGCTGGCACAGGAGGGACAATGTCCAGCCCTGCCAGAGTGACCTTGATGGTGCCTCTGCCCCAGCCTGGCAGAGCTGGAGCTGCTGCTGGAGCACCAAACTGGTGTTTGTTGGGACATCTTCCCACTACTGCTCCCATTTTTATGTTTTCTGCAATGCAGCAGGGAGTGGTGTCACCAGCAGAGAGAGGGGAGCAGCCTTTCCCAGGGGCTGGGGCCTCCAGTGGTGACTTTGTGGCCAGTTGTCTCCCTGCACTTGGTGAGTGCAAGTCCCCTGAGGCCATCTCAGGGGACACCTTTAGAGCCAGCACAGGGGAGCAGCCCCAGGCTGGGCAGATTCCCTCCTCCCCACACATGAGATGAGAGTGGGGGAGTTCAGCTCCAATCACCTCCAAATGCTCTCACTTTAAAATAAATTTTGATTTTCGTAGTAGCTTCTCCTGCCCCCATGTAGAGATGTGAGCGCGTGTGAACACCAAGGGCACGTGTGTTCATGGACAGGGAGGTCACAGAGCAGAGCACAGTGACCCCAGGGACAGGAGGATGCTGCACCTGCCCCAGAGCTGCCAGCACTGCCAGCAGCAGCCTGCCAGGATCACATCCCCACCACACTGAGCAAATCCTCTCACAAGGATCTTCTCAGGACCTGGAACAGCCTCCAGAAACCAAACCTACATCACTAAGGACTCACCCTACTGCTCCCACACTTGGGTCTATGCCTTCCCATCCAGCAAAGAAGCAGAGAAGCTGGTCTGCCTCTGTGGCCAGCAAAGGGCACAGGAGCAAACATGAATGTCAGAGTCTGTCCCAGACTCACACTTGCAGGTTTTCAGACCCCTCTGGTGCTGGTGGGCAGCTTCCTTTGTTTCTCCCAGCTGTCCCCACAGGCTTTGCAGGAGACCCAGAGCTCTTGGCAGGGCCATGGGAGGGCTGTGGGGCTTGTGGTGCATTGCCAGGGCCAGCCAAGGCTGCAAACACCGAGCAGCAGCCCCTGGTGGTTCACAGCCTAACACTGGTGGATGTGCAGGTGGCTCTGGACCAGGCTGGGATTTCCACTCTGCCGAGGGGCTGGGTGCTGGCAGAACAGAGCTGCAGAGGAGGGTGGCACCACGTGTGCTTGTGGCACCCTGATTTTGGACTGAGCCTGCAGCAGTGCTCACCCCACAGGCTGCTCCCAACCACCCAGGGCACCTCAGACTCAGCAATAACTTTTGAAGGCCACATGGATGTGGATAAAGTAGACAGAGCACTCAGAGCTGACACAGCCCAGTGCACTGGCTCTGACAGCACCGTGGGTCCTGCTGTGGCACCCTGTCACTAGTGGGGAGCTGTGGGCTGACAGTGCTGCTCTTTGTGGGGTGACAGTGCTGATCTTTGTGGGGTGACAGTGCTGACCAGCCCTGCCCTGCCCTGCCCTTTCCAGAGCCAGGGCTCATTCAGGCAGGGAGGGCTGCTCTGCCCCACGCTGTGCCCCCTCCACAAAACCCCTGCCCCCAGCCCAGGCACTCTTCCCTCACTGACCTGATGGCACCAAAGCCACTGTGCCAGGGTCCCTGACTGACACAGGGCAGGAGTGCTGGTGGCAGCAGGGGTGCACAGCTGCAGCAGCCTGACCTGCAGCTCCCATGCTTGCTCAGGCTCTAAACTCCTTTCTGGGACACAGTCTGGGCAGCCTGAAATCTTGGCTTTCACATTCTCCATCAACATGAACCTCCAGACCAAGGGTAACTTTCACATGGTTTTCTGCTTGTCCTCCTCACTCGTTATTTCTTGCACTAGTTGGAAATATTAACACTACAGAAATGGGCAGGGGTGCTCAGTCCAAGCTATCAAGGACATTGACAGGCAAGTGAGTCTGTTGTGAAGCAGAAAAGGCAACAATCCCCAAAAGTGGGGCTTGAGCAAGGACCTACCCCAGCTCTTGGCTGTTCTCCCCAAGCATGTTCTCTCCTCCGGGTTCCACAAGAATATCTTCATCTCCCCAGCCAGGTCTGCCCAGGTTTTGCTCCCCATGTCTGCCTTAGGCTTGTCCTTCTCTCTGTCAGGATCCTGGACCTTCTCCTCATGCTTATTTTCCTGGAAGAGTTGCAGAACACAACCCCCACAGGCAAGCTGAACTTCTCATTGGCCAAAAATAAATGCAAAAGCACTTAATATCTGGAAATGTTTCAAATTTCCATTTTCCCATCATCACTCTTGAGTTAAAGAGAGGCAGTTTTGGCTGTTCCAACTTAGAACCCAGCATCCATTTTTCCATTACATGTACGTCACTGCTGTCACACTGGGTACTGTCTCCTGGTGCTGGCATTTACAGAAACTCCTCTTTTTCCACCTGCATGAACATGACCAAAGAAAACCTGTGATCTGGGAAGGCTGGGACTGTTCCCACACTTCTGCAACATTTCTGAGTTCAAGTTCACGTTCTCTGTGCTGCCACAGATGACAGCAGGCAGCAGAATTTAGGAGATCGACCTGCTTGTTTTTCTTGGCATGCGAGCAAGCATTCAGTCTTTGAAAAAATCCCTGTGTTGTTACTTTTTTAATTACACTGAATTCCAGGGAAAAGCATCTCCCCAGGTTGCAAGAGTTTGTATTTTGCCTAAGGGGTGAAAACTTGTTTGCCCAGAGCTCAGGAACACAAATCTCTGTGTACCTGTGCCTGGGCAAGAGTCCCATGGGACACGGAATCCGTCCTTAATTCCCCTTGAATCCGGGCAGGTTTCCAAGAGCAGGCTGGTGGGAGAAGGTGCTGACCTTGCTTTCAGCTCGGGGCAGGGCTGGGCCAGGCACCGCCGGGGAAAGGGCGATGCTGTCACCTGGACGGGCTCGGCACCTCCGGCATTTCCATGCGAAGCTGCTGCGGGGTTCAGCCGCTCGGGGCTGGCTCGGAGCCGCGCTGGCCCGGCCCGGGGGCTGCCCGGGGCTGCTGTGCCCGCTCCAGGCTCGGAGCTGAGCTGCGGGACCCCCGGGGCCACGCACACTGCGGGGTACGGGCCCCGCTCGGAGCCAGGACACACAGAGATGTGCGAGCCGTGGAGTGCCCCGGGCCAGCCGGGACGTGGCCGACAGCTTGGCAACCTTGCTTGGAAACCTTGCTTGGAAACTCCTTTGAAATGGGGGCGAGAAATTAAACTCTGCTCAGACGCACAAATACTGCAAAACACTGAGAATGAGGGGAGAATACTGACCCCAAAGCCTGAACGGGTCCCTTGGGGAGCCTGGGCAGAGCGGGGGGTGTAAACCATCCCCATCCCACTGGCTGCCCCAGTGGGCTCTGAGATGCCCCGGTGGGCTCTGATCTCCCCCAGTGGACTCTGAGGTCTCCCGGTGGGCTCTGCGATCCCCGCTGGGCTCTCCTGGGAGCGCTCCTGTGCCATGTCCCTGCTGCCAGCAGATGTCCCCGGCTGTCCCGGCGGTGCCAGGCGCAGGTCCCACGGCCAGGCTGAGCCCCCCTGAGCAGCTCCTGCAGGGTACCCGGGGTGCGGGGCTGCTGAGAGCTGCGGGGTTCGGAGCCGGGAGGCAGCAGCAGGGACGTGGCACAGGGGCTGTGGGCTGTGCCCTGCCAGGACACCCGCAAGGGAACAAGTGACCCACGGGGAGGGGGAAGAGGAGCTGTTCTTCTTCCCACTCTCCCCATTAAATAAAAGAGCCACCAGCGGATGTTTTGGAAACATTTCCTCAGACTGCCAGAGTGGGGGGACTGCCCAGATGAGCTGCACGCTGATGCTCCATGCTGCACTGGGGAAAGCCCTTTGAATCTCATAGGGACTTCTACTGGAGGCAGCAAGAGCCCACACTCAAAGTTGCTGCCAATGCTTAGAGCTGGGGGGGACATGGGGACAGCCTCTCCCATCATGGGACCTCACCCTGGGAACTGAAGGAGGCTTTTGCAAGGAGAGAAGCTTCCAGCTCTCCTGGCTCTATGTGACCCTTCAGTTGGTGAAGGGTCCTGTCCTGCTGGCTGGGAAAGGCCACAAGGGCTCCATGGCAGCCCAGGGAGGCTGAAGAAGCCCCAAGCTCACCCTGTGGGTCTCTGTGGGGCAGCTGGGCAGGATGGCATGATCCCAGTACCAGGTCCCTGGCAGATGTCACTCAGCTGGGGAGCTAGGTCAGGTCTGGTAATGAAGCACAGGTGCTTTATCTTTGCTGCCCAGGACAGAGGTGGTCTTGGAACAGTCCCTTGCTCCTGGACAAGGGGCAGAAGGAGCAGCAGGAGCTGGGACAGGAGTGCTGTGGGGCAGGGAGAAGGCAGAGCCACAGCAGGATATGTTGGGACACTGGACAGCCCTGAGTCACTGCCTGCTGGGGCAGCTTGGGAAGCAAATCTGGGGCTCATCTGGCAAAATCATTCTGTGCTGACTGTTGTGGGTGTCCTGGGGGAGGCCAGGAGCTTTTCCCCATTCTCACCTCAGATCGGGTCAGCTGTCAATGTTGGATTCCTTCTGCTGAAATCCAGGTAAGCAGAGGGTCACCCTGCCCACGTGTTCCAGTCCCTTCCAGTCCCCCTCACCACCCAGCACCACTGGCCAGACCTGCCACTGCCCTTTCCCCTCCCTCCCTCCCAAAGTGCTTTGCCTAAGAGACAAAGCAGCATTTCCTACAGCAAAGTAGTTATAAATCTCTCAGCCACAAATCAGGTCCTTGCAGCAGCTCCCACCTCACCTTGTGAAATGAGACTAGTGGCCCCCAAAATACTCACCACCTTCTGGCTGGGGCTTCTGAGCTGGCCCTCCATGCCACTGGTGCTGGTGCTGCTGGCCATTCTTGGGTGGGAAGCACAAAAAAGAGTGTTAGCACACCCAGCCGTGTGGGTGCCGTGTTGTCCTGGCTCTCAGAGACTCACAGACAGAGCCCCCCCTCCCCAGCCCTGCTCGCCGGCCCTACAGCACCCCCAAAACAGCAGCTATGCCAAGACTGTGGGGATCAACGCTGCCTTCCCTCCCTACCCTGCAGAACCTTGCTGTTCAGGAGTGGATCAAAAAATAAGTTGCTTTCCTGGAGGGGGTAAGCTCAAGGCAGCAGGATCCTATCTTGAGTTCTCTGGCATCTGGTGCCCTTTGCAGCACCCTCGCTGCATCCTGCCTCACGTTTGAGTTCCCATCATTGCCATCCAACGCCCTACATGGGGAAGCCAGGCTCTTCCCCCGGGAGACCGTGTAGCTGTTAATAAACATTTACAAATCGCTGGGGTTTCCGATGGCGAGAAGTGTCGGTCAATGTGTGCTTGTCACTCACAGCGGGGCCGGGGTTAAGGACTGCGAGATCTCTTTTGCGGTGAAAGGGGTTCCGAGAGGGGCAGGCAGGTCTATATTTAACCCCGCGGGCAGAGAGCAGCCCGGAGCGCACAGCACCGCTTTCCTCGCCCCGGGTTTAAGAGCACCCACAGCCCCTCAGACAAAACCCAGAGGCACACCTGGCCGTGCCACCCTGCAGACCGGGGCTGAGCAGTGCCACATTTTCCTCCATCAGAGAATTCCAGGCAGGAGGTGATGCCCTGGGCATGGGCTGCGTGCTGGAGCCCTGCTGCGGGAGCTGATGGAGGGCAGCGTGCGGGGCTGCCCGTCCCTGCTTGAGCCCACGCAGCTCTCGGGGAACCGTGGGGCTCGTTCCACACGTCCGTCCCAGCCCAGTTCGGCACGATCCACCTGCTCATTCTCTTGGCCCGTTCCCAATGGCACCGGTGACCCTTCCTTTCCCCAGAGAGCCAGGCCCTGTTCAGGGGTGGGGAGAGGCTGCCTTGCCCCAGGCTGGGGCTTTGCCCGAAGGCGCGGGGACATCTGCGCCAGGCCGCCGCAGGGCTGCAGGTGCGCTGCCGTCTCGAACCATCCCTCCCTTTCCTCTCCCGAGCGTGGCTGAAAGCCGCTCACCGGCTGTGCTAATAAATGGGCGCAGCGGGAAGCAAAGAGCTCTGGCAGCTGCCCCGGGCTGCGCTGCGCTGGCCGGGGCTGCCGCTCGCCTCCGCTCGGGACCGGGACCGGGGCCGGTGCCTGCCCGCCGGCAGGAGAGCACGCCGGCAGCTGTGCCCACAGCTGGATCTCCTGGCCAGGCTGGCGCCGTGGGACAAGAGTTGTGTTCCCGAATCTCGGGAGGTGGAATGGGATGCAGCCTCTCGCATCGCTGTCAGTGTACACTTTCCCTTTTCTCCTGGGAGAGGCTGGTCATTAAGCTCTTATCCAGTAAAAGTGTGGGGGTTTTAAAGCAGAGATAGTATTCGTTTCTTTTAAGTTGATGAAAGATGCTTGAAATAATTACATTATTTGTACTTAGCACCTCTCAGCCCAGGGCATTAGAGTGATTTACAAGCAATTATGAAGCCTGTTGGGAAGATGCTTTTATCCCCATTTTGCAGATGGGATGTGGAAAACAGAGGCTGAGGGCCTGTTCCTGCTCCTTGGCCGTGGACACGGAGATTGCAGATGATTGCTGTCTCCATGGAATGGGGAACAGGCAGCAATAGGCATTGCCCCCGAGCGGAGATCCCAGAACGCCGAGAAATGAAACCCCGGGCCGGGGGCCGTGTCGGGGTGGCCGCCCGGGACTGTCACCTGCGCCTCGGGGAGGAGGGAGGTGGGGAGCACGGGGCAACGGAGACGTGCCAGGGAGGTTTTGGCGAGGGACAGAATGTCCTGGATCAGCTGGACCGGAGGAGGGTGGGCGCTGCTGAAGGCAAAGGGATGGAGAGAGATGGGGGGAGAGGTGGGGAGCCCCTCTGGCCGAGCTGCCGGTGAGTGCGCGCAGAGCAGAGGCGGGACAGGACCTCTGTCCCCTGCGGAGGCGGGGCGGGAGCTCCGTCCCA
>VWZP01010724.1:4304910-4336842 GCA_013396995.1 Dicaeum eximium
GTTCGGCCGGGTGTCCCCGCATCCCCGGGACCCCGCGGCGGTCACCCCGCACGAAGGCGGCTGCGGCAGCATCCTCGGAGCGGGGCGCACCCCCAGCGCGGCCGGGACCCCTCGAACCCGATCGCGATCTGCGCTCCCTCCCTCCCTCCCTCCCGCCGGGCCGAGCCCCGCAGCCCCCGCCGTGCGCTGCCGGGCCGCAGTCGGAGCCGCGGGTCACGGCTCCCACGGTGACGCGTTTACGGCGGAAAAATGGGACGAAAGGAGACGGGCTGGGAAGAGGGAGGCTCGGTGCCGTCTGCCCCCGGCTCTCCCGGGGTAAAAGTTAGAGCTGGCTTCTTCCTTGAGCTGCTGCTCTGTGCCTATTCTTCGCTTCTGGCTTTTCCCCCAAAGAACAAGATGGAGAAGTCGGTCGTGTTTCTGTGCCATCTTGCCCATTTTCTTCTAATAATCATGGGGGGAAAAAAAAGTGAATCAAGGGCAGTTCAAACATATGCATTATTGCAAACTTTTAACGTAATCTGGAAAAACCTGCTACAGCCTTGTCTTTAGAGTGGCTTATAGGGCAAATATAACAACAGAATATTCTTGATGCTTAAAAGAAAAATTATGATTCTAAACCCGGTCCCCCTTTGGAGTGCCATTTTAGCAAAAGCAATAGCCAGGCTATGGATAGCATTAATTTCTTCACAGCTTCCTAACAGAGTTAAGCACAGTGTTTTGGATCACCTTGTCTGCTTATGTTGTGGTAAACACTGCAAGTGTAGGGGTATCTGTTTGGGATAAATCACAGAGAAAAGGCTGTTGCTGTCTCTTAAAAGCAGAGACAGCAAAGCTGCCGTAGCTCAGCTTCTGTGCATAGAGCTATATCAAGCTCAGGAGCACAGAGGAAAATGCTCTGATGGAGAATACTTTCAGCAGAAATTCATGTTGAGGGAGAGGATTTTGTCAGAGCAGCCCTTCAGCAGCTATTAGAGAGACAGTGGGTACGAGTCCATGTATGCTGAAGCAGCTGCAGGCATCCTTACAGAAGTACAAAACCACTTTCTCTCTACACACATAGGAAGGTGTTTTCAGAGAGGAAAAAATGAAATTAATATCCCAATATCAAGCTGAAGTGGAGGTAGTCACATTATCTCCTCAGTTCCACATTGCTCTTAAATATCAAGTTAGAAGATTATGGCTGGTTTTGTCAGAACTTGAAATAAAAGCTTTTAAAAAAATTTTTTAATCTTATGAGAAATAGCAAAAAGCTTTGAGAGAATTTCCAGTTGAAACCTTATATTTCTGTTCTCTGTTGAATGTTGGTGTGTGCTAGTCCTAAACTGGAAACAACATAGAAATTAAGAGTGAAAAACATGATGGTGCTGAAACGAATACAGCACCTGGAAATGGTCGAGATGCTTCTTTTAGAGTGGTTTTTGTGGTAACTTTTTGCAGCATTTGTGCTGGCAGTGCAGGAGCCCTGGTGTGGGTGTGTAAGTGCTGTGCTCCCACCCAGCCATGCCCTGCAGACATCTGCACGCTGGGAGCTGTGTCAGGAACTCATGGCTGGGCTTATTCACCCTCTGCTCGTTTGCCAGCCAAACCGTGGAAGTCATCAGAAGTTTGGTAATTCTATGGAAGCAAGGTGGATTCATCCTTTCTTGCCTTTCAGAGCTAATCTATGTAAGAAACAGCAAATTTTCTCCAGTTTTGGTCCCACTGTTACGGATTTTTCAAGACATTTATGGGGCACTTGCATTTAAATGGTTACATTGAAACTGAAGTGTGGCACAAGTATAGTATTTGTGAGGCAGTACATACAGAATGGCTTAATCTCTTAATGATTTTTGAATTATTTAGAAGCCTTAGATTTTCTTCTTTGGCCGACTTTGGAGCATAACCCCAAATGTGACCTGCAGCAGTCACATACCTTTATCTCCAGCCTGTGAAACATGACTTGAAAGACTAAGGATCATTGACAAAATATCCAGCCGGAATCTTGGGCATCTCTAGCAGTTACTTAATATTTTTTTGTTTGAAATTAGCAACTATCTAGCTATTTATTCCAGCCTAGGACTAACCAGTTGTCAGGCCCCTTGCCCTTAGGAGCAATGATGTCCCAGTGGTGCAGCCAGACCTGTGCTCTGGAGCATGAGCAGAAGGTTTGTGGGTGGAGAGCTTTCCTTCCAGAGACAGCAGGTCAGTCAGGAAGGATGGTGCTTTTTTTTATAAACCTCTCTTGCCCTTCATGTAGGGCAGGGAGGTTGGGCCAGATGACCTCCAGTGGTCTTTTCCAACCTTACCCCTCTGTGATTTTGTGCTCTCCTTCTGTTGGGCTCCTAAGCCCCAAGTTTAGCCCTTGTCTGTGATTCCAAGCTCATGTGGTCACTGTGGGTGAAATGATCCAGCCCCTTGCCCATGGCAGCCGTGCCAGCCCAGGGCATGGGGAGGCAGCCCTGGTGAGAGCATCACAGCTCCTGGGTGGGCTGGAGCAGGTGTGGAGGAGCTGCTGGGCTTTTCCCTGTGGAGAACTGTGCCTGTGGAAGAAGGGAGATAATTTCTAGCAGTGTTGTGGGTTGGTATGGCTGCATCAGTGCAGCTGTTGGGTGAAAGGATCTCTTTATCTGCTGGGCATAAATCACAGACCCTACAGAAGGGCCTGTGGGCACCTGGGGCGTGCATCTCTGAGACAGAAAGCTGCCCAGCAGGGCCTGGTGGGCTCTTTCTGGGGAATTTGGAGAAGGAGGTTGTGCTTGGCTTGACCAAGCCCTCCATCAGGGCCTTTCTGCAGGTGTTTTATCTCGCTGTGCACAGGCTGCCAGGGAGCCCCTGAGCAAGGGGGGATTCCCAAGGTGGTTTGCTTTAGGGAATACACTCTGCCATGGTGAAAGCTGCTCCTTGCCCTTGGGACACATTCCTGCTCTTCTCTGAAACACCCAGAGAGGTGCTGGGAGCCTCTGAGGTGGGAGTACCCTTAGCTGCCCCCAGGGTTGGAGAGCCCCAGGCTGTGGGGATGGGATTCGGGGTGGCCCCAGCAGCCCACAGGGAGGGAGGCAGGGGCCCCTACAGTCCATTGTCCTACCAGCCATTCTTGCAGTGCTGGGTTGTAGCTACATAATATATGGAGTATGATCAAAAGGATTGTTCCACAAAGTGACACAAAGATGGCAAAGCACACGCAGACCAAACACGCCCCGAAGATGTCGCTGAGTGTCGTGTCTCAGCCAGCTTTCCTCTTGGCTGGTGGAGTCACTCTTTCATGTTTATGCTCATTTGGGAGATCTATAAATATAGAAAAGAAAAAAAAACCCCTCATCATCAGGCAGCTGTAGATGAGTTTTACTAATCCACAGATTCATTATTCAAGCATCTAAAAATACCTGGTCCTTGCTGAAAGTAGAGGAGAAGTGGCTGTTACTGGTGATGTCTTATTTGCATGGAAAACTGTGGATGCCTTATGATTACAGTCAAATTTCCCCTCTCAAAACAAGCAGCATGCAGTAGGGTTATTTAGTTTGACGTAGGTAGACAGATCAGAAAGTACATGAATGTCTAATGTGAATATTTCTCATTAGCTCAATTGCCCCAGGCCAGAGGGGCTGGGAGACTCCAATGTATCTAAATGAGCTCTGCAGAGTTGCAGTCCTTAAGGCTCTCTTCATCTACGTCAGAGCAATGTTAGTGAAGGTGAAAAGTGACAGCCAAACCCAAAAATATGCTCAAATCAGAAGAAGGGAAATTCACCATGGTGTGGTTGGCAGTGGGAGGAGAAATTTGTGGTGCTGTGACTCTCCCCAGATGGAATCAGCAAATTCTGTTGTGTGTGTGTGTGTTTTTAGGGTCGTTCAATAGAAGAAAAAGAAATTCCCTCTACGTAACTGTGACTCTCCTCATTGTGTCAGTATTAATTCTAACGGTGGGCCTAGCTGCTACAACAAGAACCCAAAATGTGACTGTTGGAGGTTATTACCCAGGGGTTATTGTAAGTATAGAACTCCTAGGTAGGTCTAGAAAACTTATTGCCTACAAAGTCCCTTGTAATGCTGAAAATGTTATAAAGGGTGATTTTGTCCTGAATATTTTGCTCAGCTACTTCATTACCATTTGATTTATTTGTTTTTTTATTATTTTGCACCTGCTGCACATTCCCATGCAAAAATCCCATCCAAGTGGCAGCTTCCTCTGAGCTTAGGTAATAACCTGCTTTTGAGCTAGTGGTGAGACAGATAAATAGATTTTATGTCAGTCGATGCAACTTTAGAAATTCTTTGTTTGCATAGATCACACTAAGCCCAGGCAGAAGTACAGCAAAGAAGAACCTTACTGCAAAAGCAGTTCAGAGACCAGGTCTTGAAATACTGGTAACATGAACTTGTGGTCATAAAGTTTGCTTGCAGAAGTGTTTAACAAATTGGAGTCCCTGGCTGAGGAGCTGTGGCAGCTTGCCAGGGGAGCGTGTACATCAAAGCCACGAGCACATCCATTTCTTCTTTTTTGCTAGCAGCAGCTGAAAATGGGAAAGAACAACCTTGTAGCTTCACATGGCTTAATTTAGAGAAGACCACTGGTGTCCAGCCTTCCTGCCATGGGATGTATACTCTCTTACAGAAGCATGAGGGGTGAGAACATCACGACCCTCCTGGCATGAGCAGAGGTCTAACACGAGCTGGAAAGCAAGTCCTGCTCTGTTCCTGTGCATGTCTAAGACATGCTGAAAAAGAAGCACTGAACTGCAATGAAATTAGGTGTCTCAGTAGATGAAATGCAGCCAGTAGCCCCAGCTAGAGGCTCCTGGTGTAACAGCTGTAGGATGCTGCACATTTGATTGGGAGCCTTGAATTTGGAGCCTTGAAACCATTCCAGATAACCAGGTGGAGACTTGTTCTTGTCTTATTGCTGTTTGATTTATTTGCCATGCATTGCTAATCTCAGGGAGCTTTATACTTCTCTGTGCCCAAGTTCTTCTACAGCTGAAGGAAGCCCCTTTACAGCCATTACAGTGTGGAACATTGTTACAGGTTGTGCTGGGCCTCTTTGGTTTAGGTTTTCTGGCTTGTCCCAGTATCTCCTGCATTTAGGCCTGATCTTTTTTAAAGAGAAGTATGGAAGGAAGGTGTTGAGAAGGTGGGAGGCTGGCTCCAGACTCTCCACACTTAGTGTGCACTGTGCCAGCCTGAGCTGAGCCTGGTGCTCCAGAGCAGGTCCTGCAGAGTGATGCAGATGGGCAGAGCCTGCTGCTCACACCCCCTGGACATCTCCGAGCTATTTATGGTGCAGGAACGTCAGCATCCCTCACGCTTTTTAAAGGCTTAGTCTGCTCAAGGAATTAATGAAGTGCTGGACTTGGGAAGGGCCTTGAGGTGCTTTATTCAGAGGCACCCTGGCAATTTGTGTCTGTCACCAAATTCCCCATCTAGGTTCATTAATCTGCTCTGTGGACATGTGTGGTGACCTCACCTGTCTCACTGCACAGGAAAACATTTCAGTGTGCTGCTGGGTGCTTCAGAAGGTGCTTAAAATAGCTGATGTTTCATAACAAGCTGGGATTTCTCCCTTTGCTGGGGAAAAAGGGCTGGCTGCAGTGAATGAGTATTCCATGAGTTGTCCTCAAGCAGACAGAGCCAGAAGTCTCTTTGCATGCTGGATCACTTCTCTGTGTCTGGAGCAGTTCCATGGCTGGAATCATCTTATGGAACATAGAATCATAAAGTCATAGGATACTCTGAGTTGGAAGACACCATCAGAACCATCAAGTCAACTCCAGGACAACCCCAAGAATCACACCATGTGCTTGAGGTCATTGTCCAAATTCTTCTTGAACTCAGACATCAGATGTCTCATTGCTGCCATGCCTAAATCACCCTTCTTTCCTCCTTCAACTTGTGTTTCTTGGGCAAGCACCTCCTGTGCAAGGAGGAAGCATGCAAAGATCTTTGCTTCAATGCAGGGGACTCTCTTCCTAGGCCTCTGCTTCCAAGAAAGAACAGACCTGGGCACTGGAGACCTTCCACACATCAGTAGGATTTTGTTTGGCTGGGTTTTTTGAGGGTTTGAAGTTAATTTTTTTCTCTAGCAGCTCCGTTCCTCACTGATACAACTGGAGGAGCTGAAGCAGAGGGTTCAGTGACATCCTGTGACCAGAGGGCCTTCACCCTCCTCCATGACCACCCACACCTTCACAGCTGCATCAGGGAGTACCTGTGCTGTGTCTCTGTGGGAAATGTCCTCACCTGTGGCTGGATGAGCGAGCTGGGACAGGGAAGCCCAGAGCACAACAGTGACATTCAGCAGACAGGAGTAATGCTCAGGTGCAGAAGACAGGAGCCCAATGGAAGTGAGACTGTGAGATACATGTGTTGTGTCCAAGTTGTAACAGCTGCCAGAATCTGTGTAAATGACTGACCTTTCTTAGGCTTTCACTGGCAAACCTCTTCTGTAATGGTTCCCTGCCAAGGATGTTGGCTTGGGGCTTTACTCTGGAAAAGCACATTCACTTTGTGTCCTGTCCTCCTTTCAGACAGACATCCCAGGGGATCACATCCACCAGCAAATAAATGATGTAACTGAGGACCATTACTGAGATCTCTTTGTCCCATCTGCAGAAGAATGAGTAGGTTTTCCATTAGTGCAATGAGAATTCCTGTTAATGAGAATCCACCAATTTATTTGGTCTTCACCTGCTGGATGTACAAACTTGCTCGAATTTCTTCTTTTTGAATTATTTTAAATTATCTAAAGCATTTCACCTTTTGGTTTGAGGCTGCTCGAAACCCCATGTGGATGTTACTCTTAAAGCTCAAAGAACACAAAACATTTTTCTTGAGCATTTGCCTTAGGTGTGTGTTGCCACACAAGTTCTTTCTGCTAAATATCACCAGACTGAAAATTACACCTGGATCCACATCACTGTCAATGCCCAGATCTCCCAGATTTTATTGCTTGGACTTGAACGATAAATCTCCTGGTACTTTAGGAAGATGGGGGTGTTGTTTGCCTAAGCTAAATAATAAGTCCAGAAGCACTGGCAGGTCAGTGTGGGGCAGTTCAGCAGTGCCCTAGGTCTCTGCCCTGCCTGTTTGCCACCCCAGGGGTGAGCAGGCCCTGGCTTCCTGGCTGTGCTTCCCCCCTGGCAGTTTGTGCCTGACATGGGGACAGTGGTCTGCAGGAGCTCGGGTGCCAGCCTGGCAGTGGGGGAGCAGCAGCCTGAGCAGCTGCTCAACTTTAATCCCTGCTGCTTGAGCCCTCCCTGCTGCAGCACTGCACCAAAGGCTGCTGGGCTTCAGCAGGGCAAGGGGAGATTGAAGTTTACATCACATTTGTGCCTGCTAATTTCTGCACATGCCTCTGCCTGTTAGTACTGGGTTCCTTAAACCTTTGTTTTCTATCCCTGGATCTCACAGTATTGATTCCAGGTTTGTTGACTCATTTTTGAATTACTACAGCTTGTCTCATGCCTTGTTTTTCTTCCTGGGGAGTTGGCCAATTACTGGGCATTCTCACATGGATCTTCACTGTTCCCTGGTCTGTTGTGTGGATTTGCACCTCCTTAATATGATAGATCCAGCTGCAGGACTTTTCCAGCATTTCTCATTTTCCCAACCCATGGAAGTGAGGTTGGATATGCTCTGCACCAACCAAAGACCTTTCTCAGGGTGACACAATACTATTTTTGCATCTCCCCTTTTAGTCCATGGTTCCTGGTTGAAGTCCCTGTTTCTGTCCTGGCTGAGGTGTGCTCTGTCCTAGAAACTTCCTCTTAGTGTAGCTTAAGGCTATGGAGAAAGGAGGTGGGAAATTGCTCTCCTGGCTGACTTCACCGAGCTGAAATAAGTGTTGTCAGTCAGAGCAGCAAGAAAAGATGCTTTTGCTGCAGTAACTTATTCTGTTGGGCTGGTGTGAGCTCTTCTGGTAGAACACCCTGGCTGATGCATCCTCATCCCTGGAAATGAGGGAGGAGTAAGAGAAGACAGAAAACTGCTAAATCTTCCAAAGTATAAGTCTTCCTTATTTCATGCTTCACATTGAGGAATCTGTGAGTTGAAAACTGAGGTGTTTGCTCACATGCTCAGTGAGGTCACAGAAACCTGGTCCTGGAGGTTTTGGTGCATTAGTCCTGCAAGGTTTGCACCTGGAGGCTCCTGAGTGTTTGTAGGGTTGTTCCAAGACAGCAATGCATATCCTCATCCACCAGCCATTTCTCAGCATCACTGCGGGGGGTGGAATTCAGAACTCATCCTTTTGGTTTCTACACATGCTTTTAGTGTCATTTGTGGGATACACCTGGTAGTTCCTGCTAGTGAGAGACTCCACTGATTTCTTGCTGAAGGAAGAGTGCTCACACATCAGCAGAATGTTCTTTTGCTGCTTCTGGATTTAATTATGTTCTGTCTGTTTGTACAATATGTTGGGTATCATCCTGATCTAAATGCTAACAATACATTGTTTTTCAGCTTGGTTTTGGGTCGTTCCTTGGAATAATCGGATCAAACTTGATAGAAAACAAAAGGCAAATGGTAAGTTCTTTATAAAAACTTTTCTTAAAAAAATGAGTAATGACCATATTGTGCCAGTCCTGGACTCTTCACAGGGTTGCCCACAAGTGACACTGTGGCTCTGGCTTGTCTGATTATTCTGAAGAGCCCTGGGTAGCCTGAGCTTATTCTTTCCATGTCTCTGTCATTTTGTGTCCTAAAAAACATTCGTGACCCAGCTTTGCAGGGATTGCATCACTGCTGCCTGGGCTGGCAGCAGTGTCTCCACTCTGATGGCAGAGAGGACACGCAGTAGCTGTCACTTATTGTCCCTGAGCTTTAGTCACATGTCCTCCTTACCCAGGAGCACTTTACAGCCGCAGCTTTGGCCATTGCACGTTTCCGTGATACCGCTGGCTGTGGAGGATTTATTTTTTCCAACTTCTCTGAACTTCCCCTGTGTCCTGTTTTGCTAAAGGCAGCTTTGGTCTGGCTGGCTGTGTAGCTGAGGGCAGAAAAAGCCCAAAGCAACTTGTGCAGCTGTGAGCCAGCCTGGCTGATGAGGAGAGCTGCCCTAAAGGAGCACTTCTCACTTCCCCAGACTGCTGCAGGAACACAACCCTCTGCTTTTCCCACCCAGGTGTATTGACTTCCATGCCATGCCTCTAGAAGGGAAGGGAGAGCTTTTGTGCCCCCAGGGAGGGCTTTTGTGCCCCCAGGGCAATCAATAATGTCACACAGCTCTGGAGAGGGACTTCTGCTTGCTACAGTAACAGTATTATCAACCTCAAATCAAAAATCTTGTTGTCAAGTTGAAAACTGGAATTTCTAAAATTAATTTTGTCAAGAAAATTAATCCACAAGCACTAAGGGCTTATGTCCACAAAGGAGACAGGGGAGTCCTCTGACTTTATTCGAATAAAGGGAGAGGCCATGGGACATTCCCCTGGGGTCTCTCAAAATTTTATGGGACGCAGCCTCTTTTTTATCCTAATTTCCCAGCTGCNGCAGGAACACAACCCTCTGCTTTTCCCACCCAGGTGTATTGACTTCCATGCCATGCCTCTAGAAGGGAAGGGAGAGCTTTTGTGCCCCCAGGGAGGGCTTTTGTGCCCCCAGGGCAATCAATAATGTCACACAGCTCTGGAGAGGGACTTCTGCTTGCTACAGTAACAGTATTATCAACCTCAAATCAAAAATCTTGTTGTCAAGTTGAAAACTGGAATTTCTAAAATTAATTTTGTCAAGAAAATTAATCCACAAGCACTAAGGGCTTATGTCCACAAAGGAGACAGGGGAGTCCTCTGACTTTATTCGAATAAAGGGAGAGGCCATGGGACATTCCCCTGGGGTCTCTCAAAATTTTATGGGACGCAGCCTCTTTTTTATCCTAATTTCCCAGCTGCATTTCCCTCTCTGTTTCCCTGTTGGCTGAGGTACTTGAGAGGTATAGACTTTCTGAAATACCTAATACCCCCTTCTAATACCCCCCCCGTTTTCCTTTTTCCTTGTGTCTCTGTTCTTTTTCTCTAAATCCAGAGATGTAGCACAGTCTTGAGTGAGTAACAGCCTGTGTCAATTAGTGGAATTCCTGTGGAATTTATGGCTCCCCTCACTGCTTCTTTCACCTCTCTGTATCTGACCTTATCTACCATCAGGCCCACAGTTTATTTGTAAAGACATTCTTTTTAAAGACATTTCTTCTTTTTCATTCCTTTCCATTTGTATGTTTCTATTTGCCGTTTGATTTTTTCCTCCACCATAAATTTGCAGTGTTTGGTTTTCAGGCTTTTATTCTACATCTGAGAGGGAGAAAAATGTATGTAAATAAAGAGAGCATCAGATACTTATCTCTTGGTAGGGCTCTTATGAAAGTATCATTAACTTTGTATTTTTTTTAAACCACCATATTACCAGCTCCTATATGTGAGCAGAGATGACCAATAAATTCCCTAATATATTGGGAATTATATATAATATAATTCCCAATATGTTAGGGAATATAATATATTATATATATTCCATTATACTAAATATATAGTATATATTTATACTATATATATTATAAATATATAGTATTTAGTGTTTGGCTCACTTCCATCTCCAAGGCTCATGCTATTTAGGGCGAATATCCTCTTTCATGTGTGTATGAAACAAAGGACAATACTGAGAAAAAATAAACTTGCTACAAAATAACCTAAGCCATAAACCCCCCCGTCTTCCACCAAGACTGGACTTTCTCCCCTTGTGTGGTTTCACTGGTTTGGTAGTGAGACAGTGTGACCTTGTAATGGATCCTGTGAGTTGGGATCCAGGCATGCAAAGGGTTCAGACATGAAATGCAGGAGTTTAGAGCTGACAGAAGCAGGGTCAGTGTAGGATCTGGTCCTGGAAATCTTGTCACCTGCTGCCATCTGCAAGTGCTTGGTGGCACAGCATCAAATATTCCAGTAACAGCTTCTTGTGGCAGTGACACATTCACGTGGTCACTGGGAGCGTTCCACAGCCTGTTCTCTCTGCTGCTGCAGGTCTCATGGCTGTGCCTTGAATACTTGCCTCATCTAGAAAACCATTTTATTTTCTCTCATTTTTAAGTAAGAAATTGTGCAGGGGCCATTTCCACTGTCCCAGGTGAGCCCCCTGGCATCTCCAGTCATTGTTCAAGCTGATCTGGTCTGTACATGGAGGTTACTGGAACAAGATCTGTTTTCACCTAGGGAGATGTAGATAACACCAGTGTGATTAACCTAAAAATCCTGAGGGACTTTAAAAACACACAGAGGATCCTTCTGGATTGTATTTGTCTGGGGGGGCTGGCTTGTCTTTCTGAGAACTGGAGCCTTGTGCAGCAGCAGGAGAAAAGGTTTTCAAGCAAACTTAGACCTATATCTTTAAAACAAACATCCCCAAGTCAGGAGACCTGGGATAGCTGTCAGTGCTGGCCAGGCTAACTGTTAGATTTGTATTTGGGCTGTAGAGATTTTTACTATTGCTTACAGCTCCCCCATGGCCAGAGTCACTTTTATACTTGTGGAGAAACAGCTTTTAACAGCTGCCAGCAACTGACACTTGAAGGTTTCGGTCACCAGAGTTGGAAAACCACCAGGGATCTTCCCATTCTTTATACTGGAATACTGTAAATATATTGAAATAACGTATTTCAATATACATGAAGTAATACTGAAAGCTGCTCCCCAGGCTGCATTTTGTGCACCTGTCTGTCTGAATGCTGTGCTTGCCCTCCCTCTGTAGCCCTGCTGATATCCCCAGTGTGCTTTGGCAGAGGGGACTGGGATCAGTGTGGGAGGAGCTGGTCAGGAGCCCACTGGCAGCAGCTGAGCTGAGTTCAGGTGTGAGAGGGGCTGTGCCAGCACTGGGGCACTGCCCCCTCAGCTGAGCACTGCCTCTGTGGCAGAGGTGGTGTGTGAAGTGGCATAGTGGGAATAGACTCTGTTTCTCATACCTGGATTGGAGATTATTTCTGTTTTACCTGCTGAATGCTTTCACCCTGATTTTAAGGATGAGCAGGGTGGGGCCAGTGGAAAAGGATCACGCCTGTCTGACTGCCCTTCTCAAGCTGCAGGTGAAATCTCTCTCTTTGTAGCTCTGCAGTGGGAGGCTGGATGGACTGTGCTTGCCACAGCCTGGCACCAAGGAGCCCAGGCAGGCTGCTGTGAGGGTGTGCAGCACCCGTGGCATCGCCTGGTCCCCTGCCCTCTGCTCCTGCCTGAATCCAGGTGTTGTTCCCTGAAGGCACAGCCAGAGAGATTCACAGTCTCACAGCAGAGAGATTCCCACACTGCAGTCTCCTGCATCCTCACAGCTCAGGAAGTGTTCACACAGCGCTCCAGGGTGAGGAGAGGAGAAATCCTCTATCTCTCCAGGGGAGAGTTAAGGACAGCAGCAGCCAGAAGAGGAGGTGTATTCTCAGCCCAAGTTTAGCCTATTAGAGTAATGGAAAAACCTGCATGAGTCTATCAAGTCCCCAGAGAAGCAGTCTGGCACAGTGCTCCTACTCCTGCCCCTGTGCCAGAGCAGACACATCGCACTCCTTCAGTCTGTGCAGCCCGGGCAAACATTGGGTCATTGATTGCTTGAGGGCTGATCGACTGTGCTTTCCTTGTGGAGAGGGCACTAATCCCTTGTTGTGGAGAGGCAGATGATACTTTGCTTTGTTTTCCTTTCTCAGCTGGTCGCATCGATCGTCTTCATCAGCTTTGGTGTCATCGCTGCGTTCTGCTGTGCCATCGTAGACGGTGTCTTTGCTGCCAGACACATCGTAAGTGCCTCCAGGAAAACACAGGTCCTGCTGTGCTTTTACTCTGAGAAAACGTCATAGTGTCTGCAAGCCTGTATCAGGCTACATCAAACCCTGTAGATATATATATATATATATATGTGTGTGCTGAATGCTGCTTTCAATCACAAGCTTTAGAAAAATGTTATCTTTTTTTTTTTCTTCAATATTTTAAAATTGGTCAAAAGCACTAAGATCTTAAAGCTTTTCTTTGGGTTTTTTTTGGCTGTATGTGTTTAGTGAGTATCAGAACACTTAAGATGTAATGTGAATTACAACTTATCGCCCAGGGACAGAATATGAGCAGTAACATCTATTTTGTTTTAAATGTAGGCAGAGCTAGTTCTTAATGCAGAGTTAATCACGGATGCTGTAGTAGAATGAAGCAATTTGATACAAAACTCACTGAAGTGTTACAATGTAAACAGGAAACGTTTGCAGTAGGTTCTCAGTTTCCATTTGGTGACTTAAAAAATTATGAGCTCCTGCTGTCATGACCAATCACTAGTACAGTGGGATGTGCAGAAGCTTTAGTTATTAGTATAGAAATAAAAAGACACAATTGCATTTCAGCTTTTAGATTGAAATTTGTAACTGCAAACTGCTTTTTGTCCTGCAACTCTACAGTTTGATGACTTTTTTTGAAAATTTTTGCAAAAACGGATTAAAAAGACAGATTTGAAGTTTATTTGTATCAGAACAGAAAGGAATTTCAGGTCAGAATTACCCATGAAATGGAAACTCTCTCTGTCAGCTGGATAGTCATGCTCCTTGTGAAGCTGGGTGTTCTTCCCTTCCCTGAGTATTCCCGTGGTGGAAAGGTGCTGGATGTCAGGATTTGCTGGCAGAGCCAAGGGCAGCTCTGCTCAGCTGTGTGTCTGTCTGGATGAAACCAGCATGTCTGGGCCATCTCTGACCCCTTTGCAGGGGTGGGACTGATGGGTTGGGTTGGGTTGTGGCCTGAGCTGGCTCTGGGGGTGGCTGCGTGTCCCAGGCGACCAGAGCTGAGCAGTCGTGGTGGCCAAGGCTTTGTTTTCTGCCTCTTGATGAGCAGATGGGCTTCTGGCCTCACTTTACCACCTGACAGTCCACAAATGTCACCACCTTGCTGGAAATGTGCTCTTGCCATGCCAGCACAAAGCATTCTTGCTGTTGCCAGCTGCTGCCACTGCCCTGCCACCCTGGGCTTGGGTCAGACCCTGTAAAGCCGGTCTGGCTGCTGTGGATGCACTCTGGCATTGCTGTCCCTCAGCTTTGGCCTTGGGGATCACGCTGCCCCCAAGGGAGGCATTAATGCACATTTGCAGGCTGGAATGCTGGTGATCCTCCAGAGCTTTCCCACAAGACGCTGAAGAGCGCAGGAAGGACAAATTTGCGAACAATTAATGAAAAATTGTTATGATTCAGCAGGAAGAACCCTCAGAAATAAGTCAAGCAGACCTGGGATGTGTCTTGCAGGATGAGGAATAAATCTTTCAGTTCAAGATGGCCACTATTATCCAAAGAGCCCAGCTCAAGAGACTGCTCCTCCCATGCTGGCTGTAACAATTTCAGCCTCCAAGGACCAGGGTTAAACATCACCCAGGGCTCAGAGGACTGGGCTGGGGGCTGCAGAGCCATTGCTATATTGAGGTGCTGGTGTGAGATCAGGGTCTCTCTAAAGCCTGGTCCCTTTCCCCAGCCCTTTGGGTGAGCTTGGTTTTGCTGCAGGACTAAGCCTGGTGCTTTTCTCTGGCAGGACCTGAGGCCGCTGTACGCGGGGCGATGCCAGTACTACTCCAAGAGTGCGACCCCACCTGAGGTGAGAGCAGCTCCTGCTGTGTCCTGTGAAGGGCCCAGCTGCTTGGTGCAGGTGCAGGAACCTGCTGCCAGGAGGCTGCTCCAGTGTCCTGGAGATGTGCACAGTGAGGAGGGGTGGGAGCAGGATGCTGGGAGATGGGCTCCTCCAGGTACTGCCTCAGTAGTGAAGATGGAGAGAAGGGGATGTAGGATAGGAAAATTCACCAGTTTCTCTACATCTTCAGCTGTGCATTCATAGGAGCTGGGTGGTGGGTTAAGGTTCCAGACAGCAGTAATTTCTGTGTATATGAGCAACCAGTACCAGCCTCTGCACCTCTCCTACACTCTTCTCCAAAGAGAAGCCTGTTGGGGATGGATGATCCTGCCACATACTGATAGTGTGTATGGACGTCTGTGTGCCTTTGCTGAGCACTGATTGTCTCTCAGAGCTTTCCTCACAGGTCCAAGTTCTGAATAACCACTACACACCAAATTAGAAGGCCTGCTTGAGGGTGCAAAGTCGTGTGCTGCAGAGCAGCGTGGGTGTGGTCCGCTCTCTTTTCGGGCGAAGCTGTCCGTGTGACCCTGTTACCACACACAATTAACCACTTTGCTCACTTCTGCACCACCCTGGGAATCTTGCTCTGAGTTTGGGCCATGCTATTCACAGCTCGGTGCTCCTCCTTGCCCTGGGGTGAGGTGCGTTAGTTCAGCACCGCCCTGGCTACCTGGAGAGTTGTGACATTTCCTTCCTCTGCAGGCCCTGCTTGTCTGTGAGCTCCCCACAGCCAAACCTGCTCTGCTCCAGCCCGTGCATCTCTGTGCCAGTAACGGAGGGCTCTGTGCGACCAAGATAAGGAAAGAAAAATCTGCCTGGGGCTGATGTGGAGATCACTGAGAATTCTACACGTAGAGCAAGCCAAACAGCAGCAGAAACTGTGTTTGGGGATTGTGTCATTCCGTGCTTTATGTATTTTTTTTCTGTATTCACGCAGGCGGTCTGTCACCCACAGCGCCGTGCCCCCTGCACACCGAAAATAAAAACCAACACCTGCTTCTGCTGTGACCTGTACAACTGTGGGAAGTAAGCCAAAAATGCCACTCCTGGCCCTGGGAAGGGCAGCAGTGGTCATGCTCGTTTGCAGTAGTTTGCAGCTCGTTTGCAGGGTAGTGTTGGTTAATGCCAGTTGTGTGGGAAGGGACCTTAAGCTGTGTTTGTTATCAACCAAGAGTCCCAGACAAAAGCTAACCGAGTAAAGGTGGGTGTGAAATAACACCAAGGCCAGCCCAGCGGTGGGTGAGCATGCTCTGGGCCAGCCCAGCTGGAGAAATAAAGAGCACAGGAGTTTCCATTACTTTCGTGCTTGGTGTCCTCCTCAGGTTTTCCACTTATTGAGTGTTGCTTGTCTTAACACCTTCCTTCTCTGTTGGAACTGGGTTTGTATTTTTTCTTTGAGAATATTGAAGATGCAAAAACCCTGGGACGCTGTTCTTCTTCACCTTGCCACCATTCCATTCCCCACCCTGCTAACAGAGAGGAGAGTTAAGGGGCTGGTGCCATCTGTGTGTTCATAAAGCAGTGTCCTCTGTGCCCAGGGAATGTCTTTCCGGGGTTGGAAGGGGAAGCAGCACTGTGCAAGGAGTCAGAGGGTGGTTACCAGTCGAGAACCACTGCAGAGTGATCACACCACTGAGATCTGGCTACTGTGCCTAAGCCAGCTTAATTTACAGCATGTGCTGCTTATATCTTGTGGAGAGTCCAGTGTGTGTCAGCAAGGAACGAATAAATTGATTTTTTTTACTGATGGCTCTTGTCTAGGGCTGTTTCAGGCTTAGCATTTGTCATAGTACTTAATTGGGCTGGCGTCCACTTAAATCATTGACTGCGGTGGAGGAAGATCAAAAGCTGCTGTTGGAAGAGGGTGGGTGGTTCCCTGTGCTGGGAAGTGTGATCCCTGGTCTCTGTAGGACTTTGTGTGTGTGAAAGAGGCGTGAAGCTCATGCTTTCCTTGAGTAGTTTACAGAACACAATCCCTTTTTACTAGCTGAAGAGAGCAATACACAGAGAACTGATTGGAATGGAAAAGCTTGAAACTTTATTGTATTTCTTTTGTTTTTGTTGATATTTTGGGGTTTTTTCCCCCAGTCCTCCTTCTGGGACCTGCCCCTGACCCATTTCCCCCTCTCTGATAAAAGATATCAGTCGTTGCTATTTTAATCTTGTTTAGTACCACAACATCCTGCACTGAGGAGGTGTCTCAGTAAGAGAAGCACGGACACTCAAGACTGGTTAGTGCAAATGTAAAGGATGGAAATCATGGAAAATGTGACAGCAATCTTGCATTCTTCCTGATGCTGGGAAGCCTGGCTTTGGCAGCACGGGACAAGCCCCTTCCCGCTGATAGGGGCGTGCTGAACAAGGCGGGATGGTCTCGCGGAGAGATCTGTGCTCTCACACAGGATCTCCATAGGAGCGAGCACCCGCAAACAGCACACACAGGTTTTATTGTTGGAGGGGCAGGTGAGGGCTCAGGTTACACCGTGCCAGCCACCGCACAGGTTTTTGTAACCTGTGGTTAAGCTCTGCCTCGATTCTCTTTGAAATCTCCGTCTCCTCCTTGCGATGTCTCCTGCTAAAATTAAACGGGGGAGTAAAAAGGGTAAAGACGTAGAAGTTGAATAATCAGCAAAGGAGGAGCAAAGCTCTCACGTGCTTTGAGCCCAACCCTGTGTGTGAGCTTGGAGATAAGTCATTCCTAAACTCTTGGTACTGCTTGTCCCTGATAAATACGTTTTCTGAAGGGATATCTGCTGTAGGCCACTCCATCTGGTGAGTTGTGCTGAAGGCCAGCAGTCGGAGGGAAGTAATTCCTGAAGAATTCCGCTTCCACGTGTTGCAGGAGTTGCTTTTCCTTTTCCAAAATAATGACCTAACCAGATTTGAGCGAGTTTTCTCTCTCTTTTCTGCACGTGGAAAAGGTTCAAAGTGTGAGCGGTAAGAGGAGGTGCAGGGCTGCAGCCAGCCCGGGCCATGCGGGGCTGTGAGCGGGGCTCGCAGCCGGAGCTGCTCGGTGGCCAAGCCCTGCGGAGCAGCGGGCACTGCCTGGGGCACCGACTGATCCCCCAGGGCCATCCCGAGACCGGTTTGTCCTTGGTGAGCCTACAGCACCTCTGCGGAGATTTCAGATGAAAGAAACAAGCAGCAGGTTCAGACACAAAGTAATTTGTTTCAGAGCAGAGCAAGCGCTTCCTGCAGGGAGATGTGGGATCAAGGATTTATCCCCACTCCCTCGGTAGTAAGGTCCAGGTTATCACTCATTCTGAGCTGCAGAATGCATTTTACTGCCCAGCAGTACTGCATGTGTTTTGTGATACGTGGTGCATGTTTTTATCATTACTGTTGTTTTTTCCCCACTCTAGCAGAGTGGAGATTTCTGGAGGGTACTATGAATACATTGATGTCAGCAGCTGCCAGGACATCATCCACCTTTACCACTTGCTCTGGTCGGCAACAATTCTGAACATAGTCGGGCTATTCCTAGGGATCATTACAGCAGCAATACTTGGAGGCTTTAAAGACATGGTAAGAGGATATCAATTTCTTGGTGCATTAAAGAAAAAAAAATCAGGCAAATTACCTTTAAAAATAATAATGGAAACTATTGGTATTTCAATGCAAATGATCTATGCATTCCTTCAATCAGGGTGGAAAGAAGGGCAAGAAATAACTATAATGAAAAAGTGGACATAATTCACTTTTCTATCTTCTTGTCACCACCTGAGCACAGTTAGAAAATATTAACAGAATTGGAAAACTGTATTTTCAAAAGGAACCATCAGAGAGGCATTGGCAATACCAGGATGATTAAAAATAAGCTCTTTCTTAAAAATTTATTTTCCTTTTCATAGTGTTCACATTCTACAAGGAAAAGTGTGGTGGTTGCTCAGTAATTGTTGATCTTATAGTTGCAGTCTGAGCTTTACAGACTGTTTAAGCAGCTGTGTTAGGCTGAAACTCTCCATCTAATTTCTTCATGGTGCAGAACCTGAGAGGATGAACTGGGGATCAAAACCAAACTTCAGATAATGAAAAAAATACCGTTCTAACAATGTGAGCTTTGAAGTACCTTCACTTAACCAGGCTGCCTGTTACCTTCCATACAGTTTTGTTCTAAACAGCACAAATGAATGGATAGAACTGAATGTTCAACAGATGAATTTGGGGCTTTTTCAGTCGCTTGTGATTCGTTTGGAATAATACAAAAACAGTCACACAGAAAAGAGATTTGTTGTCCTGGCTATGTGTTTTTCTTACAAAGAAATCCTGGGCCCTGCACTAAGGTTACCTTATTTCAGAACTCTGAACTCTTTTCAGACTCACCAATATCTTCCCAAGTAAAAGAAGGGACACATTCCCAGCTGTGCATCACAGCCCTTTGAGATTTGATCCACACCAGAGAGCCTGTAAACCTCTGCAAACACAGATGTATAGAAATGAACAGCAATGCAGAAAGTGCACCAAGTAACAGAGTGATTTGGAAATAATGAATAATTTTTCCTACTTGTAAAGGTGTAAATGTGTTTTGTGTGAGTACTGGTGTGCACTGGGCTACTGCCAGCTTGCTCTGTGGAATCTGAACAATAGGTGGCTGTGGAATTAAATGACCTTGGAACTTTGCTGCTGCCTGGGAGGGAGCTGGGTTGCCAGTTGCTAATTCCACAGAGCTGATGTCTAAAGACACACAGTGCTCCTTTAAATCATTTCTGCTTTCATTCAGCTGTCAGCTTTCTGTGGCTGGGTTTGCAGCCTCACACTCCCTTCTTTTTGTCTTGATAGACTCCTTCCCTCCCTACGCTGAACTGCACTGTGGAAAATGCACACCCTTCCGTGACCTACTACTCCAGACCCCAGGTGACATCCTACAACTCCTACTACCACAGCACTCCTCACCTGCCTCCCTACTCTGCTTATGACTTCCAGGTGGGCAACAATACAGGATGTTTCCTTGTTTAGCAGCAAGGTTAAATCCAGCCAGTCTGCAGGACGCCAGGCCCTGTCTTCCTGTCGTTCGCACCGTTTAATTTTCCTGCAGAAAATACCAATTTTTTCCTACCAGGCATTGGTCCTTGGCAGTGCTCTCTCTTACTAAGGCAGTGTTTTCCTGAACGCTGTCCTTGAAGTGAAGGCAAGAGGGAGGACCTGCTGCCTGCCTGCCTCCCCATCACTTACTAGTGGAGGTTACATTAAAAATAGGCACTGCCTCTGGCACTGCAATGTTCTGAGGAGAGAGGCAAAGCCAGGTGTTCAGGTGCTAGATTTTATTAGTCCAACTACTGTGTCTGAGAGAAATAGATGAGCTTTTGGCACCAAGCCATTTGAGCCCCTGAAGACACATGATGCCTGAAAAGCTGTTTTGTTGTGGTTATTTTCCACATGCTTCAGCTGGCCTAAGAGGGGTCCCTGCAAACATCACCTCTGCTGTAATGCATCCCTTCCTCTTTGAGCTCTGGAGCTGTGCTGTTGGAAATGGTGATTTCATGTCAACCTTGCTGTCATCATCAGCCTTCTCTTGCTGAAGCAGATGAGATTTCCTCCTCTGCTTTTCTGTCAGGTGGATGTTACCACAGGGGTGATGTTAATTAACACAACCACCAGCAGTGGAGGCTTTTATTTTATTGACAAGAGTTTAAGATCTTGGTCATCAACAAGGAGGTGTGCTCAGTTGTAGCCACCATGTCCCTCATCTGAGCCATGTGTTAGAGGTAACATGAATTCAAACCTTCCTGGGTCTGCTGCTAGTGCCACTGCACAATGCTGTTGTCAGGGCTCCTAAATATAATTGAACACTTAAGTCAGAACGTCTAGGATGTATTTGTGACTAATTTTTGAGATAAATGAAACCTGGGACAGTCACTGGTGCTGTATAACTCCCTGCAGTTACAAAAATGCCAACCTCAGTGCATGCCAAACCAAGCTTTGCTACAAAGTCTTTTTCTCAGTTTCTCAGCAGTTCTAAGCACTGTCTGACCCAGAGTTTGCCAGCGTGGCAGCCCCAGCACCTGCAGAGAGCTCAGCATGGGTGATTTCCCTGCTTTGTAAGTGGAAGTACTGCTGGGCTGTGCCAGCGCTTACAGCTCAGCCGGGCAGATCAAAGTGTCTGGGTCTCGCTGCTGTGAGCACAGGTGTTGGCTTGGGAGGCAGCACAGAAACTGGGCATAAATTCAACTCACCTAAATTTAATATATATAGCCAAGTCCCTCCTTAAAATGAAATTCCAAGTCTGAGCCTTGCATATCTTCCAGGGAACTTGGGGCCTGCATGGGAGCATGAGCTGAGCCTCTGGCTGTGGGGACTCTCTTGCCTTTAGCCCTGCTCTGCTCCAAGCAGTGACTGTACCACCCTGACAGCACATGGAGCTGTGGCTGTACCCCCCTGACCCCTCTGCCTGACATCCTACAGCACATGGAGCTATGGCTGTACCCCCCTGACCCCTCTGCCTGACATCCTACAGCACATGGAGCTGTGGCTGTACCACCCTGACCCCTCTCCCCTGACATCCTACAGCACTTGCAGCAAGCCCAGCCGTGCCTCTCAAATCCCTTCCAAAGGATGCACTCCCTCTGGTGCAAGAATGCTTCCCACTCATTCCACACATTTTTCACAGGAGAAAAACAACACACCAGAATTCCTAAGGAAGTCTGGGCCCTTGCAAAAACCTGGCTTTCACACACAGCTCTAAAATGGCAGACCCAATTCTCTGGTTTTTGAGCAGCCTGTTCATTGTTGCCACTGGCTGGTGTGTGACATCCAAGATTTGAGAGGAACTCATCAGTTTTCAGTTGCCCAGTCTTTGTGAAATGCAGCAGGCACACAGAAGTGATGGGAATATTTTTTAAAATGCCTTCAATTTTGGATCTAAGGAGCCTCATTTTTCAGTACCATTACTTACAGGCTGTGCCTACCTTGAATGCAACAAGTTATCTAAAGTGTTATTTGTAGGTACACGATTCTCTGAGGTGAACCTTGAAATGTTAATTTTGAACTCTGTGGTAATTAAATATCCCTTGACAAAGTAATTTCCGTTGGGAAATGGTTACACTAGAGCCTTTGCTGTCTCCCTGCAGCATTCCAGCGTGTTTCCAGCCTCCACTCCTTCTGGCCTCTCGGATGACCCCCAGTCCCTGTCACCATCTCCCAGCTACATGTGGGCCTCCAATGCGCCGCCTCGTTACTCACCACCCTACTTCCCACCTTTTGAAAAGCCACCACCTTACACCCCATAAAGGATGTGGGAAAGAAGAAAAAAATATTTGCCATCGAAATAAGTGTGAACATTTTGTATTTATATTTTACTGTGGGAGGGAGCAGGAGAATACAAAAGATAATTGCAAATAAAAATATTAGATTGGACTGTCCTTTTTTGCGAGACTTATTTCAGAAGTTTAATGCTGGCCTGTGACAAAGGGGACAGACTTCTGATGTTTTAATGAGTCACTGAGTAGCAGGTGACCTAAATTTCAGCCTCTTTGGTTCACGTAGTTCTTGATTTTTAATCAAGTGATCCAACACAGATGACAGATCCTGGTCTGCCTTACTCCATCTTGTGCCAAGCTGAAGTAAGGGTAGCCAAGATCAATAGTTGCTAGAGATTATCAATCTGTTTGAGGTGAGGGTGCTTGCAGACAGCACAACTCAACGCTGGTTTTATTTGGCCTTTGGGCTCCAGTTGCTGGGATTTTGGCTGGGAGGACACAGCACCTAGCTCACATCACTTCTTGGCCCAATACACTGGAAAAATTTTGGGGGGAACCATGACAGTGCCTCAAAATGTAACCCTATTGAAAAGGATAACATCATAGGATAGCCTCATGTATGTGTAGCAAAATAATCAGAATATTGCTTTTTTTGGGGGGGAGGGGGCAAGCTGGTTTTATTTCAGGTTGCTTCTGAAGATAAAAGATGAAATGGAGTTGTCTCTCTCTGAATTCTGTGTAAGTAATGGTGAAGTCAAACAGTTTGGGTGGTTGCACTGCCTAAATTGTCCTTGTATTCCAATAAAAAACATCAGGAACCATCTACAAGTCACTGAAACAGTGCAGTGAAAATGCTATATATTTATTTGTTTACCTTTTCTGTGGTGGGGAATTTCTTTTTAAGCTTGTACTTTTAACTTTTTTAATGACTGAATCAGCACCCTGAATAGACACTGGTTTAGTAGCTGTATTATGGGCTGCACATAAGGAACATCCACTACTAGATCTCCAAGATATAAGTCTCACACGGATGAAATTCAACACCCTGTAATATAGGACAAAACTGAGGAATTTGCAATTACTGTTGTGACTTTCATTTAATCTTCAGCTGATGACTGTGCTGATTGATCTAGATTCCAGCAGATTTTGCATGCATCTTGCATAACAAAAGGTCAGCTTTGATATGTGACACACTGACCTCTAAAGTGTGGTTCTACTCCAGGAAGTGATTTCAGATGACAGAGTTCTGATCTGAGCTGCTCAATCTGAGCGTTCTCAGCCGCTTACTTCAGGGATAAAAACAATATTAACATTTTACTCCTTATTTCCTAAAGGTATCATTTCCTTGGCATCAGTTTGTTGACCCTAATCTTCAGTTGCCTTCCCTTACTAGCAACTGATGCAGACAAAAATGTACCTAAAAGTTAAGTCTGACTTTCAGAATCAAAATTAAATACATGCTGGTGGGTTGGGGGAGAATCCAGTTGGATTTTAAACTGGCACCTACTTTTAATTTGTAAAAAAAACCCTAGAATGTTGTTTGTTTGTGGAAAACAAACACTGAAGTCTCTGATCTCACTTTTCAAAGTACACCCACACTTTATAATGCTGTTTTTAATCCTATGCATTTGCAAAGCCTTTAGGCTAGACTGTGTATTAACTTTATCATTTCCACTGTCAAATACTGATCAGTATATTAGTTCATTAAAGGATGACACTTTATCCAGAAGCAAGTGTGACTTTTCTCCAGTAAGAAAGGAAAATAAACAGCTGGAGAAAGGAATGCAGCTCACAGGATTTAAAGCAGTAGTGTATGTAGAACATATCCTGGTGGCATTTTATTTTACTATAGAATGTGGAAGTGCAGCTCCTATAAATTTGCGTACTGGAAATAAATTTGTATACTGGGGCATCCTCGATTTTATATTACATCTTATTAAATTACATCTTGATAAAGAGATCATGGGCAATTTCAAAACAGACAGTCCTTCACTTGAAAAAACTCCCCACAAAACTAGAATCAGAAGGGGGCACTCATTTAGTATCAGAAAACATTTTATTGCTTTATCTTTGAAATAAAAGCTAGCAGTCCTGTCCCATTCTGACAAACACTGTGCCATTTGTGCCTGTCAACTAAATAGGGCTAGAAGGACTAGGGGACACCACAGGACAGGACTGAACACCCTGAACAGAACATAACTTAGCAGCAGAGAAACAATTTGGAGATTAATTGTGTCATTGGTTTTGAGTTGAAAAATACTAACCTTAGGAAATTATCCAAATTCTCAGTTTTTTTAGCAAAAATTACATTGCTGCTTTAAATTCACTATAAAAGGACAAGTACATTTTCACACTAAAAAACTTACTGGTGGTATTTTCTGTTGAATTACCTGTTTCATTCTGCTTGAGTAAAACTAAGCATTTAATGTAACTGCAACATTCTGCACTGTATTTGTCATTTCTTATGAGAATGTCAAGTTTGTGACTCATATGTACCCTTTTATTACTTTGCCAGAGTTAAATAAAATTGTGTGACTTTTGTAAACATTTACCAATTCTGTTTTACATTTTAGCAAGTTTCCTGTTTTACAAGCATCTTTAAGGTTCTTTGAAAAAAGGACCATTTGCATTTAAAAATATCAAAGAAAAAAAAAAAAACAAAACACCAAAAAACCCCACATTTCTGTTCACTATATTGAAATGTATTTCTACCAGGATTAGCCAAAATTCTGTTTTTGAAGGTGCTCATACCCCTGCATTTGATAATTCTGCAGTTTTACCCACATAACATGACCTCAAGCCCTGTAAAGTTATTACTGCTGATTTTTCACTTAACACAGATCTGAATAATCCAACCAGTGGAGTCTCAGTGTCTCCTTTGCTTTGGGCCCAATTCTGTCCTCATGATGTCAGCTGCTCCTTGATGTCAGCAGAGCGAGGTAGAAGCCCTATGCCAAGGAGATAAAGGCATCTAGAACATAATTTGGTTTGTTACTTATTAAATTGCATTCCTTACATGCAATAAGAAGCCTACACAAAGGCAGCACCTATTTCCTGTTGGCCCCGGGTCACCAACGATGGAACTCGTACAAATCACAATCATCAGCAGCTGGTGAGGAGAGCCCAAACCATGAGTGAGCTGAAAGCCCTGCACTGGTCACTATGTACGTTTCACTGGTCACTAGGTGCAGTTTTTGTTGCCTTTGAGCTCATCTGCAGTGCCAGCAGTTGGTCAGGGTGTTCCACAGGAGCTCTGCCTGTCCTGAGAGTTCCCGTCTATCGCAGCAGTCAGCTCACAACACACTGCGGCTGTTGTTGAGCTGATTTGCTTTCTTGGAAAGTGTTCAACAAAACCAATTAAACAGCATCTAAACAAACAAAAGTAAGGCCCAAATAAGAACACCTCTCCCTGTTCTCCCCCACAGTGGCTTCCCTGCTATTCCCAAAGACCTGGAAAAGGGAAGCTACAAACATGTCAGACTACACAAACTGAGTTGCCATCAAACAAACATACTACACCCATCTTGAGAATTAAACTTTTTTATTTTTGCCATAGAAAGCTCTAAGAACTAATATCACGTATTGATTAATGAAAAGTAGAACACAACTTTAAAAAGTATGTTAAGGAAAGACTGTACAACTATATACATCACAGACCGGAGGAAACCGAGGAATGTTTCACACGGAACATTTCCTAGGCAATAGCTGTAGAACTCAGAATTCAGTGTATATAGTTGTCAGCTTCTGCATCTTTTTATAAGCTGCATGCCTTAACAGAACAAAATAAATAAGCAGCAGATGTTATTCAATATTTATTTAGTTCACATAGTGGAATGTTATGGTATGAATCCCCAAAGAAACCAGACAGTGAGGATGCAGCCACCATTACCATATTCTGCAGCGGACCTGTCAATGGTTTTATATGCATAATAAATGACTGTGAGGTTTGCTACCTTAGTCTGTTGAAATTTTTTATTTCTATATAAATGCTTTATCAGATTCAACCTTTTTCTTCCATTACCACAAAGCCAATTTCTTAATATTTACATAACTTTTTTCATTAAGTTAAACTGGAAGTTAAATGCTTAAAAAAAACAAACAAAACCACAAATATAAGTGCAATAGCCAGAAATCTAAATATAAGAGCTTACTCATGGCCCCATAAAAAGTTTTCAAATAATGGATTTAACATGTTTCCAAACCAATAAATACTGGAAGTGAAATTTAAAAAATGCTTTACATACCTCTGGACTTTGGATATCAAAAATCACTTCCAAGGAAAACTGAAGACCCTGAGACACATGCAAGCACGAGTCTTCTAGCAAAAATAGTTACAAAGCCCTAATTTTCCAGTTTTCCTCCAAAAAGAGACCTTTACTAGGCACAGTTTAATTTAAGGTTTTAAATATATCAGCAGCAAATAGTGATAACCATCATATTTCATTCTGCTCTTTGTAATGTATGCTTAATTCCAGATCCCAACGCAGGCCATTTACTTCAGAGTTGGGCTCGATGATCCTTGTGGGTCTCTTCCAACACAAGACTACTCTGTGATTAAACATGAGTCATGTAATAACAAAAATAACATTGCATTTGTCTGGTCACAAAGTTCAGGAAGCCCCAGCACAGCACCAGGCAGCAGCTGAGCTGCTGTAGAGCCACCTCTACCAACACAGGCAATCCTCACTCGTGTCACACGAGGATAATGTCAGACTGCAGAAATGCCACCTCTGTTACATCCCACGCTCAAAGCATGACCCACTGTATTCAAAAGGGTCTGCAATATGATCTGGAAATTATCAGGTATATCATGTTCTTGGCTGACAAAGGAAAAGTGCTGAGCATTACATGCACCACATAGACAAATCCTCCTCCCATCAGTGCTCACATGGGTTTCTGGTATCATTTTTATAGCTCAACTTATATTTGAACCATTTACCATTTAAGTGCCTTTCTGTGAAGGGTACTGTATGTCTAAAACCTTTAACTTTGAGAGTCATAAAATCAAGATACTAACTTAAAACATGAAAAAGGAAAGAGAAACCTGTAACTGCAATTTAAGCCATTAAAGGTTTCCATAACTAGTACTATGCACAACAGTTTTTCTCAGTCACTTCTAGAACTTGAGGAGTTTTCACATTACCATTTACAAAAATTCAACAAGTCACTAACTCTGAAATGCTAAACTATGACTCCAGTAAACAGCTGTTTTTCTCTACCATTTCCTGATCAAGTTGGACATCTAGTTAATCTTTTAGCTGCTAAAGCAGGCGCCAATTGCAAGGAGAGTAAAATGGCAACATAATAAACCCAAATCTGGAAAGAGCTGACAACTAGACAATTGCAGAGGAATTATACTTTGGGTTATGGTGAATAAAGGGTATTTTCTGGTTGTTGGTTTAGTCCTCATCTTCCAAAATGTATAAATGGGGGCAAGTGTGGGGGGAAATTCCAAATCCCTGTTACTCTTGAAGATCTAGCTAAACAGGCATACAAGATCTTCAGCAGTCTCAGTACTAAACCAATACAGCACCTATATTAATTCATAGTTTTGAGAAGCCTTCAGCTAAAAACAAATAATATTTTTATCACAGACTTCAAAATTCTGGACCAAAGCACTTCTTCTTGAAGTGGAAAAAAAAGGAACAGCACATTATATCAAAATAATTATTGGCATTTTTTCCAGCAGTAAGAAAATGCAACAATATTTCTCAAGCTGTAAGAAGTTAAAATTACCTCCCTCCTGCATGTCCTAAGCTTCTTCACTATTGAGCTTTATGGAGTTTGCAAAAAGAGTAAATACCAAGGTCGAGGACACTGAATACTTTGCTCACCATACAGCCAAGTGTAAGTAAAGTTTGTTCAAGTTAGCCCTAACTGAGTATTGCTTGTTAACAAGACTTTTTGCATGAAGACAGATGATTCATAATATTTATAAAAGCAGAATTAAGATGCTAGCTCTAAAACAGACTACTCCAGTGTAGTAGGGGATTGTGTATTTTGGCCCCTTGTTCACAAATGTGAGTTGTGGGATTATTTTTTTTTAATGGTTTTATGACCAAGAGACTATGATGGAAAAATCTTACTGTTTTCTTGGTTAACATCTAAACAGAATTCAGCATTAAAGTGCTAACATGAAAGAAAGTGTTTACATGGTAAGTATGGGTACAGAAAATACTTCAATTAGTTTAGAAATATTTCTAACTCTTTAGAAGGAATTGTACATTTTCAACCCACAAATCCTCATGTTTTGATCAAATTTAACGTACCAGAAAACACTGGTAGTGCTTTAGAATGTCTTATTCTCTATTCAAGTACATTTTCTGACTACTTGCTTCCACAAATCACTGCAGTTAACATGGTCCACATAAGTGTTACCATTTGGTTACTTGGTAGAACAAGTTAACATCTTTTGACCTTAACCTTTGATTTTACAGCAATTCCGTTAAAACAGTTGCAATGCTCCTGCACTGAATCCTTTTCCCAGCATTTCAACATTTCAGTAAGATTCTGGTATCACAAACTCAAACTCAGTACTTCCCTCTGACGGGTTTTGTTTAAAAATCGTTTCATTTCCCTGCGGAACGAAAATGTCATCCCAGGTGATTTGTTTGGCCGGAGAGTTGGATGTCGCTCCCTCAGCGCCATCCTTCCCTGAGCCCACGCGATAGACAACCCCGCCGTCGTTGATGCCCGGGACGCTGCTGGGGCGGTCACTGATGTAGGCGTACTGCCTGATCTGCAGGGACCTGCAGGGGTGCAGCCGGTACAGCTTCGTGTCTCCGGAAGGGTCTTGGCTGTGCACTGATCTTATGTGGGAGACCGTGATTTGGTAGTTGATGAAAGATTTGCCACACGTCAAGCACTGGTACCTTCTCTCCCCGGTGTGGTGAAGTTCGTGCTTGGTACGATACTCAGCAAGAGCAAAAACTTTGTCACAGTAGTGACAGGGGTACTTCTTCTCCCAGGAGTGGACGTTGAAGTGTCTCCGCAAGCTGGTCAGGCACGCGTACGACCTCTTGCACACGATACAAATGTAGTAGACTCTGCCATCCACTATCAGCTCGTAGTGGTCATCGTGCTTTACTTTCATGCGTTTCCCCTTTGGAGATTCATCACCAGACTTTTTGGGTGTGTCGTCAGGCTTGGCTTCCCCTTCCTCAGTGTCGCCCTTCACAGGGATGACTATGTCATAGGTATCCTCACCGATATTTGCATAAACCTTACAGCCTGTGGACAAGCCTTCTATTTCAGTTGCTGTATCTAATGTTATGATTTTCTGCCCATCTGCCACACTCTTTGATGCTAGACCTGAATTTAACTCCTTGTTGTTTCCAGAAAGGACATCTGAGATTTTTATTTTAAATTCTCCCGGTTTAGCAGATGGCTCTTGTGAAAATTTAACAACCTGTTTTTTCTGTACACCTGATCCTTCAGTGCTCGCTGCCTGAGGAACAGAAGGTTGCTGAACCAAAGAGCTGCTGCTGACCGAACCAGGACTAGAGGAGCTAATGATATCAACATCATCTTCAACAACCTCTTCATCATCAACAGCAGTTGCTTCCACTTCAGTTACGGCGCCTTTACTGGATGGCTGCTGGCTCTCCTCAAGTAAATCAATTGTAGGAGTCACATGTGTTTGATGCAAGGAGCTGGCACCAAGCGATGAGTTCAGCAGAGGCTTGTTTAGCACAATGATATTAGGAGTAAAATGCTGTGGTGTTGGTGAGACGAATGGTTCAGCACCTGATTGTGTCTGGTTTGGGCTTAGCTGAGTGGCAGACAAAGTGAGGTTCTGAGCTGCTGTGGTGTTCGTCAAATGGGGAGAGCCACCACTGCCACAGGATTTTTGGTCAGAAGCTCCAGCTGGACTTGAGCAAGGCTGGTTCTGGCTTGCAGCATTTTTGTCTTTAGTACATTCTTTTGGAGGAACAATCTCAGAACAAAAAATGACATCATCATCCTCATCATCCACATCGCTCACTGTAATTTTTGTAGTCTCATATTCTATGCCATGTAAGGAGAATGACTGTGTTATAACTGGCATCCCATCTGTTGCCTCTTGACCCTCTGGCCTGATTGCAGTTACCTGTGTTTCAGCATCTCTTTGATTTGGACTAGAAGCTGAAGTTCCTGAAGCACTGTCTTTGACCTCGCCTGGCACATTTTTGCCTTCGGCCGAAGGTATGCCTAGATCAGCTATGAATTTAACACCCAGCTCCTGCCCTGATTTAATCAGTTCATCCAGTAAATCAGATCGAACACTGATTATTTTGGAACTATAAATATAATTAAGGATTTCTGCAAATATTTCTGCTCTTATGAAGCTCAGTTCAACCACTTGACCAGCCACTGAGAAAAGCTGGTGAAAATACGTGCTTGAGGCTGAAAGGACGTTTCTGTGAGCTCGAAATTTCCGGTCCTCCACAATGACTGTAACATCACAAAAAAGTCCATGGCCACGTTGCTCATTCAGAGACTGAAGGAGCACACTAGAATATTGTGTGTCTGTTGCAGAAATAAGTTTTTTCCCCTCCATTCCTACAAATGGAAAGCAAAAGATATCAAATTAGTAAAAATGCAGATCTACAGTTTTAACTGCATGACAACATTCACATATTTACAGTCTATTCCTTCTTTAGGAAAAAACAAATCTGAGATACTGTTTAGAACACTATGTGCTACTGCACTTTGCAAATTTGTTTCTTATTGTTGTTTGTCCTTTCCCCTTCTACACAAGGTAAGTGGAATTCTGAATATATACTCTGTTCTTACAAGATGAGGAACAAAAACACACCACCTCATCTTCAGCAACAGCAAGTAAGGTCAATTATAAAACCAAGAAGATGGAAGTTTTGGGTCTCGCAAGCCGCTTTATACATTATTAGTAATTTCTTTTTAATTGTGAAATATTCCATAAATTGTTATGAGAAAGCCCAATAACATAAAGTTATTTATGGCCAGACACGACATTCTGTGTATCTGTATATTACCAGTCAAGTGAGTTAATGAAAACGCTATGGACAGTGCACTTCCTTCCCCGGAAAAATAAACTTTTTTTAACCCCATGTCATATATTTGCAAGGCTTTTTATTTCAAACTGAGGCACTGAAGCAGCACCGTAACAAAACATCTGCTAAGTCAAACTAACACATCTGTCAGCACTGCCCATTCAAAGCCCCCCAGTAAGCTGCAAAAAGCAACATCAAAATACAGAGCAGGAGTCACGGGCTCTAATTTTACCCGTAAAACTTTTATTTCCGCAGGCCGGGCCGGGCCGGGCCGGATGAGACGCCGAGGCCGGAGCGCCGCGGCCGCCGCACGCCAGCCCGGGGAGCGCGTCCCGCCCGGCTCCCCCCGCGGCCCCGGGGGCCTTGGCCGTGAGAACGGGCGCTCCGAGCGGGGCCGCCGCCGGGGCAGCGGCCGGAGGCCGAGCGGGANCGCCGCCGGCAGCCCCGAGGCCGCGGGGCTCGGCGCTTCAGGGGCTCCGGACGCCGCCTGGGACGCACCACCCGTGTCACCGCCCCCGCCTGCAGGAGGCCGCCTGCGGACGCCGAGGTGCCGAGCGTGCGGCCCCGACCCCGCTTCAGCGCAGGCCTTGGGACGCCTCGGGTCCCGCGCGCGGGCCTCGCTGCGGCCTCGGCAATGCCCGCCCGGCTCCCGGCTCCCGGCTGCCCCGCGCTCCGTTCCCGGGCGGAGGCGGCAGTAAACCCCCGGCACCTGCCCTACGGCTGACCGTGTGGGTAAGGCCGTGGGGACGCTACTTCCCGCTGGGTCTCATTTCCTTCCCGGGGCATTGGCGCGGCTCTGCCAAGGCTGACGCGGCCGGCACCGCCGCCCAGCACCGAGGGGAGCTGAGCCCGCACCCTCGCACCCTCGCTCTGCTGCGGGACCGTGCGTTCGGAATTGGAATCCTCCGCACCGTGGTGACTGACGCGGGTTAGACTCCGCCAGCGGCTCTACACACGTGTACGGCTATGACACAAAGTACCTGTGATAAAAATGCGACTCTGGGCACATTCGACATGTGGCCACCAAAGTGACACATCCACAATGCGGCCTCTTGGAAACTGTTGCTGTTCAGGAATGCTCGAAGAACACCAAAATCATAAAAGATAATTTTAATCTTCAGTTATTGATCTGTTCCTT
>VWZP01010724.1:4336885-4366015 GCA_013396995.1 Dicaeum eximium
CCGAAATGCATTCTGTGGACTTGAACCACAAGGGTTCATGATTTTTCTTAAGATTCAAAAACTTTGACAAGAACAAATGTCCTTTCAAGTTTGATGAAAAATGTAACAGGCCACAGTCACTGTCAGAAATGACTGCAATCCTTCACTGCATAAATCAGCAATGAAATGGTCCTGCCCAGGTTTATGAGCTCTTCTAGCAACAAAATCACCTGCCAGGCTCCCCGTATTTGTATAGTTAGTAACAGAAGTGTCTTTTTGAAGTGAGCTTTCAGATTTTAAATGTTAAAAAACCAGCTTCTGTTTATTTATAGGTTTTACCAGAGAGTCAATTGAATGAAAATAAATAATAGAAAACGCTCATCAGGGAAAACATAGACTTTTCTGCCACATATGACCCTTCATTCTTTGATACAGGTTCTTAGTAATTTTTACACAGGAGGCTACACTAAATGAAAATAATACTGTAATTGCTTTAATACTTAATCCAGTGCTTTTTTTCTCCTCCAAAAACATGTGATGGCCCAAATTAAACAATTTCTTAGCCTTTCATCCTCCAGCTTTAAGGACTTCTCACTGCCTCTTCCAATACTAAGTAACTAACAGGAAAATTTACAGCTACAGATGAGCACTGACTTGGAAGGATCCCTGCTCCTGAGGCATCATATCATCAGATCTCAAAAACCAGGTTTGAACCACTCATTGTCAGGCACAGAAATGCTGCCTAATTTCAAAGCTGCTGGGAGAGCTGCACCATCTCCTTGACCTTTACCTTTCTCACAGCAGCTTTTCTCTATGGACCTGACCTCCTGTCAGGTATAAAACGGAGCAGAAACTCGGGGTTTATTTAAGAAAGCTCCGTAGCAACGTGGTCAAACCTGAGGGGGAAGGGCTCACAGAAGAGTGGGTATCTTATCTGAATACATGATTTGTATCCTCTATATAGATAAAGGTTAAGGTTGGAAAAGACTTAAGATCATCAACTCCAACCGTGAACCCAGCACCAGCACCATGTTCACCATTCAACCACGTCCTTAACTGCCATCTCCACACTTTTTTTTAACGTTTCCGGGGATGGTGACTCCACCACTTCGCACGGCAGCCTACTGCAGTGCTTGACAACCTTTCCCATGAAAAAATTTTCCTAACACCCAACCTAAACCTTCCCTGAGGCAATTGGGGGTCATTTCCTCTCGTCCTGTCAGTTTTGCCCTGAGCCGCGGCACCGGAGCGGCGGCGAGCGCCGTGTCAGGCCGCGCCGGGAGGTGCCGGGAGCCCGAACATCCGACACCGGGCCTCGCCCGGACCGGGCCGTGTCAGGCGGGGGAGCCCCGCCGGGGCACGGTGAGCTGTCCGCGGGGCAGTGCTGCTGCCGGGCCGCCCTGGACAGCTCCCGGGGCCGCGGCCCCGCGCCGGTGCCCGCGGAGCGGGGCGGAGCCGGGCCCGCGCCGCCGCCGCCCCCCNCGCGGGCGGGGCCGCCCCGCTCCCGCCCCGCTCCCGCCCGGCCGGGAGGGCGCCGGAAGCCGCCGGAAGCGACTCCGCTTCCGCCATGGCGCCCGCGTCCCGGTCTCGCTCCCCGCCCGCCGCCAGCTCCGAGCGCCGCGGCCGCCGCTCCCGGTCCCGGTCCCGGTCCCGCTCCCGCGAGCGCAATGGCCCGAGGCGCCTGAGCCACCGGCGGAGCCGCAGCCGCTCCCGGAGCCCCGGCGCGCCGCGCTCCTCCGCGCACCACGGGCACCACCACCACGGCAAATGGCCCGAGTACTACGAGAAGGAGAAGGAGGAGATCCTGCGGCAGAGGTGAGCGGCGGCGCGGGGTCGGGCCTGCCCGGCCGGGCCTGGCTCGGTGCGGCCCCTCACGGACTCAGCCCCTCACGGGCTCTGCGTGCGTTCCCCGCGGGCAGGGCCGCCCGGAGGGGACGGGACGGAGCTCGGCTGGACCGGGGTAACACCGGCCAGCGCCGATCCTCTGCAGTGTGCGCAGCTCTGCTGCCAGGCTGCCGGCCTGCGAGCTTGCTCCCAGTTGTTGCTTGCCCTCACTGTAGCTGCTTTGAGCGATTAGAAGCACTGACGTGTACACTTAAAATGTCTGTGTGCTGCGTGTTGCAAACTAGGCGTCAGTGACAGCGTTTTCCTTTACAGGAGACTCAATGAGAGAGAGAGAATTGGAGAACTGGGGGCACCTGAAGTCTGGGGGCTGTCACCAAAAGTTCCTGACCCAGAGTAAGGCACACTTTCTTAATGTTTTTTTTAATATTAATTACATATCTGTTCAGTTTATAAAAATGCTTTATCCCTGTGCTGGTCATGGTGCCACAATACTTGCTGTATCAGTTCCTTTCTGAAGCAGCATAATGAGATCACTACACTTTTTTTTGACCAAATAATTCCAACATACCAATTATGCACTATGTGATTTATTGTAGATCAGGTGACTGTTGTGTTGTGGTTCTGACAGCAGTTCCCAGGCTAAATTAGCTCTTTAATATTTTACTCCCTTGCAAGTATTGACTCCAAATGTCTTTGGCCATATCTGTACCTTTAATCTTGAGTACAACAAAACAGATTTTAAGTAGCAAACTCTTATTTTATTCAGTTCCGATGAGCACACACCGGTAGAAGATGAAGAGGCAAAATCAAAGAGTAGTTCTTCGGATTCCAGCTCAGAAGGTATTTTGTTTGGCTTGCACAGCCTTTTTGAAAATGGGAAGCTACTGTGGCTTAGAATCTCCTGCTGCTGCTTGCAGGGGGTTCCCTGGCTAACATGGGTGGAAGTGACTGGGGTGGGCTTCAGCTCAAAGGAGAGCGTTGCTTTGGGAAGATCAGGGAGTACATATGGAACTAGATGTTCTTCGTTCTCTAATGCTATGTTTAAAAACATTCCAGAGGAAAAGAAGAAAAAGAAGAAGAAAAGACAAAAGAAAAAACGTAAAGCATCCAAAAGAAAGCGCAGGAAACATTCTGAGGACAGCGACAGTGACTCAGAGTCTGAGCAGAACTCCAGTGGTAAGTCAAGAGGGTTTCAGCTTGCAGTCTGGCCTCAGGAAATGGGATTTCTGAATTTAGCATCCACTGGGCCTCTTGTGCCAGAGATCTGTTTGATGTGTTCTCATATCGACCAGTAGGGAGGGAGCAGGGAGCTTTCTACTGACACTTTCTCAGTATAAACAAGGGTGTGTACTGGGGCATTCTGGTGGAGGCAGGTAGTGCTGGGAGTAGGCTCAGGGTTAGGGTAGTAGTTAGGTTAATTGGGAGGGGTAGTGATTAGTGTAATTCTTAGCACTAGGGTTAGGGGAGTGGTTAGGCTTAGGTTGAGAGAGTTAAAGAGCTTACAGCTCCAGGAACACTGGGACTGGAAAAGGCATGCCATGTTATTCACAGGGCAGTAAACTACTTAGTTATAACTCATCATTTCTTCTTGATAATACATACTCTTTCTTTTGTTCAGATGAAGATAAAAAGAAAAGCAAGAAGAGGAAAAGGAAGAACAAAAAGTAAGTGTCATCATTGCTGTGTCATTCTGGCTGCTGTTGGCTGAAGGGCAGCTCAGTTTTCTTTGCAGGCCCTGAGGGAGCCTGAGGACCTTGGGTAATTTGCAAGAGCTGGCAAATAATATTAATTTGATGGATTTTATTTAAATCTACACAATTGTGCAGCACAAACAACTCCCTGAAGAGCCACTTTCTAACACTCTGTGAAAGTCAAAACAAAACATATATATTGTCTTGGCTTTGCTGTAAAGTGTTTTGTATGAAACAGCAGTCAGCCAGTCTTCCTGTAGGTAGAAGATGCCTTGAGAAACTAATTATTTGAATATGATTCCAAGCACCTTCTTTAATCTTAAATTTTGATAAATAGCATGTCTGTCTGGCTTTATCACAGGAAGAAGAACAAGAAAAAGAAAGCTAAGAAGAGCAGGAAGGAATCCAGTGATTCAAGTAGCGAAGATTCCGATGATGAAATGCTTCAAGGGGATGATCTCTGGATTGAGAGGTCAAGTAGGTTCACCTGACTTTAAATTTGGGTGGAAAACTTCTTGATGTCCTTTTTATGAATTCTTTTTTAGGTGTTGTTGACTTGTGTAACACTTCTGATAAGAAAGAACAATGGACACAAGATTAATCTTCCTCATTATTTGATTGTTGCAGAAAATACTGAAGCTGATAGTTTGATTGGACCAGAGGCTCCCAAAACCCACGCATCTCAGGATGATAGGCCTTTGAAGTGAGTAGCCAGCTATCATGGTACTGTGATCAAATAAAGTAAATCAAGTGTGAAAGTTTCTGTTCAAAAGGGCTGTTGCAACAATAAGGCATGCAGAGGGAGAAATGCTGTGCCAGAAACTCACAGACAGAAGTTCTAGTGGGGCTGGGCTTTCCCTGACCTGAATTTGGGTAGAAAAGTGTGGTTTGTGCTTTTTAGCTTTGATTCCTAGAAAAATCAATTGTAAGTGCCTTTATTCTAAAGATCTGCTGACTTCATAGTGTCATCAGAATGAACTCAGCTGATAATTTAAGGTGTTGTTGCTAGTGTTGCCATAAGGAATAAACAGACCAATACATGGGAAAGAATAAGAAAGTGTTTAAAAATGCAGCTATATATAGTAGTGAACAGGGAAGTTGGGTGTTTACCTTAGGCTCTCTCCATCTGAAATATTGAATCACCACTTTTGGTTTTTTAGCTATGGACATGCCCTCCTGCCCGGGGAAGGTGCAGCCATGGCAGAGTACGTCAAAGCAGGGAAACGCATTCCCCGCAGAGGTGAAATCGGCTTGACAAGTGAAGAGATCGCATCGTTTGAGAGCTCTGGTTATGTCATGAGTGGCAGCAGGTATGGTTTTGATGATGGCAATGGTTCAGTGGAATTTTCAAGAGTTGCTTTCTCTGCTGGCTGAACAGAATATGCTTCCAAGCCCTACTTGCAGGCATAGAAGAGAAGGTGCTCTGCTTGCAATAATCTAGACTAAACTCCCCATTGCTAGAGATGGATAGTGAGTTTTTCAAGGACACTTTCTCCTCAAGGGCAAAAGTTCTTTGCAGGCAATGCTCTTCTAATTATTTCAAATGAAGAGGTGCTTGTGTCAGGTGGCTGAAAGGTGGTCTGTTTGGACAGCCCTGGGGATGTGCTGCCTTTCAGCAGGAGACAAATCAGTGTGTGAGAGGTTGGGTGCACTTTTTTCTCTATGACCAACTGGAATCTCACGTAAATTTTGGTGAGGCAGCAGCTGACACCCTGGGGGTAGGGGAGGCTTCTGGTGGACTGTCTGAGAATGGACATCCCCAGAAATCATTCCTTGCTCTGCCACACTGCTTCCTGGGAAGGTTAGTGTGCAGTTTGGATTATCTAGTTTAGATATCTGGTATGTGTTTTGCCAGTTGGCAGGGTCAGCACAAAAGATTCAGATACCAGCTTTAAGGGCTAAGTATAATTTGCTACAGTGCAAAACTGCAAAGAATTACAAACTATAAGCTAAGTAATGCACCTAATCATTACTGCAAAAGATTGCCTAGAGTGATTAAGAAAGACACATCACCAGTTACCCTAATACTTTACCATCATTCAGATCTGCACATCAGCTGGGGAGCCCTGGTCACAGCAAAGGACTGGAGAACCATTCCTGGGAATTCCTATGTGGTGTGTCCACCTGTAGGCAAGGCCTCCATCTTCACTGTGAGAGGGCCCAGCTTTTAGACTGTAGAATAAACAAGCTTACACAACTTCTAGTGCAGGAATATGTGGTTTCATCCTCCTCCTGGGTTCCCTCCAAAACCTGGCCAGGGCTTTAGGAGGAACCAAAGGAGCTGGCTTTGATCATATACCTTCAAACAAGGCCAGATGTCTGATTTCATGCCTTTCTCTGGTTTCTAAATGTAGAAAAATATTCTTACCACACTACTATTTCACTAATGATCATGCATTTTACTTTAATGAGTAGATACATATATAACATTTGGTTGGAAGGTTCATCTAGAGGTCAACTTTGGCTCAGGGCCTGCTGCTCAGGCCTTAGTACCTCAGTATCTTTATTTAAAGCCCCTGAACACATGGAGGCCAGCTGCTGGCTGGAAGCTGTGACAGGGCACTGCAGCCCCCTGCCCATGCTGATTTAGCCCGTGCTCTCCCCCGCAGACACCGCCGCATGGAAGCCGTGCGCCTGCGGAAGGAGAACCAGATCTACAGCGCAGATGAAAAGAGAGCTCTGGCATCCTTCAACCAGGAGGAGAGGAGGAAACGAGAGAATAAGATCCTTGCAAGCTTTCGAGAGATGGTCTACAGAAAGACTAAAGGCAAAGAGGAAAAATAATGCTTCATTTGAGCTGTACACCATAGCTTGCACTACGTGGCAGCAGTCCAGTTGTGATTTGAAAAAAGCTGCAGGTGCTGCAGCACCTTTCACCCAACAGGGCCAGGCCTCAGGAGTGGATTACTCGTGTCAAGGAAACAGTTATTTTCACCAGATTTTCTTGGATGGTGTGTTTACCATCTACAAGGAATCCCTGTAAAGAGAACGGCTACAAGGCAGGAACAGGTGGGGAAGATTAGAGGTGTCAGTGTTCTGCACTGGCTTTGAATCAGACAAGCCAAAGGATCCCATGGAAAGGTTTTGTTACCTAATGCCAATAAGTGTGACTTTTTTATTCCATTTATTTTTATTAATCAAAGGATAATTTCGCTGGGGAAAGACCTTTAACAAGCTACTAGCACCAGTAGCAAAAATGAAGGAACTCCTGAGTTCCGGTTTTAAGATCCAAGACTGTCCATTTCACTATTTTTCCACAAGTCTTTTAGATTTAGGTTTTTCCTCAAAACAGTTGAGTTTGGTTTGTGATTCAAACCAGACATGTAAATATTTTGTAAATGAGGTTGTAATTTAATACAGATGGGCTTCAGTTACTTTACAGCAAGCAGGTCACAACTGAGGTGTAAAGTAACAGTAACAGGAGGGTCTGATCTTCAGTCCACTGAGACACATGGTGAAGAGCTAAGTTGCTTGCTTCTTTTTCTCCTATGTTAAACACAGGCATCACTGCAGTGGGGTGCAGTGATTGGAACCCCAGGATGTACACAGGTGGTAACAAGGATGTATCTTTCAATTTATTTGAAATGTGGAAGTGTTCAATTTGTTTATGGAAGTGTTCTAGATTAAACCCTTGTTTTAACTCCTGTAGTATTTTACTTTGGTCTCTTTCAGCAGTATTACATGGCTTTCATTAAATTCTGTGCTTGGAGGCTTTGCTCAGGCAGTGCTTATGTGGTGGTTAATATCTCCTGGAACTTCTTTTTCTCAAATGTTTTTGAAAACAAAATGGTTTTGAAATGTGGGTTGTTTCTTTTTTGTTTTCCTAAATTTTTTTTGTTCCTCTAATTCTAGTAGGAGAGATGTCTTGTATATTTGTATCAAGAAAATAAAAGTCATAAAGCCCTATAATGTTTTCCCTGGAGTTCCACAGACCTGGCATTCACAAACAGCAAATCCTGCCCAGCTGCCTCTTCCAATTTACACTCTGGAACTTGGTTCCATCCTGCTGTTCCCACCCATACCTGCCAGGGACTGTCACACACAGGCAGCTGCCATGCCAGGGCACAGCTGATTTTGCACAGGTTCAATGCTTTTTATCTATCCACAAAGTAGAAATGCTGCTATGGAAGAGCTTTTTTTTCTTCACCGTCTTTATTTGGTTCTCCACAACAGAGCATTGGTAATGGTGAATTGGAGCTGTTCATCGAGAAGCAAGTCTTTCTGCACATGCTATTTTATTTTCAATTATGTCCTGAAGCCACTTTTCTCTAAACTGACACTGTTCTGGTCTGGAGAATGGAATAAAAAGAAGGTAGATTGTAAGCATAATACTGAATCCAAGTTTGGCCAGGTGAGAGCTGGCCTTTGCTCACTACATCAGGCTATCTGCTGCAGTAAAGACCCCCATGTAGACCCATGTAAGGCAGGACAAATTCCTAGAGATGCCCACAGGGTGGCTATTCATGCCTCTGGGGGTGAAGCTAGTGATAAGCAGGGTCATTTCATGGAGCAAGATTTTGGCAACTTCCACTTCTCTCCTATTACTGCAAACTTATTTACATCGAGCTCCCTGTTTGGGTTTGGAATGGAAAAGCTTGCCAAAGCAGAGGAGTAATAAGATTTACCTCCGAATCAGCCTGCTGCACTCCAGTCTGTAGAAGACCTCCACAGGTGCAGTCTGCAAGAGAAAAGAGACAGGGCAGGGGCCATGTACAGCCCATCAAAAAGCAGACATTGTAATTAAGTGAGCTACTGTTTACCTTAAAAATAACCTGGATATTTGTGTGGGGCAGAAGGGAAGATGCTGCTCAGGGACTGGCTGGGCATTGGTTGGTGAGTAATTATTTTCATTTGCATCACTTGTCTTTCATTGGATTTTTTCCTCAGTTTGTTTTTTTCCCCCGTTTGTTACTATTATTCTATAGAATTACACTTTTTTTTACACTTTCAATTCTCTTCCCCATCCCACAGTGGTGGAAAAGGAGTGAGCAAGCAGCTCTGTGATGCTTATTGCCAGCTGGGGTTAAACCACAGACTATTATTTGGGGATCCATACCTGTTAAGTAGAAACACTAAGGTTCAGTATGACTAAGCCTGGAGGTAAGAAGTCTACTCAGTGCAATTATTTAATATTTTTCTGTTGAATTGCAAGAGTTCATTGTACAGGTGCAAACTTCAGGCTGATAGGAAAGGGATTCTGAGACAGCTTCAAGTGTCACTCCTTCTCTACTGACCCCTCATTCTGTAACTCACCTCTACTCAGTTCTTCTTACAGCTGCCCAGAATAATTGTTGCTTGGAAAGGGAAGATGGTAAGAGCAGGAAGGCAGATGTAGAATCCTGCCAGATTCTGTTTGTCAATTCTGTCAGTCAATGATTTGAGAGATAACCCAGCCTCCTGCCCTGTGCCTTGCTCCCCTTGCCAGCTGATGGCATGTGTCCATTCGGGCACACCTAAACCTTCTGCCATTGTTCTGGCAATGTCCAGGCCTTGTCAGCATCTGCACAAGAGCTGCTGGCTCCTCGACAGTCTCTCCATTGTCCTGGGATTTCCCTGCCTCAGGAATGCCACTGTACTCTTGTTCCTTAAAGGACTAGTCCATCCAGACCATTTCTGAGTACTTACATCAGGTTTGAATTTGAAGATCACTATAACGAAGTAGACACTCGCTGTTGCTCGTGGGACAGGTTTTCTGCGTGTTGGTTGGCCCCAGCAAGCTCTGTAATGGTACCTCTTGCTGTCCTTCAGTTCTTCTTCCTCAAGAAACTCTGAGTGGTGAAGCCAGCTTTCACGAATGTCCCATGTCTGTTGAATAAACACATCACACTAAGACTCCCTGTGTCTAGTAGAGCTGACTTGAGGGTGGTGCTAAAAAGGAACAGAGGTGCTGTCCTTTAATTTTTCAAACTTCTTAACAGTGAGAAAGTGTGGCTTCCCTGAGTGGATGGAATTGTGACTCACAGAAATTAGTTCTTCAATTTGCTGCTGTCCTCTCTCCACTGTGAAGTTCTTGGCTGTGGTCCACGGGATATTTTTGATGACATACTTGCTTTCTAAAGCAGATAAAATGCTGACAAATCCTCCTGAAAAGACTCCAACACATTCTAGTAGAGCAAACACAATACCTTTCTCTTTTTCCTTGGCCTCTGGAAGGCATTCCTCTCTACTGTTTCGCTCACCTTCTGGGGGGATGTGATCTTTTTCCTCTTCCTTGTCCATTGGCTTCACCTTCAGAGAGATAAATGCACAAACATTGAGAGGGCACTGGTCCGAGAGCTGCAGGCCCCGTCTGAGGAAGATGAGGAGCAGCGGGCAGTCCCTGACCGCCCCCCGTTCGTACCCCGCTTGGCGCTCCCGGGCCGGCGGCCGCTTCTCCCCCGCTGTCCCGGCCAGGCCGGGGGTCCCCAGGCGCGGCGGGGGCCGCCCGGGGCGCTCCNCGCGGGCACGAGCGGCGCGCCGTCACCATGGCGAGGCGACACTGCAGCCCCGCGGCCTGCCCGGCCCGGCTCGGCCCGGCCCGCGGGAACCTCCCGGCAAGGGGAGGCGGTGTGAGCAAGAAAACGGCTGTGGGATCCAGGCAGATTCCCTGCTTGTCATATTTTTGCCATTCTGGACAATTCGGGAGCTAAAGCGGCCTCCAGTCTGTGCTCTGCCAGGCAGAGGCTCTGTCCAGCCCGGTGCGCTGAGGTGCTGCAGGCTCCGAACAGCAGCGCTGGCAACACACGGACCGTCGGAGGGAAAGGACTGTACGAGAGAAGCCAGAAATGTTTTAGCAGATCACACGGTACTGAATCCCAGCAGCTCCTCTTCCAGCACGAGAAGAGGCCTTGGGGCAGCGGGTAGGAGCAGAGATTCCCCTGCAGCCCGTGTTGTAAGACCGTGGTGAGGCAGCTGTGCCCCTGCAGGTCCATGAGGGAGCAGAGGTGCTCCCCAGGAATGACCCCATGCTGGAGCAGGGGGATGTACCGAGGCTGTAACCCCTGGGAAGCTCATGTTGGAGCAGGCTCCGGCAGGACCTTTGTGCCCATGGAGAGAGGAGCCCACACTGGAGCAGGTTTGCTGGCAGGAATTGTGACCCTGCTGGAGCAGGTTCCTGAAGGCCCCACCTTATGTGTGGGACCCGTGCTGGAGCAGTTAATGAAGAACTGCAGCCCATGGAAAAGCACTCACACTGGAGTAGTTAGTGAAGGAGTCTCCCATGGGAGGGACCCCATGCTGGAGCAGGGGAAGAGTGTAAGGAGTTCTCCCGAGGAGGAAGAGCAACAGAGACATGGGATGACATTTACCACAAGCCCCATTCCCCATCACCCTGTGCAGCTCAGCAGGGAGGAGGTAGAAAATATCATGAGTGAAGCTGAACCCAGGAAGAAGGAAAGAGTAGGGGGAAGGTGTTTTATGATTTAACTTCTCATTACCTTGCTGTTATCTGACAATACATTGAATTAATTTCTCCAGGTTGAGTCCCATTTGCCTGTGACAGTAACTGATGAATCGTTTCTCCCTCTCCTTGTCTCAACGCATGAGCCTTTCAATGTATTTTCTCTCCCCTCTCCAGCTGAGGACAGGAGTGACAGAGTGGCTTTGGTGGGCACCTGGGGTCCAGCAAGGGTCACCCCACCCCAACAACACAAATACAAGGGCTGAACACATGTATAGCTTTATTTAAAGAGTTAAATCATTTTCTACAGATACATGGATTTTCCGAAGTGTTGACACCTAGGTCTAGGTTCTCCAGACCCTGAAAAAGAAAAAAATAACAGCTATATTTGTCATTCTTGCCACTAATGTGCAACATATCTCAAAATGTAGATTTTCAAACTATATTTAATTACTCAGATCTTAGAACAAAATTAAAATGCACATCCCCGAGGCAGGCCAGCTGCAGGCACCGAGTGAGATCTGACAGCACCAGGAGCGACCAGTGCCCAGCTCAGCGGCTGTCCCAGAGCTCGGGGATGAGGGAGCAGCGCCTGGGTCCCGCTGCCCCCCGGCGGTACCTGCCCAGCGCCCCAAAACCTGCCTTGGTCACGTAGTGCTTGTTGACACCCGACAGCCGCCGGTCCCTTTCCATCAGGGTCCACTCGAAGGGATAGCGGGCGATCCTCTTCTCCTGCGGGCACAGAACTGCCTGTAAAGCCTCGGGCAGGGGCTCCCGAGGGAAGGCGGGGGTAAGGGGAGCCCCGGGAGGGAGGGGATCCCGGAGGGCTGCAGGGCACTGAGGGTAAGGGCGGCTCCGGAGGGGAAGCGGAGCCCGAGGGTGGCGGATCCAGGACCGCCCCGCCCCGCGCTGACCTTGCCGCCGTTGCACCAGCGATGTATGAAGACGGTGGCCATGCCGGGGATGCTGAGGCAGACGCCCATGACGGCCATGCCGGGCAGGATCTCGTACCACATCCCGCCGGTGCCGGTGCTGCCGTCGGTGCCGCTATCGGTGCCGCTGCCCCCGCACCGACCGCCGGGGCACTCCCGGCCTGCCCCGCGCCCTTCCCGGCCTGCCCCGCGTCCCCTCACAGCCTAGCGGGCCCGAGCGGGCAGCGGGAGCGACAGCGCTGCCGGGGAACAGTCCCCTGGCAAGAAATGAGGCGGTGCCCCCGTCCCGGTTCGCCCGACAGCGCTCTCGGTGCCGGTCTCGGTCGCGCACCCCAGCGGGATCAGCGGTGGCGGGCGCGGTGCACGCTGGGAGCGGTAGTCCGGCGGAGGCAGCGGCACCTCTAAGGCACAGTCTCGCGAGAGGCGGCGGTCATTGGTGCGCGCGGCGCGGCCCGGGCCCGGAGTCAGGATCGGGATCGGGATCGGGATGAAGGAGGACAAGGAGAACGCCAGGCCCAAGGAGCGGCGCGGGGCCTCCGCCGGCCCGGGGGTTCTGCTGGCCGCGGGGCCAGGCTCGGGCCCCGCCGCCGGCACGGACGGCAGAGCCGGCGCTGCCGAGCTCGATCGCCTGGAGCGGCCCAAGGACAAGAAGGAGACGCTCAGCAAGGTGGGGCCTGCGCGCCGCCGGGACCGGTGCCCTCCCCGGTAACGGGGCTCACCCTCTGTAACGGGCCCCTCCTCCCTCCGGTACCAGGGCTCCCCCTCTGTACCGGGACCTTCCCCCGCTAACGGGCCGCTTGCGGGGGCTCCTGGGACGGGACGTGTCGGGGGAGGCGCGGTAGTGACTCGTCCCCGGCGCTGCCGCCGCCCTGAGCGCCGGTCCTGCCGTGCCGCAGGTGGTGATCCGCCGGCTGCCGCCCAGCCTGACCAAGGAGCAGCTGGAGGAGCACCTGCAGCCTCTGCCCGAGCACGACTACTTCGAGTTCTTCGCCAACGACTCCAGGTACGGCCGCCTGCGCGGTCCGGGCGCTGCCGGGAGCCGCCGCTGCCGCCAGCCGGGCCCCGGTGGCGCCGCCGCCTCGTCAGCCCGGCGCTCTCGGTTTGTGTCTCTGCAGCTTGTACCCGCACATGTTCTCCAGAGCCTACATCAACTTCAAGAACCAGGAAGACATAGTCCTCTTCAGGGATCGCTTCGACGGCTACGTTTTTGTCGATCACAAAGGTGAGTGAACGGCACTCGGTGGATGTTGCTGCTGCCCTGCTGTCTGTGCCGAGTGCTGGTTGAGTTTTGGAAGGGTGGGTGTGAGCAGCCTCGTCTGGCTTGTTTGGGTTTAATACCTCGAATAACAGTTCCAATACATCTAGAAATACATACATATATAGATCCAATAACATCTGAATGCTTTAAATGAGCTGCTTTGCTGTGTAACAGCACACTGTGTTTGCCATACCCAGCTGGATTTGTGCAGCCATAAATGTAGTGTTCTTGTCAGAAGATAAAGCTTTCAAGCCTGCTTGTAATGTGTTGCATTCTACTATATTTTGTCAAAAATGGAGATTTGTCTCAGTTGTGTTAAGTGAAATGATTGTTTCTTGCACAATGAAGGCAGAGTCTGTAGGATGAGGCCATTATGTGGTGTGGTGCCGTTGGGGTGGCAGAATTGACAGCCATGGGCAGTCTTAAATCTACTATGTCCTTCTTGTCAGTCTGTGAATTTGCTGGTTTGTTAGTATAGTGAGAGTGTTAAGGTCGTGAATTCTGCTGTCTGTAAAGTGGGGGTGTTTTTTTATTAAATGGTTTTCCAAATACAATAACTTTTTTATGCTGTGTAAGTAGTCTCTTCTAGTAGTGCATATTTCTTGTTAGACTTACCTTCCTGCTTTAGATGTGAATGATACAATTATTTTATTTCCATTTCATTTTTATTTTAATGTATTTTTTTCTCTCAACAGGTCAAGAATATGCTGCCATAGTTGAGTTTGCACCCTTCCAAAAAGCTGCAAAAAAGAAGAGTAAGAAAAAGGATGCCAAAACTGGAACTATTGAAGATGGTATAACAGTGAACTAGTTTGTTTTGCATGTGTGGACTTGAAACTCTTAGCAGTAATTTGAATGTAATGTTTTTACTGTGACAGTGTAGTTCCACCAACAGGATGTTTGCTGAATTATATGTGAAGTTTATGAGTACTGCTTTGTCAGCTAGAAATCTATTAAATTTGATTGTCCCAAACAAACATAATACAGCAGCTCATTTGAGAGCTGCTAAATTATGAAAAGGCAGCATATAAACAACCCAACTTGAGTAAATGTAACTGAGCAGTGCATGATGGAAATACTTTTCATGCTACAGTATCTCTTCTTCCCCTCCCCATTTTTTCCCTTCTCTTCTGTGTAGATCCAGAATACAAGAAGTTTTTGGAAAGTTATAGTGCAGATGATGAAAAATTAACTTCCACTCCTGAAACTTTGTTGGAGGAAATAGAAGCAAGAAACAAAGAGCTAATAGGTATGGAAATTTGTGTACTATAGTTACATTTTCCTAGATCACAAAGAAACAAATATGTTTTGTAATTTGAAGCTGAACCTGGAGGAGACTGAATTCTTTTGTGTGCCTGCTTAGTATTTGTTAAACATCTAGGCTAATATAATTCCGTGTGTTTTGTTTTGTTTCCATGCTTTAAATTCTTCTGTAGGCATAAGTTTTAGATGACAAAGTTCCTTCCTGTTGCAGATGTTTGTTAGCCAGACCAGGCTGTGGAGTGGCTGCATTTCAGAGAGATGCAGTGGTGTTTAATGCACAGTGCTGTGATCAGTGATGTTCCACGCAGGCACAAGTTAAGAGATAGTGTGGTTGGGTAAAATACCACCAAAAAACGACCAGGTTGCTCTTTTTAAGTATCTAACAGGGATAATGAGAGTGTCTGGGAAAAGCCTAACACAGACTGAATGTAGAGATAGGTGTAAAGGATATCCTATTAGTATCCTAAGGAAGTTTCTAGAATCCTAATAGTTGCCACTGTTTGGAGACAGGAATACTTGTTTCACTGCTGTATTGCTGTATGTGAGAGGAGACAGGCAGGGGAATCTGTAAGGCTGCTTCACTTCATATAGAGCTTTGTTGTAGGTATTGCAGTATTGGATAAGGCAAAATATTTACATTTGTTTTATCTATTCTGCAGCTAAAAAGACTACTCCTTTATTGAACTTCTTGAAAAATAAACAGGTAAGACTTACCTTCAGAATTTTCTTGTTTGCAAGTACAATTTGCTCATTGTATGTTGATACTTTTCTGCCCTTCCTTTTGAAGAAGGAGCTTTTGACCCAACTTGTCAACTTCTGGTTCATATATTTTAAAGGACTAGAGTGTTGGAATGGTGGTGCTTTGTGTCCATTCTGGTCACAGCAAGACACCTCTTTTTGCAGTGCCAAAACAGATCCATTTTAGTGCTTCCATTTTTAGTGAAGTATGGCTGAGGTCCTTGTAGATTATCTTTCTCCTAGCACATAATGTTATTTTAACTTCTAGCAATGGAGAAAATCAGAGGTGGGGCAGATTTAATTAAAATTTGGATGATAAAAGCTGAGGCCAGTGATGTATTTGAGTTATTTAAGACAGTACAAATTAAAGCTTATGAGTAAAAAAAGTACTGCTGCAACATGTTCAGGTTCACAACAACAGCAGAGATGACAGGATGTTTTTTTGTCTTTTATAATAGAGGCAGCTTTGAGGTGAGTTGTGTGATAGCTTAAAGAGATGTTTTGTGGTGTGCAGAGACACTATTTCTCTTTGTTTTTACATACACAGAGACTGCGAGAAGAAAAAAGAGAGGAGAGGAGGAGGAGAGAATTAGAAAGAAAAAGACAAAGAGAAGAAGAAAGAAGAAAATGGAAAGAAGAGGAGAGAAGGAAGAGAAAAGAAGCAGAAAAATTGAAGAAAGTAGACAGATGCCCAGAAAAAGAAAGAGACAGATCAAAAGAAGAACCAAAGATTAAGGTCTAGAACAGTTCTTTATTATAAACTGTTACACTCCCTTTGCCCTATTATTTGTATATCAGTCTCAAAATGTACTTTGGGTATTGTGTGAAGAATCACATGAGTTTGGTGTTAGTAAATGACCAATTTTTTTGTAATATTCAGTAGTAGGCATTGTAAAGGTTTACATGCTGTAATGTTTCATAGTAATATTTAAAGTTTTTGTCATGTGACTGTTGTACATGCTGCGGTAAACAGGATTGTGAATTTGCTATGGAATGGAGACTATTTTTAAGCTTTCTAAAACAGCCTGGTTTAGGAGAAAAATCCTAGTCTGCTCTGTGAATAATGCTTACTCATACACTCCAGCTTTTAGAAATACTGTGATTTGCAGTAATATTTCTTTAATGTTTACTTCTGACTGGACTGTGGTTCCTTTGATGCCGTTTCGGTGTTGTGCCGGACAATATGTATTAGAGTGAGCTTTTTAGTTGAGACTTCTGTTTTCTTTGTAGCTGCTTAAGAAGCCTGAAAAAGATGAAAAAGACTTGGAGAGAAAAGAAAAATCCAAGAAACTGGAAAGAGAGACTCTGAGGGAGGAAAAAAATGCGAGTAGTGCATCTGCCAAACGATCTGATGGGGAGACAAAAGAAGAGAAGGCAAAAAAGTATTCTAGTACTTGCTATAAATATATGTATCTATGACTTGTTTCCTGATTGTACTGAGGCTTAGGCTGCTCTGCCATGACCATGTTTTGAAATTCCTTTCAAATGCTTTTGCTCATATAAGGCATGGGCTGTGTTCTCTGTGCCAGTGCACATCTCCATGATTGCAGAAAGCTCTGTGAATTACCTGGAAATTCTTCATTAGTGGACAGATTTTAATATTTTTGCAACTCCTTATAGGAACTCCACTAAGGAAGCCCATATGTAGATGACTGCAGCAGGCTGTGAGCACTGTCCTTGCAATGAAATAATTATTATAACCATGGCAAGAGGAGAGGTGTTCTCCAGTTACCAGTCCCTCTAAGTCTTGTAAAAAGTCAAAGTGGAAAATGTAATTCTCAACAGCTCCGTGATCTGTTCGAGGCTCAGTTCTGCCATGTGAGAAATCCAGATAAGACAGACAAATTCAGATGTTTTTTCAAAGCCAGAAGAGACTCAGCCAGCTATGCAAGTAGGAGGCTGGGAAACTCTAGTGGTCAGTGTCCTCTCTGGCTGTCATGCATGACTCGGGCTATCACAGCCTCCCAAGAGCTCCCTAGTACCTGCCAGTGTGTCATCTTCCTATTGCACATTTACACCATTACATTGATCTCCCAGCTCTGTTTGATGAATCTTTTGAGCTTAATTTTCAGTTTTGTTTTCATACAGATCAGAAGATGAGTGTGTAAAGGACTACAGGGACCGAGATAGAGATTTTGACAGAGACAGAGAATATGAGAGAGCACAGAGAGAGAAACTGAGACGCCAAGAAGAGGAGCGTCGGAGGCAGAAAGAGCGCTATGAGAAAGAGAAGGTTTTTAGAAGAAAAGAGGAAGAGGTGAAAAAGGACAGAGACTTACTCAGAGAAAAGGGAAAGAAAAGTGATCTTACAGACTTTACCAGCAGCATGGACAAATCTGAGAAAGCAACCAAAGATGATAAAAAAGAGGATACAATTAAGAGGGATCGTATCAGAAACAAGGTGCTGGATTTCTTTAAATTCATGTGTTGATTTATAGGGATCTGTGGTTTTTAGAATAAAAGCACTTCAAGGAAAACCATATGGTTTCTCTGTTGAAACTTCTCCCTGTTCTGCAACAAACTCTGCCATTGCTAGAAATGTCCACTAAAATTTGCTTAACAGTGGTACTTCTTGTCACTGTGTAAGAACTAATCCAAGAAAATATGGGTTAAATTGTAAGACACTGATCCCTTCTTATTTGCTGACTTGTGCCATAGGCTATCTCTTCAAGGTGTTGGTAGAGTATCAGTAATCTGTGTCTGCTGATCTTATAGGTGCCTGAAAACGCATCTCAAAGTGGGAGTGTGATTGAACAGGTTCCTTAAAAGAAACTGCAACTTTCAGAATATGACATGTCCTCTAGGCTCAAGAAATAATGTCTTGAGAGTAGTTTTATGTACTCTACAAAATCTGTTTTTGCAGCATCACTGTGCTTGTTTTCTGTATCACTTAAGACACTGTCAGGTACAAATGAAACTCAGGGCTTCGAAACTTTGAAGTTGGCCTCTCTTCTGAGAGAGTGTGAGCTGAATTCAACATGAAACTTGTTACAAATAACCTCAATTATGAGCAGTGTTCTTTGTGGCATGAACAGGGATGTTGCTTCACAACAGAGACAACCTTAAGTTGGGACAATTGAAGTTACTTTGCCACCACTGTGGAATAATTAAACTTAGCCTGAAAAGTTTGAATTTGAGCCATTTCTAATACCATAGAAATAATGCCATAATAACCCTGAAAGCAGGGAGCTGTGAAAGAATCTAAATAGTTCTGATTTATTTCAGGATCGCCCAGCAATGCAGCTGTACCAGCCTGGAGCCCGAAGCCGGAGCAGATTGTGTCAGTATGAAGACAGTGCTGCAAAGCCCCCAGATCAGGGAGTGGATAAGAAACAAGAGGGTGAGGCCAGTCACACGAAGGAAGAGGAGTGACTGCTGTGCCAGCCTTATGTGTTCTGACTGTCTGTGCAGCCAAAGAGCATGTACCACGCAATCCAGAAGTGCCTTCGGAGCCAAAAAGGAACAAAGGAAGAAAAGAGGGCATTGTGCTGTTGGATGTTTCTGGTTAAAGAACCTCAGTTGGAGATTCCAAATTTGAAATGTGTTCTCATTGTAATATTTTCAGTTATTTGAACTTATTTTCCCAGCATCTAACTACAACAGAGAAGAGAATCTTTGCGAAATAGAAAGACTTTATGGCCTTAAGTTAATAATAAATCAGTTGTGGTCAGGAGGGGATGACACCTGGATCAAAAGCCAGAGCTCTACTCTAAGGCAATTAGAGGCAGTGTTGGATGCACTTAAGCAGAGCAAGCTTGGAGTTGCCTGCAGTTAACACAGGTGTTGCTGTGTTGTGTGGTGCTCCTACGTGAGGCAGTGAAAGCTAAAGTGTGTCAGTTTAGCACTGAGGCACATACACAGGCTGGGGCTGTTGAGGTACAGTGGATAGGAGCCTTTTGGCACATAAGGAGCAGAACATCTGGCAATGCAGTAACCGTGTTAGGGAGGGAGAAACTGTCCTCTTCAGTGGTTCTCTGGATAAAGTAACTTAAGTTGGAGTGTATGAATAAGCTGGCTTAATAGTTGAATATGTCTTGATAAATTCTCATGTAAAGTCTCCCTACACTGAAATGCTTATTTTTAATCAAATGTAGCTGGTTTGGGCATCCTGTTCTTTTCCAGCATCTTCCCTTCTCTCAAGTCTGAAACACTTCTGAACTCCTGCCCTCTCGGAACTGCTTCCTCTTCCCTCATAACTTGAAGTATTGTTTTACAGCCCAGAACGAGACTCCGCCAGTAGCAGCTCCTCCTAAGCTAGCGAATGTTAGCCATAGCTGTTTTTTGTACTAAACCCAAATAAACTCGCACAAACTCGCTCGGCCGCCGCCGTCCGTCACTGCGTGCGGGGCCGCCGGGCCGGCAGAGGGCGCTGCGCCCGCTCCGCCATCTCCGCTCCGCCCCCTTTTCCGCCGCCTCGGACGCCGCCATCGCCGGGACGCCGCGCCGCTCCGCGCCATGGTGAGACATCCGCGGCCATCCGCGCCCTCCCGCCGCGCCCCGAGCCCTCTCCCCGAGGCCGCCGCGCTCGGGGGTCCCGGCGGGCGGGTCGCGGGGCGGAGCGGCCGCGAGGGAGCGGGAGGGAGCCGGGGGCGGCATTCCCGGCTGGCCGGGGCCTGGCGGGGCCGGGGCCGTGTGAGGGGCTGACCGCTGCGCTCTCTTGCAGTCGTCGCACAAGACGTTCAAGATCAAACGCTTCCTCGCCAAGAAGCAGAAGCAGAACCGGCCCATCCCGCAGTGGATTCGCATGAAAACCGGCAATAAGATCAGGTAACGAGCTCGGCCGGTGCTTTCTGAGGCGCTGCCCCCGCGCAGGCTTAGTCAGGCGGCCTGGGCGGTACGGGCCGGAGGCGGGAGCTGGTGGCGTTTGTGCCACCAAAAGCGCAGGTTTGTGGCCGTGAGGGCCATGCAGGGACGGCAGGGCAGGTGAGGCCTCTTGAGGCAGTGTGGGGCTTCTTCGGTAGTGCTTTTGCACCAGTGCTCTGCAAGTGTCCAGAGACGTTCAGCGGTGGTACGTGTAAAATGAAAACCTGATCTGCACGTCTGGATGATTTATTCCAGATTTTGTTCCCTGGTAGCTTCTCTGTTCCTGAGTTCCCTTTCCAAATACCTGTCTTCTCTCATAGCTGCTCCTTTGGGCTCCTGCGTTTTCAAGAAACAGTTCCTGAGCATGAGTGCTGTGATGTGCAGGGTGTGGTGTGTAAGGGAGCAAAGAACTTGTTGGATGTATGGGAAATCAGATGGGTAGTATGAAATGCTTGGCACCTGACTGTAGAATTAATTTGCCATAGTTTTTGCTTTCCTGCTGTTTGTTCTCTGAGCATTGTGCTTAGGGAAATGCTGAGTGCTGTGACACACTGGGTGCACGTGGGGCATGCATAGGGTGGTGCCTGTCCGAGCCCTCTGGTTGTAAACTGCAGCATAGTTTTTTATCTCATACAGATCCTTCATCTGGGCTTTTTAAGGCAACAGAATTCCCTCTTCTCTTTCTCTCTTTGTCCTAAGTAGTGAGGAGAGCAACAGCAGCACTGGCTGGCTCAGGCAGTGACCCAGCAGAACACTGCTAGGTTCTGTTCTGTAGCTGCTCCCAGCTTGTTTCTAGGCAGGATCAGTGGTGCATGCACTCAGCTGGGTCCTTGTCTTCCACATGCCAGGTTACAGCTGGGTTTGTTTTAGTTAAATTGCAGTACTTTGAAGTACTTGACCATAGGACCAAACGATGGATTTTTGTCTCCTGGCACTTGAGTAGCTGGGCCATGGGTTCTGTCCCAGCTTTGTGTTAAAGCAGGCTGCAATTGCAGCGCTTCCTACTGTGGGAGTGCTGCCATTTTCCTGCTGAGAGCAACTCCGCTAACACTGTCTGTGCTTTCACCCACACTGTGGTGAAAGCATTTGTTTCTTAACGTGGACAAGTACATGCTCACAAATTAATGTGCTTTCATGGAAGATACTCCATGTGCTGTTTTGCTTTCATGTTTAACAAACGTCTGTGTGCACTTTGCTCATTCACTCTGCTTTTGTCGTAGGTACAACTCCAAAAGGAGACACTGGAGGAGGACCAAACTGGGCTTGTGAGAGAGACTGTCCCGGGAGCTCTAATGAACACTGGTCTCTCTGTGTCTGATCAATAACACCCTCAGTCATTCCTTCTGTGCTGCTGGACTGCAGTCCCGGTGTGGGGTTTTCATAAGCTGGTCTGGGATGTTGCTGTTAACTGGGAAAATCTTTGTATCTGAAACATGGAGACTGTGTTCTGTTAGTGTTCTTTCAGGCATCACCATGAGCATGGAAAGTGCACAGCCTTGCTAATAAACATGGACCTGAATGACTTTTGTTTTGAAAATTATTCCATATGTATATGGTGGGATTGTAACAATAAAATTAATGGTAATATTAGTTATATTCTCACGTAATACAAGGAACCTTGGCAGCTCTCTTCAGGTAGAGTAGGCTGTGTCTTCCTTTTTACTGACTATAAACCTTCAGGAGCAAAGTACCAATTTAAAAAAAAGAGTCAAAATCAGACCTGAAGAAAATCTCTTACAAAATTGAGTACTGTAGAATGTAGCACATTATGTCTGAGTACTCCCTAGAATATTAAATAATGTGAGTTTTGTTGGGGAGTCTATATTGGTTTGATAAGAACACCAACCAGAAGTGCAGCTTAGCATAAAACATTCTCAGCAGACAGGTAGAAATTTAAGATGGGGCTCAAAGGGAGGGTTTGCAGCTATTTAAAAAAGGGGAGAGGAAAAAGGGGATGAAAGGTGTCTGGGTAGTTGTCACTCCAGCTCCCCAGTGCTGGTGTTCTCTGCTGGGGCCTGTGAAACAATTCACTGCAGGGAAGTGGAGGAGGAGAAGGATGGCTCTGCCCCCAGTGCTTCCTGTTGGCAGCGCTGAGCTGGGGCAGCTGCTCTGGGCAGCGGGAAAGCCCCGCTGGTGTGAGCCTGCTCTCGCTGGTGTGAGCCTGCTCTGCTGCAGCACAGCCCCTCCTGACGGGGCTGCCGAGCACTGCTGGGTTCAGCCTCAGGTCGGGGGCCGTTCCTGAGAGGCAGCTTCCTGAGGAAGCTTCAGGCTGCCACACCTTCTGTGTTGCTGCTTTTCACACTGAAGGTAAATAGATTTACCTCCTTTGTATTGCAACACAGAGCAAATAAGGCTGGGTGCAGCACGTGCCAAAGAGGTAAATGCTAAGAAGTACACATCTCACTCGGGTCATGAGGTCTCTCCTTCCTAAGGTGTGCTGCAGGGTTCTGTAAGTTGGGGCGAGCAAGGCTGGGATTTTTACCAACTTGAGGATTCTTCAGAGGTGTCCTCTAGCTTCTCATCCTGTCTGTAAGAGTCTGGACTCTAGTTCATCATCAGGGGGAAGCAGTAAGTCACTGTGGCAGGAAAGCAGCAAACAGCATTGCCAGAGACGTTTTAACAGAGGCTTGCGTGCTACAGCCACTGACATCAATGATTTTTAAGGCTTTTCTGCACTCTTTTTGAAGTGAGTGCTCAGGAAATAACAGCACTGCTGAGGATTGGAGTTCTGCCTTGGCGTCCAGAGAACCTTCTCCAGCCTCTCCTCATCACTGCTGGCAGGCAAAGCTGCTCATGGTGTTTCTCTGTAATTGTGTCTATGGGGATCTGGCTGAGGAGGAAAACAGTAATTTTATGGACTTGAGAATGGAAAGAGACAGTTTTTTCCATGGCATTTGTGGGAAAACTTTCCTGAGCAACAGATTGAACAATTTGTACTATTTATTAGAAAGCCTTCCTGTTACTATCATGACTAATATTTTTATTAGATTGAAGTAGCTTCTACTAAGGAACTGTTTTGGAATATAACCACTACATTATTTTCTCTGTTTGACTGAATCTGCTTTTCAAACTGGACATAAGGGATAGCACAAAGTAAATTTAATACAAATTAAACTTGGATTAAACTCCATCCTCTGCAGAACCTTAACCAAACAAATATCTCTGGGTTTGAATGTTTTCTGTTGTCTGTGGCAGCTCTCTTTGCCCTCTCCTCCTTGTGAGAGGGGATCAGGAGTCTCCACAGAACTGGGCTAACACATGCTATCTGGGACATCAACAGAATCTTTAAAGAAAAAAAATACTTGGAAATTCTAGTCCATCAATTTTTGTGGATATGTTTTGTTTTCTGAGTGAAAAGTTAGAGCTGATTCTATACTTGAGAAAATTTTTTTAAACATATCCAAATCAGCTGCCTTTCTGTAAGTTTGAAAATGAACCAAACGAGACAAAGGGGTGGGTCACTGGAAGAAAATTTTTTTTTTTTTTTTTGCTCAGTGGAAAGAGGGGCATGGTGAGGATGTTGTAACACATACAGAGAAGCAGAGTTCTGGTCCTGCTCTTTCTGAAGTCCCTGCCTAATTTGTCTCAGCACAGAATACCGGAAAAGGTGGGGGGAAAGCTGTCTTTAGAGGGTTTGGGTTATCTCTCAAGGGGAAGCAATTACTGAAAATCATTTTGTCATATTTAGTTGCAGCATTTGTCAGCAAAATTTTACTTTCAAATGAAACATTTAAGTCCATGTTTCTGGGTGGAGCATGACTAAGCCACAGGTACTATTGCCAAGGAAATGGCTCCTTCAAGGAAATTCTCATTAATTCCACTGTTTACTCTGTGCCTTACTCAGAGGAGGATGTAAGAGCCATCCTGTGCCCCTTCCCTGACAGCTGCAAAAGGTGACAGAAGACTAATAGGTTAAAAAAAAAAATTGTCAGTCCTGTCTGTCTTATCAACAGCACATTGGTTACCAGAACTTGACAGCAGTGCTGTTCATGGAGTTTGTGCTGGCACGAGCAGACTTGTGAGAAGCCAGCCTGCTCTCCCATGGCATGGACGTGGCCACAGCAGTTCCACAAGGAGCTGTTAACACCAACATCTTCAATCTATTAGAGCTAAAGCATTACAAGACTGTTGTAGATCAGGCATTAAATCTAGTGCTAGTGTGTTTCTTATGTATCTGCTGCTGACCTCAGGGATTAAAAAGATGTCCAGACACATCTATATATCCACCCAAGCACCTGGACTGGACATTATCCAGTCACTGAGTCCCTGTTCACTCATGTGGAGGCTCATGTCATTACTGCAGACTGGGTTATTTTTGTGTCCAAGCAGCATTTCAAACACAGTCTGAATATAACTGGAGTTTGCTCAGGATCTGTGAAACCCCCCAGCTCTAGCTCCCCAGAGGAAGTTACCTGTGTGTCTTTGTGTATCTTTCTGCATCAAGACAAAAATGCACCTGTGTAGCCAGGCCAGATCACCTTGAGTCCCTCAGTCACCCCTGCAGGCCCCCTGAAAGGCTGCTGGAAAGAAAACCACAACTGCCCCCCTTAGGGAGTTGTCCCTGCAAGGGCTGCCCTGGAGAACAGAAACTCCCCAGTTCCTGTCCGAGGAGCACTTCTCAAACGGGATTGCTGTTTAAGGGTGTAGGAACAGTCTCATGCTCATGAGAAAGAGGAAGGGGCTGTTGTTTTTCTGAAGATATTTTGAAGCAGTCCTGGCCTTTGAGAATGTAAAAAGCAAGTTGAAATCATCAGGGCAGAGCTCCACTTGGTGAACAAAACACAAGGAGGCGAGCAGAGGCTTTGCCCTTTTAATTGTGCTGTTACGCTGCTGCAGCAATGTTCATCAGTTTCATTTTTGAGCATGACCTCAGCAGCAATAAAAATAATCTCAATCTCACAGCCTTCACATACCTTTTCCACAGTTTCTGAGGGTGAATCATCTTTCCAGAGCTGTTACTGAACTCTAATCCCCACAGAGCCATCACATGCTGCCCCCCTTGTGTCCTTCCTGCCTCCTTTGCTCTGGCCCCCATGCTTAAGGAGGTTGAGCATTTCAGGCTTCCTGGGATGGAGGTCTCAAGGGAAAGGCTGCCAGTGTGAGTTGTTTTGCACTTTGAAAGGCTTCTCTTGGCCTGGATTCTTCTGATGAACAGGCCCCTTAGCTCTTACTCTACTGAGAATCAGCTTTATAATCAGCTGTCACAAACTAACATCAACTCAGAGAAGGTGCATATGGCAGAGATCAGGGGACCTCACAGGGAGCTGGAAAGCGTTTGCAGCATGAGATCCACACATGGTGGGTCAGCATCCTCCTGTGGGCACACGGGGTGTTGGAGCAGCTCCCCACAGCAGAGCTGACACGTGAGCCCCAACCATGGCCATCTGCTGGAATGCAGCAAGGAGTCCCCATCCACGGGGGCAGGGGGCAAAAACCCCTCTGCAGACAAGCAGTTCTTTGGAAGGGCTGTCCCAAGGTACTGCTCCCAATGGCCATGGTGCTCCACACACACACCAGAATAGCCCCAAAAGACCACAAGACCCAGGGTGGCCATGGTGCCATGGCTTTACCCTCACTTGGCCAGGATTTTGAGTACCCAAGGTCCCAGCTCCCTGCAGGCTTTTCCGGCTGCTGTCCAGCATGGCTTTACTGGTGAATGGAGCCAGGAGAGCTTCAGCGCTCATGGAAGAAAGCAAAGGCCTGTCTAACAAAGCCTCGGAGGGTCGACAGGCTCCAGGAGTGCTGGGCTTTTCCCTCGGCCCCAGAGTCCACAGAGTCCTGCCCTGCCCCAGCCCCTCTGGATGACTTACAGTTGTTGTTGGCGTTGTGAGAGCGCAGCTGGACCAAGTCCTCCTCCAAGGCCCCTGCCAGCTCCTTCAGGTCCCTGGAGGTGTCTGCTGGCAGGTACTGCCAAGCCTTGCGCCCATTGTGGTCCCTGCAGGTGGTGTCTGCCCCGTAAGCTCCCACCAGCACCTTGATGAGCACCTCGTGTCCCTGCAAGGCAGCCAGGTGCAAAGGGGTGAGCCCACCGCTGGCTGTGGGGATGTTCACATCGACAGGGTAGCCTTTCTTCTGGGCATGGGAGATGACCTGGATGAAGTTCTCATGGTGGCCATGCTTGGCAAGCCAGTGGAGAGCGGTGAAGCCTGTCACGAAGTCTCTCCTGGTCAGCAGGCTGGGATCCAGGTCCAGCAGCTTGATGATGCTGTCCGCATCGCCCTCGGCCACCGTCAGCAGCCACGCGTGCTCCAGGGGATCAAGGACAAGGGGCATCAGATCAGGGCTCTGCTCAGGCTTCTGCTCTTGGTGCAGCCCTGCAGGAAGACTGCTGCTGCTGGATGTCTTCGGCGCAGCAGCAAACCGCACGGTGCTGCCGGGGCAGTTGCTCTGCCGGAGGATTTCCTTCAGCTCCTTCCTCCGGGTACTGCTGGGGCTAATGGAGAACCTGCCTGAAGCCCTACCCCAGCTCCCCAGGCTGTGCCTGTCCCAGCTGACGCTTTTGTTGGTGTCCATCTTCTGCAGGGTATGGAAACGCTCCCTGCTCCCCAGGGCGGCCGGCCGGCCACTGGAGCTGCGGGCCAGGCTGCCCGCTCGGGGCTGGGCGGTGTCCAGGCAGGAGAACCTCCGGGAGATGCCAGCCACCTTCTGCTCCGCCACGCTCTTCTCCTGCTCCTGCTCCTGCTGGGCCATGGCGGTGCCTCTGGCAGGGAGGGCTGTCCCCAGCAGGGCACAGCTCACGCTCCCCTGCGCTCGCCCCGCGCTTCCCTCCCGGCGTTGGGCGAAGGAGGAACCGATCCCGCCCGGCGGGAGGGCACGGCGGGGCCGGGCGGTGCAGGTGACCTTTGCTCACGGTGGCCATGGCTGCCACCGCCGCCGGGCACGGCTTCAAACACGTGCTGGCTCTGCCCCCCCGGGCACACTCCCTGCGGCGGCACAGAGGGAGCGTGCGGGGATACAGGGAAAGCATGGGAATACAGGAGGGTGTGGGAATACAGGGAATGTGTGGGAATGCAGGGAACGTGTGGGAATACAGGGAAAGCATGGGAATACAGGGCGAGTATGGGAATACAGGGCAAGTATGGGAATACAGGGAACGTGTGGGAATACAGGGAACGTGCAGGAATACAGGAGGGTGCAGGAATACAAGCAGCATGCAGAACTGCAGGAGCAGACAGAGGCACGGGGGTCCTGCGCAGGTCAGTGCTGATGCTACGGCAGAAATTAATGAACTGTATTCTCCTGCCTGAATAGTCTTGTTTAGCACTGCTGGCTCTGCATTAGCACCTGAAGTAGCCAAAGCCTTAGGCCGTAAGGACTGATCGAACATAAACTTTGATAAAACAATGCTGCTAACAAAGCACTCTTGGAATTCAGCAAATATGAGCAGAATGGAGATGATAAGGACCAAGGAGACAATCCCAGGAGAATAAAGTAACATCAGAAGGCAGCCAGCCCAGCTCCAGTGAAACCCAGCAAGAAATCAAGATACTGCCAACCAGAATTGAGTGATTGACTTGGATTGGGTGATCAGTGTCAGGGGGGTAACTGAGAGGTGAGAAATCGGGTGGGGGTTGAGCACCAGCTTGAGCTGTAACCAAAGAACTAACAGAAGACTCATTGGAAACCCTCACTTGGACCCAGCATTCTTAGCAGGGTCGCAGGGTCAGATCCTGTTACATTGTCTGGCACATGGCACATGGGGTAAATGCACGACACCACCGGTGCCAGGACACTTCCTCTGACCCCAGCAGTACCCCAAGGTTGTCTTACTGAAGCAATTGCCTTACAGCCCCCATGAAATAGCCCCCCATGACTGCAATGCTTCTCCTTGATGCTGTGCTCAGGAAGGCCCAGGTTGCTGCCCCATGTTCCCAGCAGCTGGTGGTCTCTCTGGTGTAAGAGAGACCCAGCCTGGGACACTATTTGGGTCCTTGCCACCCAATGTTTCATCCCACGGGGAATTTGGCCTTCCTCTCTTGCTATGATCCCCTTTGTAGCACAGCCCATGCCTGGCGATGCTGGCAGCTGCAGCCACCAGTAGTCTGTACCCTTATTTTGTCAGAAATCAGGACTAATTCTTCTGCCCTAAAAGCTCCCGGTCCTCTTTCTCTCCAGAAGTTTCTTATCCATGACTGCTCTGACACCCGTGGCTGAACTGTCACCAGGTGGTTTTGCAGCTGGTCAGGCAGCTGAAAGCCACACCAGCCCCTTGAAGCTTTTATTCTTTGCCCTGCCTAAGCTTCAGCCCTGCTCTGACTTGCTCTGAGCTGGTCGTCAGCCCTTGAGGGCCTTTGCCTTTTTCCAACCACTTGGACCAGTTTTTCTGGGATGTGTGGGGAGCTGGCACAATCTCAAACCCCAAACAACTGGTGGTGAAAGCGTAATTGTCACCTTGTTCCCTTTCTAGAGCTGCCTGATTTTGTCCCTGGGTTTTGGTGGCTGCTGTGGGCTCAGGGAGGCAGAGAACATGAACCACGCAGCCATGAGATCCTGGTTGAAAACACTTGGGTGGCATCTGGGGAAAACAAGGAGGGAAATAAGGAGCTGCTCTTGGGGAATGAAGGCACTAATGGTGCAAAGCAAACCTCCCATTTAGGGCCACCGTGGTCATGCCTGCATTAGGGACTGGACACACTGGTGAGCTCTGACCATGATAAAACCAGGGTGTCAACCTTGGGGACTTCACTCGGGAGTCCAGGGGCCGGGAAATTACTTTGGGAAGGACTGAGCTTCCTCTCTCAGCCTTGTTTGGTGCTTGTGGTGCCATCAAATGAAGGCAGACCCAAGCGGCCCCAGCTACATCCTGGTGCTGCTGCCAGGCCGGGAGCTGAGGCTGCCCCGCCGGACCAGCGGGGCCGGGAGGGAGCGGCGGTGCCTCACGGAGGGAGCTGGGCTCAGCCGGTGCCCGGGCGGGCCGGAACCGTCCCGCGGTCCCGGGACAGGGCGGGTGCGCAAACCGCGCGGACATTCCGCTTGAAATCGCAACCCATCTGCTGAGGCTGCGAGACCTGCAGGGACCCAAACCGCGGAGCCCAGCCCAGCTGCACGGCTCTGCCCCGGCCCGGCCCGTGCTGCCGTAGGGGCATCGGGACGGGTCCCCCTGACCCTCCCCGAGGAGTCGGCGCGGGGAGCGGGCAGGGGCCGGGGCCCCTGAGGCAGCCGGGCAGGCCGCGGGCCCTGGACCCTCCGGCCGGGTCTCTGCGCTGCCGGGCCCCCGGAGCCGCCGCCCCGAACCTCCGCCCG
>VWZP01010724.1:4366238-4394083 GCA_013396995.1 Dicaeum eximium
GGGCGGGGGGCGGGGGCGCCCCCGCCGGACCAGCGGGGCCGGGAGGGAGCGGCGGTGCCTCACGGAGGGAGCTGGGCTCAGCCGGTGCCCGGGCGGGCCCGAACCGTCCCGCGGTCCCGGGACAGGGCGGGTGCGCAAACCGCGCGGACATTCCGCTTGAAATCGCAACCCATCTGCTGAGGCTGCGAGACCTGCAGGGACCCAAACCGCGGAGCCCAGCCCAGCTGCACGGCTCTGCCCCGGCCCGGCCCGTGCTGCCGTAGGGGCATCGGGACGGGTCCCCCTGACCCTCCCCGAGGAGTCGGCGCGGGGAGCGGGCAGGGGCCGGGGCCCCTGAGGCAGCCGGGCAGGCCGCGGGCCCTGGACCCTCCGGCCGGGTCTCTGCGCTGCCGGGCCCCCGGAGCCGCCGCCCCGAANGGCGCGGGGCCGCCGCATCGCGGGGCCGGGCGGCGCCGGGCCGGGGGGCCGGGACCGGGCGGGAGAGCCGGGCATGGCCGGGGTGGCGGGGCCGGATCAGGGGGCGCCGGGCGAGCTGCGAGGATACCGGCCTAGGGCCTCCCGCGGGTAGCGAGACTCGGTTCGGAGCGGCGGCGGCGGCTCCCGGAGGGTCGGGCTTTGGGGGCCGGCCCGGGGGAAGCTGGGGGTACCTGGGCTAGAGGATGTTGGGGTCTCTACAGCCCGGCCCGGCGACCTTGGGCTGCCCGCAGCGCGGAGGGCCGGGGTCCTGCCCCGCCGGTGCCCCCGGGCCCGGGCCCGGCCGGACGTGCCGCGCTGCCGGGGCTGCCCGGGGCTGCAGCGCCGGGCAGGCCTGGCCATGCATCCCTTACCCGGGTCTGGGGCCCCTCGCCGGGCCAGGCACGGCAGTGGCATCGCTGTCTCTCCGGGGATGCTGCTCTCCTCCCGAAGGAACCCTCAGCCCGCGTGATGCGGGAAGGGAAGGTCTCAGCCTGGCACCGTGTGCCGCGGAGGAGCTGCTGGAGCCCAACACCAGCACCGTGTCCCCGAGGGTCCCCCGTAGTGTCCCCGGGTGCCACGGGCGCCGCCGTGCCCGCCCGCCTGCCTGGCGCGGCACAAGTCCCCGTGTGTCTGCGGAGAATTATCCAGAAGAGGAGCGGAGGGAGTTGAGCCACCTCTGCGTTTGTCAGAGAAATGCTAAGGAGGCATCTGTAACGCGTTCGCATGTGGAAAGGTTTTGTCTCTGGTTTGATGAGCTTCCAACTTTCATGTTCATGTGTTAATACAGAAGTAATACTTGAGGGAAATGCTTTCCAATGTCGTCTTCAAAGCAGTTTTAGCATGGACCCAGTCTTGCTGAACGGGTAGATGTAGCCATTCCTTGCCAGTTTGTGATGTTATTTCCTCCTGGACATACCCATTGCCTTGTATGTGACTGCCAAAATATGTGAAGTGACTAAGTTGCTCCTCTGTCTTTTAAAGAAATTGGGCGTTATGCTTTCCTAAGATAATGTACAGGAGTTTGAGACATCTGCTTGTAGCCTGGAATGAATTTGTGATACCACACAGCCTCGCTTTGGAGGCAGAAGGGAAAGCTGGCTGTGAGACAGACTTGAAATTAGTGTGCTGCAAATTGAAAATGTCCTTTTACGAACTGATAACTTGTCAGCCAAGGTCTTGAGCATCTGGTCATGAATGGTTTGTGGAGCAGTCAGCTGTAATGTCCTGGTGGTGCAGAGGGCTCTGTGTGTGCCAGCACGGTTAAAGGTGTGAGAGCTGGGGCTGGGTTTGTGGAGGAGCTGGGCTTACCACGCTGCCATTGTCCCAGAGAGCCCTTGATCATGCCCACACTTAGTGCAGGGATAGGCAGTGAAAGCCCCTTCTCCCCAGGTGGGCAGGGTGGCCGTGTCACCAGCAAGCTGAGCCCCTTCTCCTGCAGGGAGGGTGGGTGCAGAGGATCTTCCTGCCCAGCACTGTCCAGCTCTCGGTCTCCAGCAGGGGTCAGAAACATTATTGCGACTGCTGATAGTGATTTGTGTCTTTTAACTGCCGGAGGAGACTTCTCCTGGGAATGTATCCAAACTCCATGGCATTTCTGCAGCCTTTTGTCAGGAGCATAAAGAAGTGTAATCTTAAGAGCCGTCAGAATTTGAGATTTCGGAAGCACTTGACTGTGAATGTTGAATGGCCGAGTGATGCAGTGCATCTGGAGAGGGTGGTTGATGGTCAGGACCTTTGGTGGGACACTTCTTGCTTTCCTTGGGGCCTGATTCAAAACTGTTTCCCTCCCACTTTTCTGGTGTTTTTCTTTTATATTCTTGATGATCTTTTATCAGCTGAGGAAGGAAAAAAAATACAAAGTCTTTATCTAGACTTTACATTCCTGATTTATATTTATCTCTTGCAGGATGTTTATACTGTCTGCTGGATAATTCTTTCATTACATAGGAGAATTACATACTGGTACAAGTGAGAAATAATTGGTACAAGTGTTGCTGTAATTTGCTGTTTAATCAGAACCAAATGGAGTCTGGGGGAAGTGAATGCCATAACGCCAAGGTCACGAAAAGGGATCTTATGTTGTTCTGGCTTAAAGATGATGTGAAAAACTGTGGTGTGGAAACCTGAGTTCAGGTTCTGCCTTGCTTTGACATTGACTTCTTGTGCAAGATGTGTCTCATGTTTAGGGGTTAAGCCCCCAGGTCTCAGCATTAAGGGCAGCAGAGGGGCAGGAGGTGGCTGCTGTGAGCACTGGCAGTAGTGCTGGAGCTCTGTGAGTGTTGCTTTATTTGGTTTTGTTCAGGATGGTGCTGCTGTGTTTGGAAATCTTTCTAAGGGAGTCTCCAAGGCCTCAGGGTTTGAAGTTATTCTCATTTGGGAAGAGGTGAGAAATTGTGTCAGAAGTACTAAGTGTCATCTGTCGTTGTCCTGAACAGAAACACTCAGATGAAGGATTGTACTGCAGCCTCTGAGAGCAGCTTTGTGCTGTGTGGGCCTCATTTGAACACTGGATTCCTTGGGTTCAGAGCTGTAACATTCTTCATTTTCTTTGCTGTGCTCTGCCTGAATATCACCAAGTGGAGGCTTTGCCTTTGCCATGGTATCCTCTCTCATAATTCCTTTAGACCTGGCCACAGACATAGTCCTGAACATGCAGCGTTGACATTTGCAATGAGCAGCACCATTGCTTGTGCTCTGCTTTGTCTCCACAAAGAGACAATGGCCTCTCAGGGCTCTGGGGAGGTGACAGTGCTCTACCTGCCTGTCCTGCTAAGTAGATCAGGGCACAGATCTGCATTCAGCAAGATTTTCCTCTAATCGTATTTTCATCCCAGGGACCCTGGAGTCATTCAAACACCTGAAGAATAAATCTTGCCCCTTTTATGTAAACTAATAGTTAATGTATGGTGCTTTCCGGTTTGGGGTCATCCATTATAACATCTTTGTATTTTCCATATAATTTGGATAGTTTTCTGTAAGAATTAGGGTAGGTGGTGGTGGCTTCTGTGGCATGGAGAAGCCCTTACAAAAGGCTGTGTAAATCCTTCTAAGAAAGGAAGAAATAAAATTGCTTCTCCAAGTGGCTGTTCCTTACATTCCTTACTTTCACTCTGCAATAGCCCTGCCTAATAATACAGCAAGAGAGTGTGTTGCTCTTTTTGTTCTTTTAATGTTGTTTGTGACAAACAATCTTTACTTTCTCCCGAGCAACAACAGCCCGTTCTGTCTAGGCAGGGGGCACTTTGTGTGTGTGGGGAAAAAAAAGGCATCTGGTATCTTGGTGTGGTGCCAGTGTTCACACTGGCTTTCCAGAGATTCCATCTTTGTCTTCATTCCAAGAAGATGTATCCTTAAAATAGAGAGCTCACTGATGCTCCTGGAAAAAGCCTTCATGTATACAGTAGTTAAACTTTGCTTACCTTGTTGGTACCTCTTTATATGTTTTAAATTTGATCTGGTTTGGAAGATGAATGATGGAAGGCAGTCTTGAACACCTTATCAGCAAAAAGCTTATAAGCTTAATATATTCTCCTTCGGTGTTGAACAAGGGGCTCCAAACCTACATTTAATATACACCCAGGATGACTAATCAGTGTGTTCATATGTTGTTTATGGTGGTGCTGTTTATATATAGCAGTGCTCTGGTACAGAGACATCACTTGGTGCTTGAAGACTGGTGACTTGCACTGTTTCTTGGTGGATCAGACAGAAAATGTTTCTTTTCTCTCCACTGGTTTGGTAATTGCTGTCAACTTTCTGATGTGTGTCAAAACCAGACTGATCATAAAACGTTTTTTGTTGTTTTTTTTTTTTTTTTTCCCCCCACTGCATCCAATCTCTTGATGCCTTGGCCAAGGAGGCTGTAGATTTTTAGGCAGAGTAGCACAATATGCCTCAGGGCAGCGTACTTAACATGGAGGCTTAGCTGCTGTGACTGGAAATCCCATTTTGCAGTAGTTGTTTCCTGGCCTGTAGCAGATGTGAAGTGTGGTTTAACTGCATTGTAAGATCACAGGTGACTAGAAAAAGAACCTACAGGAAATGACTTGCAGGCTGAATTCTGTGTGATGGTAAATGCCTCCTCTTAGCTGAGAGAGGCTTAACTTGTACCATTTATTGTGTTCCATGTGGATCACACTTATATTTAGGGATGAGGGATGATTTGTTCTTAATGAGAGCCCACACTCCTGCCCACGCTTCCTGGGGAGAGTAGTGTTCAAGCAGTCTTACAGTGGTGTGGTTTTAAGGCTGAATATTAAAAATACACTTGATATTTCTCCTTCCCCAGGAGCCTTCTTGGGTTGTTCTCTCTCGCACCTTTGCGGGCTCTGTTTCCCGAGGTTTTGTTTTGGTGAATGCAGTTTAGGAGAGTTTGTGTGTGTTGTCACGAAATCTGTGTGCCTGACAGTTTCACTTCTGCTTTAGTTAATTCTGCATTACTGGACCTCACGGCTGCATTGTCAGTAAGCAAAACCAGAATCTGCCTGAATGCCTTCCTCATGAGCATCTCATTAGCGGGGAAGGTGCTCAGGAATTAATTAAGCGCCATATTTGGTGAACATCTTGTCAGGAAGAGTCAGACTAATACACAAAATATGGCTAAGGGGAAACATATTTACACATCACAGACTGGTAAATATGGTTAATGACTGAAGTGTATTTGGAGCCTCACATCTGAAAAAAAAAACCAACCCAAACCCACAACAGCAAAACAGTAACAAGACAAGAAATCATACTGACAGGCTACTGTAGTAAATGTACTCCTTGGGGATGTTTTCCCAGCCTAAAATACCAGTGCCATTAGCAGAAGAGGGAAAACCAGTATGCCTGTCCCTATAAACAGGGTTTCAAGATATGTGACAGCGTGATTGTGAAAGAATAAATTCAAAATTACACCCTATAAACTACTGCCTTTTGGCTGTAGTATTTTTTGCAAACAGATGGAAAGCTAGAGGAGAACTTTCTGATTTTCACACTAAAATACATTTTTAAGAAAAGCCTTTGCTTCAGAGAGGGAAAAACCTTTTTGGGGCTGCAGGAGGACAGCTCTCCAGTACACACCAATACCAGGGTGCAGCACTGATTCTTCGTTTTGCCTGGTGCTATTTCTGAGGCTGAGCCTCTGCATATCGTGTTTTGTTGTCTGCTGGGCAGGGCTGGGACCTGGGGTGCCTTGGCACAGGCTGGCCAGGTGAAAATTTCTGACCCCCCTCCCAAAGCTCGTGGTGTTGTGGGCATGGAGCACCACATGTTCTGCTTGGCTGGGGAGACCACATGAGTGGTGTTGGGCACAGGAGAGAGCAGGGTGCAGGAGCAGCTCCTCAGGAAGCCCTTTGGGTGGTGGGCAGGAGCAGCCCTTGCCCCCCAGCAGGAGGTTTGAGTACCTCACTCCCAAACCCTTGTGGCAGGCTCCTTCAGGCCTGGGGAGTTATGAGCAGCTCAGTTATGGACACTTTTCCCCACTTAATTTTCCTGTAGGTACAGTTTTCCTTACTGTTTGTAGCTAATTTCTATAATTGCAGCTGTGAATGGGAATTACATATGAGTTCCAATTCACATAAAATGAATGGTAGTAGGCTTGTAGGAGGAGGTGTCATTAATACATTGGTTTACACAGAGGATTCTTTTTGTTTTCGGGATAAGGTGAGACTTGAGTTTCTGCACATTTTTTAAGAAACAAGTGTTTTTCACCTCTTCATTTCAGCAGCTGTTTGTGTACATGTTTTGTACATTTTACTGTTATTCTGTCATGGGTACCTTCAAACGTTTGGCAAATGAAATGTTCTATTTGTGCCTTCTAGAATTGTTTTGGAGAAGAGTGAAGCGTGCTGACATGATTGACAGATCTGTGCAAATCTCTGCTTGGACTGTGCAGTTGATTCCCCTTGGGAGCTCTTAAGGGTTTATACAGAGAAGTGGATGTTGCTTGAAAATGACACAAGTATTTCACTGTATTTCAGGGTGAAGGCTGTCGTACTGTCCCGCTTTCTGGACACGTAGGATTTGATAGTTTGCCTGACCAGCTGGTTAATAAGTCGGTTAATCATGGGTTTTGTTTCAACATCCTGTGTGTGGGTGAGTATTTCCATTTTGGGAAGTTCTCTTGCTGAAAAGTTTTTCTGCAGCTGGATGTAGCTTGTAGCTTACAGCACTGACAAGGTAGCTTTGATTTAAATTTTCCCAACTGTTCTATTTTCAGTAACAAGATTTTCTGGTGCTCTGGGAAATCCCCACTGGGGTTCTGCAGTATGGCTTTTTAGCAAGCAGTGAAATAAAATGCCTAAAATCACAGGCTGTTATTATGATCTTTCTTTTCCTCATATGTTTGAATTTCACATTTTTAAAAGAAAATAGGTCTTCATGCCAGAGTACTTTGTTATGAGGTCTTGTTTGGTTGAGTATTGAATTGTTATTATAATTATTATAATTATTTTAACAAAATACTAGTCATGCTCCTTTTAAATCACTAAAAGCTGTTTTTTTCTCCTCCCTCTGTGCATACTTGAATTAAGATAGTGTCTGGCCAAGCCTTAACTCTTCTGACAATTATCCAAGCTGCCATGTGGTGTGGATCACAGCTGGGGCCTGGCACTGTAGCAGGACTTGTTGTCTGTCCCTGCAGCCCATCTCACAGGTCTTCCCCAGGTTAGGATCCCAAATAATCCTTCTCTTAGGTAACAGAAGTAAAACCCTGTATGGCTTTGGTACAATAGTTTGGGAAGGTTAATTAGGAAATTAAAAATCAGGATTAATAATTGTGTGATGGGTTTGCTGCTGCCAGTGCCCTGCCTGGGGGAGCAGGAGGTTATTGCAGGGCCATGGCTGCTGGACTAAGCTGGGACTAAGCCCTGTCTGCAGATGATCCCAGCAGTGCCTGGTGTGGCAGAGGGGACAGCAGCAGCTGTGGGCACCTCCTGGGGACTCAGCTGGTGGTCAGCCCTGCATCCCCACAGAGGTTTTCTGTCCCCTCCCATGAGAGATGCAGCTCATGGTGTGGCCTGGTGTTTGCCCAGAACAGGGTTAAGTCTGAAGCGAGAGTAGTAGAGCAAGGAGAGGAGGGCTGAGCCCTGTTAAATGGAGCTGAGAAAACAATTTTCCTTACAGCTGCATTCCTGTGAGATGATAAACTTTGCTGACAAGTGGAGGTCACTGTCAGGCTGAGTCTCTAGGATTTCCACAGTGCATGAATGCGATATGACCTAAGGAAACTCCTGTCCCCACGGCTGAAATCTAAAAGTGTTTCCTTTTCCACTTACTGAGCTGCAGTGTTTTTTTCACAGGTTCTAGGTGTAGCAGTGGGTGCCTCCTGTAGTTACATCTTCACTTTGATGTGTGGAGAGGAGCTGAATGCCTGTGCTTTCTTCTTTGCAGGGCAGAAATGGAATGCATTAATCACTTATTGAGGTGAATAACAAGGACTCACCAAGATCAGTGTACATTAGTTACTAATGTCAGTTTTTTGTGAATAGTAATAACACAGTTTTGGAATAAAGAAACTTTAGAGAAAAATATAATAAACTTCATTAGAAAAAGATTTGCAAATCTTTGCCCCCACACTTAAACATCCTGGAGAAAGAAAATTAAAATTCACAGTGTTCATCTGTCATTTATTCTGTTGGATTTCACTTGTACAGCAGAGTTTGGGATGAAAAATTGAAAGAAGAAGGAAGCAAATGAAGATTGGATGAGGATCCCACAGACAGCCTACTAAGCATGACAGAAAGGGATTTCATTGCACCCCATTTTTCAGCTGTGTGTGGCAGCTGTTGGAGGAAAAATCCAGTGATAATTCTACTCTGTGTCATACTGGATCCGAGCCACTGATTCCTCTGGCTCTTGCTGGAGAAGCCAAGGAAAGCTTCAGAAATTACTCTGAAGCATGTCCAGAGAGGAGCAGTTTTTAGCTCTTCTCATGCTGAAAGCTGTCTCCCCCATAAGATTAGAGCCAAAGCTAGAATAAATGAGAAAACCTCTCATTACATGTTATTGGTTGCAGATGGTTTCTCTGATCTTTTATTTCTCAGCACAACCATTTTCATTCTAAACCTTACATGACAAATTTTTAGTTGCCTTTTAGTTCACTTTGAGTGCACAGGCTGGAGAAGTGTTTAATGGCTGAGACTTTCTGTGCTGACTGGATTTCTCAGTGAGATAGGGGAAAAAGAGGAGGAACAGGCTGCTGGTTTTTGATGTAAACTTCCTCAGTTTTTGCCAGGGTAGATTGTAGTTGCATTAAACTAGTATCACATTTTAAGCAGGATTTTGCCCCTTCCTCTCTCCCAGGATTTGCAGGGAATTTGTTCTAACTGGCCTATTCAGTGCAGTGAGAAAGGCTGTTTTGTGGCAGAAATACTTCACTTTCCCCCAGGACTGTTCCAAGACTGTTTGAGGTCTCCCACTCCAAAGGAGTGAGCCTGTGGTGTGCAGGAGCTCTCACCTAGGGGGAGGGAGGGCTGTGCACAGGACTCCTCCTGCTCTCCAGCAGGCAGCTCTCTGGAGTGATGAACTGTACAGCCTAGAAAATTGCCCAGTGGTTGTTTCTGTGCTCACTGGTGCAACCAGCTGAGGAGAGAACAGTTTCTCTAAGCAAAAAGCCATCTGTCTCCTCAGCCTTCTCGTGCCCTGGGGTGGAGGCTGGGGGCTGGGTGCTCCTCTCAGGTGGGTTTCAGTGCATTTTGTGAGCCCTTGCTGCCCTCCTTGCCCCTGCAGCCCAGCCTTTGCCTGGCTGTGGGCAATTGTGTGGTGTCTCTGCATGCCTGCCAGATGAAACAAACTATTTTTCCCACTCTACTTGAGAGATGGCCTTATCAGTCTGGGTTGCCTCAGGGCTTGTCTCAACAAACCTGCTACATTGGATTAGCTCCCTTTTCCACACATGAAAAGGCTGTGCATGCATATACATTTTCTTTAAAATTGAATTATTTGATATCTGGAGCCATGGTTGTTAATCTTGTGAAGGGCAGGTGCTGCTCTCTCATGAAAGGAAGCTCTTGTGAAAGCTGCTCCCCGCCTTTGAACAGGGAAATACTCCAAGGACTCCTCTGTTCTCCCACAGAGTCAATTGATGATGATGTGATTGGGGTCTATTAAATCCTGAGTGTTGTGGGAAAGGGGGGCAGTGAGCAGTTGCCTGTTTCACTTAGCACATGCTAGTGAAAAGCAAATTAAATTTCCAGGCACAAAAAGAGGAGGTACAGCTTTTTTGGTTCATAATTCAGCTCACTGCTGCAGGTGCTTAGGATGCTAAAAGTTCTGTGAAAAGAAGCCTTGAAAGTTCATTCAGCATGAAGATGGCTGTCTTGGTTTGGGAAGTTAGGAGCTTGTCCCAGCTGTAGTTTCGCAAGTGGTGCCACCACTGTTCCATCACTGTGAGAGTTGGTGAAGATACCATGTGCACGTGCAGTTGCAGCAGGGAATGTGTCTCAGGAGAAGGAGAGGACGTGTGGGGAGCCCAACACAGCTGGGCTGTTGGGCATTAGGAGTGGATGGTGCTTTCTGGCCACTCATGGAGGGCTGCTGCATGTCCAGAACCTGTGGTGGTGGCTCTGGCCATTTTTTTTATGTCCTTGAAAATTGTCAGACTTAACAGCAAAACTCTATCCCATGATGAAAGGTACAATACTCAGGCTTCTCCATTGCTGTCACATCTTCCTGGTGCAGAACTCTACCAGTAAAGGCCACTCTGTCTGCCCTGTCCTGCCCACAGAGCTTTGTCAGCCCTGCTTTGGGACAGCAGACCACTGTCGAGTTGCATAACCCCTAAGTACGGTTTTGGAGATCAAATCACATGTGTCCATAAGCCTGACATCAGGAAATAATCTCCCTGCCAGGGATGCCTCTCACTTGGTTTGTGTACACTGCTGTTTTTTTCAAAGTAATTCTGCCTCTTTTAATCCCTGTTCATAATTTCTGTTTGTTGGGGAAGATTCCAGTGCCATTGGCTGGAAGAAGTGCAGACCACTTGTCCTTTTTATCAGACCGTCTGTTCCATCTGGACTCCTGTCCTTACAAGAAGCAGTTGGCACCATTCACATCTTCCAGCCAGCAAAAAGTTGCCTCTCTGGGAGTCAGAAACTCCCAGAAGATGCAGAAATTCTTCCTTCTGTTGTTTTGGCCTTCAAAGTAGCACTGTTCCCTGTCTCTGCTCATATTTAACACAGCAGAACACTTAATAAGTATTAGTTAATTTAGTCTTTTACCATTTCATGTCACTCTGCCAGTGTTAACATTCTTTCAGCTGAGACAGTCTTTCCTCTCTGTCTTCCCTGGCAGGCTTTAATTCTGTGTCAAGTCAGGGACAGGAGTATCTGCTGGCTCAATGTCAATTTGGGAGCGCAGACTTCACGTGTTACTGCCTGGATGTTTTAACCATGAAGGTGTTTGGATGGGCAGCTCCCACCTGTGGAAAAATGCCACAGTTCTGATCTTCCCCTTCCAAAAGGAAAAACTCAGTGTTTGAGTTCAAAGTTGCTTTTGCTGCCCCTGTGTAGCTGGCATGAGGTGGAGTGTAAAAGCATCTCTTAAACTGCATCTCTTAAACTACATCTCTTAAACTGCATCTCTTAAACACCTCTCCTAGCCCCTCTGACAGTTAAAGTCACTCCTGCTGGAAAAAACACTTTAGATGGATTTAAAGTAGGCAATGATTAACAGGTTCAGGATGTGCTTAAACAATAGTCTTGGGCCTCATATGAACATCTTTCACCCAAAAGAAGGAGAGAGGCAGAAATGAGAGGTGACTTGCTGTCTGCCCAGAAGCCAGTGTGGTTTACAGATGGCCTTGTCATCTGCTCCCTGCCCTGGTCACTGCTGCTGCTCCCCTGTCACCCTGTCCTGTAGCCTTGGAGCTGCTCCAGGGCCTGCCAGTGGCACAGGAGGAGGCTTTGCAGGATTGTGTGTGAGTGATGCTCCTGCACTGCGGGGCTGAGGGACTCCCCTATCCTGACATGTCCCATCAGGGTTCCTGGCATTCACAGGCAAGCAGCCAGCTCACTGCTCTGTCCCACCCATCCCTTGGCAGGGGCTTTGGAAATGCTGCAGCCTTCTGAGGCTGTTTAGATTTTTGTCTGTTTTTACACTGCTGTTTTCCTGGAATCCCTGAGAACGGCCTGGGAGGTCATACAGGCTGTTAACTCTCAAAATCCCTGTCCAAACCATGGCAATGCTCTAGTCTGATTTGTGCACCTGCTCTGTTTTGAAGGCAAATGGTCCCTGACAGGTCCAGGCAATGAGATTCCAAGTCAATGAAGGGCTTGTTGGACCAGTTTATTCTTCCAGCACCAGAGGTAACCTTGTGGTTTGCTGGGCCCCCTCCCTTGCTCTGGCCAGTGCTGTTGCAGGTGCAGCTGATGCATTGGGGTAGCACAAGGGCCTGCAGCCATTCCAGCTCCAGGTGCTCACTCCTTCTCCCCTTCAGATTGAAAACCAGGTTGATGCAAAGAGCAGCTGCACTGGTGACTGTGCTGGCTAGTTCTGGCTAGTTGGTGTTGGTGATGGAGCACAAGCTCTCAGCTGGCTCCCAGGCAGTTCTGCAGCTCAAGGTGTACATTGACTTTGAAATGTTAATGGATCTTGCTGCCTCTGGAAAGATACTGGATGTCATCCTGGCAATCAGGGGCTGCTCAGTTCCCAGAGCAGGGGGTTTGGGGCTTGGAACTAGACAATCTTCCTTCCAACCCAAACTATTCTATGATTTTATGATTCTGTATTTGCCTTGCTCTGCCATGTACTTCAGCCCTGAGTGAGGAAAATCCCTTCTGAAGCCAGAAGAATAATTTGCCTGCTTGCAGGGGTGAGGCCTGGAGATTTGGGCATTTGGACGGGGGAGGAGGGGGAGGAGTTTCCCCTTCTTGAATTGGGCATTTCATGCAAGTTTGGATCTGCTACAGAGCTCTAAACCTACAAAAATAAGAAGCTCTTTTATTCTGAGCAAAGTGGGAAAATTGTGAAGTTGTTTTGGTTGGGAGCTGAGGGCTGGGGGAAGGAGGGGAATGTTCTTGCAGCCAGACACAGTCTCCCTGTGGTCCCACAGCAGGCTGGAGGAGCAGCCTTCACAGAGGGTGGGGTTCAGCTGCTCCTGAAGTTCCTCCAAAAGCTGGCTGGGCAGCTCAGAAATTGCTGTTTCCCCAAAACACAGCAGCTCTCACAAGGCAACAGACCAGACTGCGTAGGTAGTCAGATCCTGTGAGCTTGGAGAGCTGGCTCTGTTGTCAGAGCCTGGTAAGGGAGGCTCCCCTGTGGAATGTGTGCACAGAGGGATTTGTTTTATTCTTCCTGGGATGTATCTAAAACAAATTCAAGACGGGTCTCTGGGATTTGTCTCTTCCTTCCAGACAAAGAAATAGTTGCCCGTTGATAAATGAAATAGCAGTTCAATACTGATAGAATACTAGCCCAGTACTGACAATACTAGCATAACTTTTGGAAGCAGATTTTGCAATATTTTACAGCTTATGTGGCCCCTAAGGCCAAGTGTAGAATATAATTCCCCAACTACTTAAAGTTAGAAAGTGGTATGTTTATTATTAACAATGCCAGGCACAAGGGGAATAATTTCCCAAAGGCATGTGCAAATCACAAAAGCCCCAGCTCCCTTATTTATCCAGAAAAGTCTTACCTATTCATATAATTACTCAAAATGCCTAATACATATTTATTACCTAACCCCACCTACCCCTGCTTTGGATTAGAATATGTTATAATTGAGTCCAAAGTTCCTTCACATTTGCGCAGTCCTTCACTTCAGATGGGTTGGTGGGTTTTGAAATGGGTCAGTGGTCTTCTGAGTTCAGAGTGACCTTTTAGTTTTGCCTTGCTGGCAGGCTTTCAACCCCTTGGGTATAGCTCAAGCTTCTGCCCAGGTGTGGCTCACAGTTTCTTCATTTTCACAATAGCTCCATGTCCCATGCTGCTTCTTTAAACACAGTAAAGACAAACCAGTGATACATTACCCTAGCCTTAACTACTTTGTCTGCTAATAATTAACTATTCCCCATTACTTCCACTCTTCTTGATATACTTTTAATCATTATAAGTTGTTTCTGTCCTCCTGACTAAATCTAGCTAACCTCTTAACTATTTCATTTTCTTTAAACCCTTGGTTCAAAGGTACAAAACCAAATATTACAGAAAATGCCCCCTCTCAGTGTAGAAGGCTGGTTCTCCAGCTCGTTCTGAGAAACCAACTGCACAACTTGCTGTGGGACTCAAACCAGCTCTCAGGGTTTCTGCACGGAAGGAAGCTATTTCTGTGGCTGCTTATTAGAGACATTGATCTGGAGCAGTTTTTTTTGGAAATGGCAGTGAGCCCCATTTCCTCTCCCACTTTTTAATGAAAACAGCATCTTCTGTAGTGTAGTTGTGGGTTTAAGCAGGATCTTTCCAATCGATGCTTTCCCCTTCGCCTTTTCACCTCTTTCTTTTCATCTCTATTTTCTAATGACATTAATGGCCATTAGACTGTGAAATGTAATTTGCCCAGAATACAGACCTCCCATTGTTCATGGCTTTCTGTTTACCAGACGCTCCCTTGGGAGCATGAGATCTGCTTTCATCTGCTACAATTTCACCCCTGTTAATGTTTGGAAGCTGAAAGGCCAACCCATATTAATATTCAACAGAACGTTTCAACTCTCTTTTTCTCCAACAGGGGAAACTGGCCTTGGTAAGTCCACCCTCATGGACACCCTTTTCAACACCAAGTTTGAAGGTGACCCAGCATCTCACTCACAGCCTGGGGTCCAGCTGAAATCCAGTACCTATGACCTGCAGGAGAGCAATGTCAACCTCAAGCTGACTATTGTGAGCACAGTGGGCTTTGGGGATCAGATCAACAAAGAGGACAGGTGAGTGTGGGGGAGAGAGGCTATATCATGGCCTGGATTTTCATTCTCCCTGTGCCCTGGTTGGGTCTGACTGCACTGCAGTTTTCCTGCTTGCTTCTTAGGAGTTGTCCTTGTCACCTCTTTGGGATCGGACAGAGGGTCTGGAGTGTCAGCACTGCATCAGCTATAAAGCAGCTTTTCTCATGCTGTCAGAGCAATTTCTGCCCTGCTGGCAACCTTCTGCCCAAATTCATCTGATGAGGAGACTGAAATGCTCCAGGGCATCTGGGCTTGTTTTGGTTTGTGCTGACCTCAAGCTGCTGACCAAACCACTAGTGTGGTTTAGTGTCTGCTTGACTTAATATCCTCTTTTGGCAGGTTCTTCCATGGGCAGAGCCAAAGGAAGCACAATAAATGGGCAGTGAGGTACCCTGGGGGAGTGTCTCTGGCAGCTCACATCCCAGAGTGGCTGCAGTGTGTTGGCTAAGGGATGTGCAGTTACACCAGACAGATTCCAAGGTGTATCGCTGCAGAGACATTGCTGGTGGGATTTGCTTTTCTTGTGGGTCTGCTAGATATTTTTTTTTGTTTAAAATGCACTGATGTCCATTATATTATGACTCTGACAGGCTCTGTATTTCAGAAGGCCTTGCAAGGGAGTTGCAGGAATTTCCTGCCTCAGAGCACTGGGCAAAGGTAGCACTGAATGAAGCTGTGTCTTCCACCAGCAGCACTCAGGGCTGTGAGAGCAGCAAGCCATTCACTCCCTGAGTGCAAGCAGGAGTTACACACTGCTGCACATGAGTCTACATTAGCCTTGCTTTAGAAAGTCTCTCACCCTTGCTTTCCCTGGAGAGGGTAGTGCATCTGCTGTCCTCTGCTAAATCCCAGTACTGTGTTTTGACAAACAGGCGGCTTCAGTCTGATGTAGGACCATGTCTCCTTGTCAGCAGTGCAACTTTAAAATTTTTTACAGGTGGGGAGCAAGGGAGGTACAGAGAATTGGTCTCAGAAGGTGGAAAATGGAAAGTGAAATCTATCAACAGCTTGTTTCTTAAAAGCAAGCCAAGGGGAATTGTCGTATTTGTTTTGTGCTCTGAGATGAATAGCTTTTTTTTTTCCCTTTCACCAAAGCTATAAGCCCATCGTTGAGTTCATTGATGCTCAGTTTGAAGCCTACTTGCAAGAAGAGCTGAAGATAAAAAGGGTCTTGCACAACTACCATGACACCCGGATCCACGCCTGCTTGTACTTCATTGCTCCAACCGGCCATTCCCTGAAATCCCTGGACTTGGTAACCATGAAGAAGCTCGACAGCAAGGTTGGCACAAGTAACTCTTACTGGGCAGATTTACTGTTTGCATAGTGGAAAGGCTGCTGCTTTTCCAGAGGACCTCCCCACCTTGAATAGCCCTTCTGGTGGAAATGACTGAGTTGGCAGATAATTCTGTAGATTTATTGAGCACTTACAAGTTTTTGAAGGTTGTATTACAGACTTAGAGAAACTCCCAGGAGCAAAGTTGATTACTTCATACCTCTGTTTTTTTCTAGGTGAACATCATTCCCATCATTGCCAAATCTGATGCCATTTCCAAGAGTGAGCTGACCAAGTTTAAAATTAAAATCACAAGTGAACTGGTCAGTAATGGGGTGCAGATCTACCAGTTCCCGACAGACGATGAATCGGTGGCGGAGATAAATGGGACAATGAACGTGAGTGACTCGGTTCTTCTCCTCTCAGAGCAGCACTGTCACTGTAGGGGTTGGGGGCCCGTATTGGGATGTTTCTTAAATCTACTTTCCATTTTATTTTGTGTCTTAAAAACAGGATTTCACAAGAATCTCATCCTTGTTGTGTCATCCTAGGCTAGGAAAGCTTTGTGATGGGCTACTGCCTCTCTGGTGGGCTTTTCTAGTCAGAAAACAGACTTTAATACCCTCCTTGTCCTCGTGCGTGTCTGTTGAGGGACATAGAAGAACTCAGTGTTTAAACCTTCTCATCTCAGGGGTTTGTCATTATTCCTGTCATATACATCACGTGATGACCTCCCACCAGTAAACTTCAGGATCCTGTGGCAAGGAATTACACAGCTTAACCAGCAAGGTGTGAAAACCAGTACACAACTTAGGCCAGACATGCCTTGAGATGCCTGCAGGTGCCCATTCTGGCTCTGGCCTTCCCAGCATTGTGGGTGCCTGTCTGTGGCTCCTTGAGGATGAAGCAAGCTGTCCCTTGCCCTCCTGGCAGCACATCCTGACCATGGTCCCATTTTCCAGAAGGCTTTTGACAGGAAATCAAGTAGGGGAAGTTGATTGCTTTACTGCTGGGATGTAGTAGAGGTCTAGCTGATGTGCATTTGTGCCACCTCTTGATTTAGTATTAATAGTTGTAGAATATTCTGGAGAGGCCTGAAAGAAACATGAAGTTAGTCCTGATGTAGGAGCTGTCAGTGATTGTTTCCTGGCCAGAGCAGTTCAGTGTTAGCCCTTCTGAGGGTGGAAGCGAACCTCTGCTTGTCTTTCCTTTCAGCCATTTACTTGTCTCGTGGGAGGGAAGTGCTGTCTTGGGTTGCAGACATTCTGGGTTGTGTCAGTTGCTGCACAGACAAATCAATTCTTTAATCCTCTATTACAGTCAAAATTACCAGGTTTATGGGGACTAAGCAGGCCAGAATTTGACCAAGGCAGTTTTGCAGGTCAGGAAAACTTGTGTCCAAATACTGATATTATTAGAAACATAAGACAAATATTACTCTTACTCTCTGTTTTCCGTGTGAGAGTGGGGGGCTAGGAATACAGGGGGAAGAGCCCAACTCTGTGAGTGCTTGCTGGCAGTTTTGCTTTGTTTGCAGCTTGACTGTATGAGCCACACTCTGAAAACAAAAACATCATCTCTGAAATCTTTTGCTTGCACCAGCTGCCATGAACTTGTCCAAGTTTTTGGATAACCTGTGGAATTCACTGCCTGCTCCTGAGAGCAATTCAGGGTCACTGATCTTCCATGTAGTTGGCTTCCTGAGGTCCTTTGAGTTGTCCAGAATTTGGTGCACTTTAAAAGCTTTGCTTAACAAATGTCACTTAACAAAACTCAGCAAAAAGGGTAGGTGCAAGGAGCTGGAACTCAAAGTGCTGAAACTTTGCACTTTACTTCCTTGCAGCTTGGCAGAACGCAGTATAGTTCCCAGGAGCAGGGGAGGTGGAGAGAAAGAAAAATGCAGCAAAGTATGATGGCAGTGTCTGGGGGATTTGCTTGGCTGCCTGAGTTTTGCAGGACTATAAAAGGTGAGATCTTCAGAGCCTAGATAGGTGTTAGGAGGGTTTCAGTTCCAATTTTCCTGAACTTGCACTGGGCAAGTCTCTTTTTGCCTTCTGCAGAGAAATCATCTTTACTAAGAAGTGACTATTTCTGATTTCTGAGTTTTTGAAAAGCAAATACTTCTTGTTCTTAGTCAGCCTTTGTGTAATGTGAAGTGCATATCTCAGCCTGAAGAGTGTGACCTTGGGTCACACCGGACACAGTGGCTGGGGACACGTTCAGCCCTTCCTCAGCAGGTGGAAGCAAGCAGGGAGGAAGGAGCTGTTACTCTGGGGGTGAAGGATGGACTTCCATCTCATGATCTGGTGGAGCAAGGTGTCTTGTGCTCCAGCATGACCTAAAGGAGTGGTGGGGGGATAAAATCAAGAAGTCTCCAAGACCTCTTACTGGTTCTGTGCTTGTGCAGATGTTCTCCTCAGGCACGGCAAGCCCTGGGACAGCACCGCAGCCCGAGCCGCAGCACTCTGTTCCAGCTGTCACTCTGATGCCAGTCTTGCACTGGCTCATCTCACCTGACACTCTGTGGCTGGGAGGATCAGCCAGGTAGAGGATATAGAGTGGTAGCACTAACAAGGTTTCCAAAAAAGGACCCACCCTGCTACCCCTTGTCTTGGCTAGTGGCCAGTGACTAGACTCCCTGAGATTAGTGTGTGCATAATGACTGTCTTGCTCAGTGGCTGTGCTCATCTCTGTGTGCTGGTGGGTCAGCCAGGTCTGAGAGGGACTAACATGGATATCATTAAATGTGTTCCAGGCCCACTTGCCATTTGCAGTGATCGGGAGTACGGAGGAGCTGAAAATAGGAAACAAAATGATGAAAGCTCGTCAGTACCCTTGGGGCACTGTGCAGGGTGAGTTGAGTCCTGGAATTTTCATGGCATGAATGGTGACACTTGGGCAAGGAGGCAGTGGGCTTTCATAAAAGGACCAAGGGCCTGCTGGACTTGATTATCCATGGGGAATTATCCTTCATTAAACCCTTGTGTCAGGCCTATAGTGCCAGTTTTCTCTGCTTGGAAGGGCTGTTAAACCTGTTGGAGGAGTAGACAATTGAGGAATGTGGGAAGAGATCTGAGTTTCTGTCCCCATTTTCCTCCTTACCATGTCTGCTTACAGTGGAGAACGAAGCTCACTGTGACTTTGTGAAGCTGCGGGAGATGCTGATCCGCGTGAACATGGAAGACCTCCGTGAGCAGACCCACACACGCCACTATGAGCTCTACAGGCGATGTAAACTGGAAGAGATGGGCTTCAAGGACACTGATCCAGACAGCAAACCCTTCAGGTGAGATCCCTGGAGGAGACAGGAGGGCTTGAGAGAGGCACTGCTGGATGCGCTGTGTGCTTTGTGTGTGTGTGTCCTTGGGGGAGCGCGGAAAAAACCAATGCAGCAAGAAAAACTGCCAGGTCAGATAAATCCAGACTTCAGCAAAGGTCTGACTGGGAGAAGGTGAAAATGCAGGGTGGATGTGCAGGACTGACTGTGGATCTGCAAGTATGGGAGTAGAAATGTCTGTGCTTCAGAGAGACAGTGATGCCTATTGTGAGCTTACCTAGAAACAGAAGCCAAAGTTAAAAGGATAAAAGTGGATATATTTAATGAAGGGCCTTCAGGTACATTAAGGGCAGACAAATCCTCCCCAAGGGGCTACACCCAAAAAGGACAATGGTCACAAGTTTTTCAGACAGATTATAAGTTTGGTCTGTTAACATGTCAGGTGTTAATCCTCCAATTATGGCTTCAGGTAATGAAGTCATATACCCCCAGTTTGCTCCTCCCCAATTCACTTTTGTTCACACATTCTGGGGCCTGAGGCTGTAGGGTGTCCTTGGATCTCAGGCCCACAGGGATTGTTTTGTCTAACCAAAATGGGAAGAGAGTTAACTAACACTTAATATGGAGTTTAGAATTATGCACTAATGCAGAGCAGAATTTGAAAAATATAAAGGCTGAAATCTTAAGGCATCGACCCAGTGTTCCTCTGAACTAGTGTTTGTTGCCAGCTGGTCTCTTTGAATTGCCCAACATTCAACATACTGAGAAGTGACAAAAATCATTGGATAAAGAAGATCTTGGGCACATGTGGGTGAGTGAGTAGCAAGTGTATTGTGTGCAAAGCAATATTCATGGTGAGGGCCTGATTTCACAGGGCCAAGGGAAGCAGTTTGTCCCAAGTCTTACCACTGGACTTTCCTTCCTTTTCAGCTTACAAGAAACTTATGAAGCCAAAAGAAACGAGTTTCTGGGAGAACTGCAGAAAAAGGAAGAGGCAATGAGACAAATGTTTGTCCAGAGGGTCAAGGAAAAAGAAGCTGAGTTGAAGGAGGCTGAAAAAGAGGTAAAGACTGCAGTGTTTGTGTCTTCATGGCTGTGAGTGATAGATTCACTCCCAAGTAGGTAGTTGTTGCCAAAGCACTTTCTGCAGAGTGTGGTTTAGGGGTTTCTTACCAAGAAATCTAAGATTTAACTTGGATGGGGATATTAAGGTGTTCAGTCTGTAGGACAAAACTGAATCACAGTGCTTGTTCTGTACAACTTACTGTACCAGGAAAGGGCCAGAGTCTTGATTCTGATGAAGAGGTGCAGTGTGGTCAAGAAGAGAAGCAGCCCTTGAGATGAACTTGTTTTACAGAAAATTACACCCATACAACTTTCTTAGCATAGTGAAAAATCCATTAATTTACTGACCTTTAAAGAGGAGTAAGGCAGAGACCCCTGGAGATGGATTAGGGGTTTTTTTACACTTATGCTCTCCCAATTCTCTGTTCTTAGTCTGCACAATGATGCATTACTAGAACACTGCCTGTAAGTTGTTGTGGAAGGAGGCTGTTCCCTGCCCTTTGTCTGGGCACTGGCAGCTCAGGAGCTAGAAATGGTGTGGAGACCAATGCAGACTCACAGGTTCAGATCTCAAGGGATCCTTCCATCTCCCTCTTTTCCTGTGAACACAGTATCTGGTAGCGCCACATCCTGCTCACCTCTCTCCCTTCCCTTTAGCTGCATGAAAAGTTTGATCGCCTGAAGAAATTGCATCAGGATGAAAAAAAGAAGCTAGAGGATAAGAAGAAGTCTCTGGATGATGAAGTAAATGCATTTAAACAAAGGAAGACAGCAGCTGAATTGCTTCAGTCACAGGCTCAGCAGGCTGGAGGATCGCAAACTCTTAAAAGGGATAAGGAAAGGAAAAAGTAAGTTGCTAATGCAGAGTGATTTGCTTTTTGGTAATGGTCCTCCTTTACTATTTTTCTGGGTGTTCATATCTCCCTCCAACAAAGCCACTCCTTATCAGGGGAAGGTTTGTAGCCAGATTTAATCCCTAGTAAGGCTGAGCAGTATCTGGAAACATGTAACATTTGCTGTCATCCTGAAGAGCAGGGAGCAGTACTAACCTCCCTCTTTGCCTTCTGACAGCATGGGAGAGGATGGACTTGTTTTTATTCCCCAAGTTTCCCTGCTCCTCCGTTCAACTCTCAGTGCTAGTAAAGAAGTGGAGCCACAATAGCTGCCAAGGCTAGGGTGTGGGTAGCAGGGATGTCCCATTACCCTCAGAGAGGAGTGTGTTTTAGCTCAGATTCTTGTTTAGGTTGAGAAGACTTCGGAAATTTTTCAGGGAGACTGAGAGTCTTGAATTCTGGAACCCGCAGAATGTAAGACTGCAAAATGAGGGAACAGGTCACAGCACCTTGTTAGCACTAGTACTCTTCTCCCATCCTAAATCAGCTTTTTGCCCTCCACAGAAACAGTGGGAGATACTGCATGGCTGTAGCAGGGGTTCCTAGTGCCAGGGACGGGTGTGACAGGATCCAGCCCCCCGTCAGGGTCTGGGATCTGGGCTGTCTGCAGTGCCTGTGCTAGGCTCCTGAAGCTCTGCAGTTGCTCAAGAGCAACAGTGAAACAGTGAAGATGTCCCACTTGTCCCAGCACTGAGCAGTTCCCTTCCTTATCACTGTGGTACAGTTCCCAAAAGGAGCCCTGTGCCACCTGTGCAGGTGTGCAGAGAGTGGTGTGCAGACAAAGAGGGGTCTGGTTTTGTACCAGTGCCATAATCCCCCCTCTGCACAGCCCTGGAGCAGTCCTTGCCTGCACTATACAGTCTTAAGTACATGAAGAAGTGCTCTTATACTGGACAGTTGGGGCATTCCCAAAGTGCTGACAGCACTGTTTGTCAGGGAAAAAGCCTATGACTGTTAAGCTTGGGATCAAATGAGACAGAGGAGGAAAGACCCAATTACAAGATGAGATCCTGGTTTAGTCTTTTAGTTTAGAGCTGAGCTGCTTCAACATGAATGTTCTTTTGTGATGAGCAATTAGTGCTGCACTTTCCTCACTCACCCGTTCCTTTTTCCACTGCCTATTTTGATTTGTTCATTTGAATCACCTTCAGGGGGTTTTAATATCTTTTCATACTGAGGAGTCTGACACTGACTGGGGACAGACTTTTCTCTCCAGCCTGGACTGTGAGGAATACCCAGCTGAGCTCTTTCATGCTTAGAGCCCTTACACATCTACTCACTCAGAACTGCAGACTTCAGCCTTGAGATCAGTCAGGGTCAGGATTGCAGAAAAGGGAAGCAACAGCCCTATAGCATCAGCAATTAGTTGTTGTGGCCCAAGTCAAACTCTTGGGCCTTGAAGTGGTTCTCATCTCAGGACATCTCCTTGACACCAAGCATGTTGATATGGAAAGCTTTGGTACTGTCCTTGTCAGTTAAGGGCTCAGAAATCTCCATGACAGAGATAGGTCAGTGCTTCAGTAAGGCTTGGGAGGATAACAGGAAGCCTCTTTCACCTCTGGGAAAATTGCTATGCTAGAAAGGGTGCTGCTTTCTTTGCTCTGTAACTTCTCCAATTGTCCTTAATAATGAATTTCAGTACTTAGATAATAATTTTTTCTTAACAATTCCTGAATTTTGCAAGCTGGAGCTTAACTGTAGCTTGTTTACTACTGGCTGGCAGTGCAATAACCTTTTTCTTTCACAGGTGACTTGTTTAAACCCAAGCTCTGTAGTTTGCACTAATCATGACTCAGTTTATTTTTTGTTGTTGTTGTTGTTACATCATTATCATCATTATTAGGTCTTACATGTGTGCTGTTTTACAGTTAGCTGCTGTTTGGCTGCATGGTGCATGAGGCACATTGTCCTGGTAAGCGTCATTAACTAATAGAGCCTCACAGTGGGATCAGTTACCTTTCCTAAAAAAGCAGACTGTGTGCAAGTCCTGAAGCTTCTAAGTATTATCTATGTCTTCCTCTGCTTTCACCCCCACTATATGTGCTCTACCAGTCACTCTCTACATGTGAAGTTGTAGAAAAAGTATGTAATTATCTTTAAAGCTTCTGCAAAGTAAAATTCAGAGACTCAGGATATGGAACATAGAAAATTAATGATTACATCCTCTTCCTTTTAAATCTTCCCAGCACTTCATTGACTCTGTTCTCCTTATTCCGTCTCTCTTAAAAATAAATTATATTCTTTAATCACACAGGCCACGTTGATACTATGGCAACAATTGCTATGGAGATGTGGTGCTGATGATACAGCCCAGTTAGCCATGAAAATGTCTCTCATTTCTCTTCCTTCTCTCCCACTCCTCCGAGCTGTAATGTTAATTTGTGGTTACGGTGAAGGTAGATGCAAGACTAGTTTCTATTATCCTCATTACGGTTATTAGTTAAACTGCTAATGACAGTGGTCTACTTACAGCTAGGCTGAGTGGGTTTAATTGAGTATTTTTAATTTGCTGATGATTCTCTGGTGAGAGGAAAAGGAAACCTCCCACAGCAATGTCTTGTTTCTTGACAGAGCAGCAATACTCATTATCCAAGGCAAGCGTGACAGTGCCCCAGGCTGAGGTGCAGAGGCCCCTCAGAGAAGGGACCCCATTGGAAATAAACTATAAAACACCCTAAAAACTCACCCTTGAGTCCACCCTTCCCTGCAGACAAAGCTAAGACTTACATTCTCTCCTGGATAGTCCAAACTAAATTATGGTCTACCCTTAAACTGATAAAAGCTGATTCCAGGATTCCTTCCCTCTTAACTCCACCAAGGGAAATGAAAAAGCAAGTAAACATTATGCTGCCAGTGAGAGGCATTTGAATGTAATTTAAATGGGACCTTCCACTTAACAGAGAGCTTCAGAAGGGTCTTGCACTGACTCGAACTGGCACTTGAGCTGTCCAGATGAATGAATGTCTCTGCTGCCAACGGTAACTGTAGAACAATGAAAAGAACAATTCTCTGCTTATCAGGCTCTGAATGTGGAAAAATAATCTCAAAGAATAACAGTGTTCATTCTGGTGCTGAGTACGAAGGCACAGCTAAAGTGCAGCTAGAGTGAACATTACTGATTTTTGTTGGTTTTGGATTGCTTTTGGCAGTCCTCATAACTGTACACTGTTGTGTGCTGGGCTTTGAATCAAATGAAGTTCTTTGTTCCCACTACACAAATGCAGACAGTGTGTTTTTCAATGGGCATTTGTCATTGCTAAATTAAATATGTATATGTGGTACTTTTCCAGGATTTAGAAAAACACTCTCCATATTGATCCATAAAGTGTTGCAGGGCTTCACTGTTTTGCAAAGATACAAACAAGTTACAGTTGATGAGTCCTGTAGCTTGCAAAAAGGGTGAAAGGATTGTTTTAGAAAATAAATTTGGTTCATCCCACTGCTGAGTGTGTGTGTCTGCATAAAGCATGTTTTGTAGTCAGATTAAACCTTATTAACACTTAGCCACATTTTCTTTTTTGTGTGTGCGTGCGCATTAAGAAAATTAGTATTTTTATTTTGTTTTTTGTCATTAATCCATAAAACCATTAACCTGCCTTTTTCTTTCATTTTCAGTTCGGGTTTCCTGTAGAACCTTTCCCTTGGCCCCAGAGGCGAATGCCCCACCCTCGGCTGTGCCACTGTGCCTGTTTGCTCACCTTTCCCATTGCTCCCCTCCCGCGCTCACCTCGGGGTTCAACCAGAGCCCTTGGCTGCTGGGCTTGTTCTTGGGAGGGACCCTGGGGCCAGAGGGGCTCCTGCTGGGTTCCTCCTGCCCCTGGGCAGCAGCAGGACGCCCGCTGCTCCCGGGCAGGGTCCCCTGTGCCATTGCTCAGCTTTTCCCCGCTCGCGCTGTCAGAGCTGCTCGTGGGGTGCATTTAGCTCCTGCTGGTGCAGCCTGGTGCTGCCGTGGGTGGGATGTGCCCTCTGCAGAGCCAGGCTGCCCTCTCCCCATGTTAATTTGCTGTTCCTAAGCCCTCATTGCCCCCTATGCTGCCATGTGTGACTCAAATAACTTTCAAGGACTTTTTGCAAAACTTGACATCCTCACAGGCATGGGCCTGAGTCCAAACCTCTAGTTCCCAGGCTTGAGGAAATCTCAAATTTGGATCCATGGTTTGCAACTAAGTGTTCTCTGAATGCTGCAGGGGTCATGAAGGATCTCTTGCCTGGTCTCCCTCTCAGTGTGCTGACCTGGATGCACATCCTGGATCCAATCTCAGGGAAAGCTGGTCACCTTGCTGTACATATCAGTGTTTCTGAAGAAAGACGATGCTGTTTCATTGACTTTCTTCTCAGTGATTCCAACAATTTCTGGTTTTAATGCAAACAAATATTACCTTTATTTTTTTTTATCTGACATCTCTTTAGAACTGTACAGATGTTGACAGGTTCCTTCTCATATTTTCTATTCAGCAAAAGCCTTGTTTTTATTGCAAGACTTGCACTAAAAAGGAGGCTGTTTTGCTCACTGGGCCAGGAGCTCACTCTGGCCAAGTGTAACTGTGGTTTGCCTGCAAGTGTCTTCTCTCTGTATTTCTGGCTGAGTTTTGATTTTAAATAAAGAGTTCATCGGACAGTGAATTCTGGTTAACATTTACTTCTTTTGTTTTTTGTTTTCTTTGCCCTTCTTTTACAGTAACCCATGGCTCTGTACTGAGTAATTAGCCCTGAATACAATGGCCTGGAATGGACCTTCATTTACTTGTTAAATCGGAGGGTCTAATAAAACATGACAGCATTTCAGCTGTGACCTTTCCAGGGTGTTATCCTTGCTCTCTCCTATGTCCTCGTTGTGATTCTGTCTTACTATGTACTGGTGGTTATTGCTTTTATTAAACTATGTAAAATTAGTCATAACAAGGTTCTGGATGCTACAACTTTAAATCCTGCCATTTTTTTTTCCCTGCAATTAAGGGCGTCCCCTTTTTCCTGGTCTCGTTCCACCCAGCTAAATAAGAGATATGGAAATAAGTTCTGTCAGTTATTTTTGCTGGCAAAATAACAATGCAGTTTAAATATATTTATTGATGACATTAAAGTGACAACAACATCTTAGTTTAATTATCACATAGTTCAGAGATAAAACACTCTTTTCTCAGTATATTTGTTGTCATTTTCATGACATCATCTGTCTTTTTTCATTTGCTTTTATTTTTTTCTTTTGCTAATTCATGCTGTCTGAAGACTAGCATGTAAATCCTGGTGCTGGGCTTTTAGAAGATAAGCACAGGTCAGGCCTGGCCCTGACAGGTGGTGCTGTTCAGGGCCAGCTGCTGCTGAGGCTTTGCCTGAGCAGGCTCTGGGTGATCCACAGGCTCAGGAGCAGTTTCAGCCCAGGCTCAGCCTGGCTCCTGCTCTCAGCTGCGGCCCAGGTCAAACCATGGCCTGGCCTCTGTTCCCAGCACTCAGGGCAGTCTGAACTCTTGATTGCAATGTATTTTCTCAGGTATTCTGTTTCACCATAAATACAGTTCAATTTCCCATAGAGCTCTTTGATTACTTTGTGGTTTGTTTGGGATTTTTTTACCAAGTTAAAATAATTTGAATATTTTCTTCTTCCTCTACTTTTGAATGTTTCCCTGCTCCCACAATTAGTCAGTATTAATCTGTCAATGATTTCTAGATTATCTGCTAAAAGGACAATTGAATGTGATTTTTTTTACCATACTGCAGGTCACTGTTCTTCCTGACCATTTGCCTTATTAGAATGTTATTTATGTGAAATCTTTCTAAAGACTTTAAAGAAATAAAGGTTTTTACTTGGGTGATTTCCCTGAAGTACATGATGTACCACAAGGAGGTTACATCTCTCCTCTGTCAGCTGTTTCCGTGTTGCATCTCTTTTTCTTGCTTTTTGAATGTCTTTCTCCTTTTGCTAATCTTCTTTTTTTATTTCTCTTTTTTCCCCTTTTCTCTCTCTGTAGCTTTTTTTAATCTGTGTTCGCCAGCTGCACTGTGTCTGAGGGAGAAGACTGCCACTTCTAGAAGAGTTTAAGGGTCTTATGTCTGGGGAGGGGGGAACAAATCTTCAGTGTTAGTGTCTTGGAAAGAAGCTCTTTTACTGACTTGCATGATACTTAAAATTGAAGTGTCTTGTAATTTGTGTGACAAGACAGGGTGAACTGATGACCTGGAATTTTGAAGAGCGACGGAAATGCGTTGGGACTAATGATGTAGCGAATACATTTTCAAACGTTGTTATGGGCATATGTTTTTTCTAATGTTGTCTTTAATAATATAAATGTCACGGGCTTCCCTGAGGTGTGAAGCCTAAGGAATATTTTCAATATGCTGTTGTTCGATTGGTTTTCGAAACCGTGCATTCAGAGTCAAAGGAAATACAAACATGGTGCAACTTGCTCTGTTGGCAGCCACGAAATATTTAATTTTATCAAAGAAATAAAGTAAGAACTGTGTGTTCTCACTGGTGTCCTCCTGTGTCTCACCATCCTGTTAAAAGAGCCCCTTTGGCTGGTGGACGTGAGTCAAGTGCTATTTTCTCTTTCCTGACTCCCCCTCCTCTTGTTCTCTGAGGTTCGGTGAGGCGGGCAGTGCCGGGGCTGTTGAGCTTGAGTTCCGTGCCCGCTGTCAGCGGAGCGCTGTCCCGGCGGTGCCGGAGCCGCCCTGCCCCGCTCGCCCCCCTCACGCTGCCCGAGCCGCCTTTGTGCCAGCCAAGGGCGCCAAACCGGCACCGCGTTCTGTACCCACACGGCAAGCGCGAGGAACTGGCACTGTTCCGCCTGTCACCTTTCTACCTTTCATGTAAAATTTAAATAAAAAACACGAAAGCCATTGTGGTTGCTGTGTGTGTGTGCGCGCTGCTCGCGGGGCCGGCGGCGCTGGACGCGGCGCTCCGGGCACCTTCGGACACCTCCGGACAGCTCCGGACGGTCCCGGGGAGCCGAAGCCCGCTGAGGATGGCGGTGCCGACCCCGCGGCTGTTCGGCAGGGCCTGAGGCAGATCCCCGGGCCCC
>VWZP01010724.1:4394192-4414071 GCA_013396995.1 Dicaeum eximium
CGCTGGGTCCGCGCCGCCGGCGGGGTTCGGCCCCGCGGCCTTCGCCCACCATGGCGCCGCCGGCGGAGCCGCAGCCGGAGGCGGTGTCCGAGCCGGAGCCGGAGCTGGAACAGTGGCGGCAGTACAACGAGACCGAGCGGCAATGGGCGCTGCGCCGCCGCTTCATCCTCCGCCACCTCCCCGCGTACCCCGGCGCCGCCATCGACCAGCTGCTGGCGCTCTCCGTGCTCTGGACCAACCACGTCTTCATGGGCTGCAGGTGAGGCGCGGGGGCCCCCGGGAACCCCGCGGGACGGCGGGTTGGGGCTCAGCACAGCCCGGCTGCGGGCAGGGTCAGGGTGCAGGGCTGAGACCGGGACGGGAGCGCCCGCGGGGAGAAGGGGCGCGGGCTCCAGTCCTGGCCAAATCCCGGCCCCACAGGCGTTTTAGAAAGCCGCAGAAGAGCTGGGATGAAAGGAGCTGAGGCAAGAGAACTTCTGTCCCTGGCCAGAATATGTCCAGAACTTCTGTCCCTGTTTGCTCCAATATGCCGGTGTCTGTACGTGGAGGGGAGCAAGCCACTGAAAAGTTTCTGTGTGTTTTGCAAGTTCTTGATCCCGCCCCCCAGGGCTCGTTCAGCTTGCGGTGCTGTGCTGTGTCATTAAAGCGAGGAGAGCGTTTCCCTCTGAGCACAAAGCAGCCTGTACAGTCCCCTGAGCGCTCAGCTCTTCTGGAGGAATAAGCGTGGAGAAGGGAAGGGATGTCCTTTCATCCAGCCCTGCTGACCATAGCCAGGTTGTGGAGACCTGCAGAAACGTCACCCGCGTTGCGCAGACACCTTTGATGATGTGATTGTTTTTAACTGGAGGGAAGGACGGAAGCAGTTGCTTAACGACCAACTTCTGCAAACTGTGCAGTGGCAGAGGAGCCTGTGGGCATTGATGGCACATGGATGGACTTCTGATAATGTTCATCCGGCAGCCTTGTGGGGGAATACTTTGTGTCATCTCCACAGAGCAAAATCAGAATCTTTAAATACAGATCTGCCTGTTTCCTTTTTTTTTCCCCTGGGTCAAGTACTAAAGTGTTCTGCGCTGCAAGCACCAAAATTTAACATAGATTTTAAATAGTTTCAAATTCCAAAGCTTGAGCAATATGTTAAAATTGATAATTACTTCTTCATATACAGTCTGTGTGGTCCATCTTCATGGGGGACGTTCTCTGTGCCAGGGCTTTTGGGAATGGTGCAGTAAACAGTTACAGGGTGCTGGTAATACAAGTGAAAAACTGTGTGGGAAGGTTCCAAATCCCAAAAACTGATGCAGTTTGAGCCTGTCAGTGCACACAGTTTCTGTGATGGAATCCTTTACGTGCAGCTCTCAGGGGAGATGAGATTTGGGCAGGATGCAGTCTGGAGCCATTATCAGTGCATTGGTTTCCCCAGAGCTGGGAGCACTGCACAGGAACAGACTGTACTGTTAAAACAATTCTAGGTTTACTTACAGTTGCCTGGGGAAGGAAGGGACCTGCAGCGTTCCCTGGAACTGCCTTTTGCTGTTTGGGAAGAGCTGATGTTGATTTGTCAAGTAAATAGCTTCAGAGTTTGAGGCGTTTTTGTTGTTTTCTCCTAAGTTTGTTGGCTGGTGTTTGGTTTGGGGTTTTGTTTTGTTTTCCTAATGCTGATTTCTTGCCAGCTGAAGACGACCTGTTTGTCAGAGTAGCTCAGCTGGTTAGAGCAGGGGGCAGTGATGTGGGTTCAGTCCCCATATGGGCCTTTCACTCAAGAGCTGGACTCGATAATCCTTGTGGGTCCCTTCAACTGAGATGGTTCTGTGGTTCTGTGAAGAACAGATAAGAACCTTTGCTGTGAAATCTCAGTGAGTGTTCTGCTGGGAGATGATGTGGAGAGTGCCAGAAGGCTCAGAAAACATGGTCTGTGAGGAAGGGGTTAAGTAAAAGGCTTCGTTTAGTTTAGGTGTGGATGAGAGAAGGCTCTCCTGTTCCCAGAAAGGTTAAAGGTGGCTGGGAGTGGGGGCAGTGGTGCAGGAAAGCATTATGCTCCAGAGTTACAGGGATCAGGATAAGGGATAACCTGTATATATGTACAGCAATGCACAGCTCTGTACAGTGTATTTATGCACACCAATGCTCTGTACAGTGTATTTATGCACACCAATAGCTCTGTACAGTGTATTTATGCACACCAATGCTCTGTACACTGTATTATTTATTCCCACCAATGCTCTGTACACTGTATTATTTATTCCCACCAATGCTCTGTACAGTGTATTTATGCACACCAATGCTCTGTACAGTGTATTTATTCCCACCAATGCTCTGTACAGTGTATTTATGCTCACCAATAGCTCTGTACAGTGTATTTATGCACACCAATGCTCTGTACACTGTATTATTTATGCACACCAATGCTCTGTACACTGTATTATTTATTCACACCGATGCTCACAGCGAGCAGAGCACAAACCCAGCCCAGCCCCTGCGCTGCAGTTCCGGGCACAGCCAGCGTGGGCGCTGCTGGCTCCCGGCCGGGCGGGTGCCATGATTGCCCCCGGCTGGCCAAGAAAACAAAATGGAACAGAGAGGGCCCGGCCTGAGCAGGAGCTGTGTGTGGACACTGAGTGCGGGCTTAGTGTAGCGAAAAAGCCCCAGGCAGCACAGGAAACACCGGGGCTGGGCAGCAGTAGCCGGGTTTCCACCAGCAGCTGCCCCAGACAGCGGGGAGATGCACCCTTCAGGAACAGGGAGGGCTCAGGTCCCTGGTTTTTCCCCCTGGAGCACCCAGGTAGATGGTGGGGGTCCTTTTCCAGTGTGATCAGGTGTTAATAAGGTCCCAGTTCAGTGGCTGCTCTTACAAGCAAAGGCTCACTCACTTTTGCTCACCCACGGGTAGGAGGAGCAGTGCAGGGCTGGGCTCTGGTGGTGGCAGTGGATTCTTCCTGGTTAAGCAACAGAGGGACTGTCCTCCTCCCATGCCAGCAGTGAGAGAGGGAGAGGAGCTGAGCCCAGCCCCCCTCCACCTGGCCAAAATCTCATGGTATCTTTGCCCTTCCAAAGAGCAAACCCCCCAGGTATGAGAGCAGCAAGCTGCGCACTTCCCCCACCTTGGCCATTTCTTTAGTCTCTCTTAAGTACTGGTCCAGTTATTTTCTCTTAGTAACAGATGGGACAAAGTTCCATGAGAGAAAGAAACAAAAGGAAAAATCCTAACTCCCAGCACCACTACCTCATCTCCCTTTGATCCCTCCTGGAATTTTCTTCCCATTCCCAGTTCCACTGCCTCCACTGAGGGCTGAGCTGTGCTAGTGAAGCAGGAACTGTAGTCGTCTGTGCTCAGAGTTCTCACTCAGGAATTTATATGGATCTAATTTCTGGCTGTGGAAGGTGAGCATACCATGGAACAGGTGCAGCATTGCTCTTCCTCCTTTCTGAACCATGGTGTGAAGCTGTCAGAGGCTGGTGTCAGGCCGTGTTTGTAGACTCTCCTTGCATAGAAAGGTTGGGTTTTTTTCCTGTTCAGCCTCAGCGTGCAAATGGCTCAAAATCATATGACAGATCCCCAGAGCAATGGAGAACTGAGCTGGTGGGAGATGTAAGGCCTAGAGGGATGGGACAGGGCTGTGCTATGCATGTCCTGCTTGTGTGGAACTGTGGGTGCTGCAGCAGGGTCAGGCTTTGCTCAGACCTTGTCACAGCCACCTCACCTCTCTCATGGTTCAGGAACCTAAAACATTTTGGTCACAGCACCCAGCTGGAGTTTAGCTTGGCTTTTTAACGAGTGGTCGATGAAGGCTGAGTAGTGCCTTTGTCACCTGACATGGCAGCTGAGGTGTTGGTGATGTGCAGGCTCTGGCTGCTGCCCCACACAGGACTCCAGGGCCAGTCTGAGCTCCTGTGTTTGATCCACTGAAGCTGCTGCTCTTCCTTGGACCCCAGTGTTCATTAGTGCTCCTGGCAGCTCTTCCAAAGACTGTGTTTTGTCAGATAATGTATTTAAGTTTCAGTTTATAACATTGTCAGTGTGGTGGCTGCATGGTTCAATCAGCAGTGGGCTCATGCAGAGCCAGGTGAGCTGTGTGTGGCTGTGTGCCCATGCCAGAGCAGCTGTGGCAGGGGGACAGTGGCCGGTGCTGTGCTCTGCTCCAGCAGGGTCAGAGGAGCATCTCCCTTGCACCAGCCGCTGGGTCTCAGGCATATTTAGGTCTTGTTTTACATTCTGAAAGGCTGTGTGTGCTGCCCCTGGGGCTGGCTCTGAGGTCTCTGCTGTTGAACCCACCCAGGTACGGTGTGCAGGTCATGGAGAAGGTTCTCAAGATGGCTGAAGGCATCGACGTCGGGGAGATGAGGTCGTACGAGCTGGTGCCCGACAGGAAGCTGAAGAGATACCGCTCTCCATCGGACAGTGAGTACCCCTGCCTGTGTTTGTGACCCCTCCCCTCCTTGGGGGGCATCCCTGGCAGCCTGGGGACACCAGTGTGCCACGGGGCCACCCTGGGACAGCAAACTGGGGGTAGTGCCTGTGGTGTGCTCTGCTGGACTGCAGAGCAGTTCTCCCTCCTCTGCCGTGTGCATGATTCACACAGAGTTCTGTCTTTGCTTAAGAAAATACCATTTTTCATTTCAATTATCAGGTAATTGGTTTCCCCTAGGGATAGTGTCTGGAATCAAATACCTGTCTGGCTTTGTCTGTTGTGGTGAGGTGTGATGTTCTGACCCAAGGAAGGATTGTGCATGTACATAGAGATGTTTAACTCATTGATTTTGAGTTACAGCCTGCTTGGAGCTTTGAGGGGATGGGGAGTAGACAGGATGTGTAGTTTTGGGGTTTTTTTTCCCTCCCTGCTGGGCCTGGAAGAATGCTGTATATGTCAGCCCAGGCCCATGGTCTCAGGCATCAGTGTTCCAGCTGTAGCTTTTGCAGTGGAGGAAATGCAGCAGGCAGAGAGGGCTGGCAGATGGATGGCTCCGTCTGCTGGCTTCTCCATGGCACCTTCAGAGCTGCCTGCCCTCCCTCTAGAGAGAGGTGGGAATTGTGCCTGGGTGCAGGCAGGCCCCTGTGTCAGTCAGCAGTGTGCCTGTGTGAGGCACCAATGGTCAGAGAGCACAGGGCTCCTCTGGGCTTGGATATCATTTCAGCTCTGCCAAAGTTGCTTCCCTCACTTTGACAGCCAGCAGTCTTTCTGTGCTTCCATGGACCAGCTGCAAAACCGAGGAGATGCTATACTTGTCCCGTGTTTTGTCTTGTCACAGGCAGCAGCCCTGAGGGTTCTCCAGGGCTTGTTGCACAGACAGCATAATGAGCTGTTCTGCTGGCAAGAGCCTTTAGGTGCTGCTGCAGTGCAGCCATCAAAAACAGACCAAGGAAGAAATGCAAACCTTGCTATAATTTTTCAAAACTGATGGGCAAAGGATGTAATGCGTGAGAGCTTTGTCACCCGGTTTCAGTAGGAAGGAGGGGCTGTTTGTGCTGCGTGCAGGTGTTGTTTTCACCTGCAGTGAGCGGGGTGGTGATGCCTGTGCTGTGGTGGTTGATGTCTAGACAGCCTGACCTAGAGCAAGGCTGCACACGTTGGCACTGGATGAGGCAGCATTCCCTGGCTCTGAGCTGGCCTTTGGCTCCTCCGATGAAATTACACACATGTACCACGTCAGCATGTGGGTGCTGAATCTTCCACAGGAGAAGTCTTGTGTAACAGTCTCTTAGATGTAGCATACTTGCTTGTCAGCTGTTTGATTCTCCCTTTCTGCAGTAGCTGTGCACGCCAGGATAGTCTGTCTCATGTGCATTTCTTCCGGTGGAGAAACAAGAGGTCTGTCAGTAATGGGGCCCTCAGTCGCTGCAGCTGTCCCTTGAGGCTCTGGCAGATTTCTTCATGTTTGCTGCCCTTTAGCCCAGAGCAATTACACTGAGAGAAAACGTGCTTCTCTAAAGTCAGTAACAGCCCTATGTGTTTTGGAAAGGAGGGTTTAGTACCGCTGTGTTCCACCTCAGATGAGGAGACCTGATGATAAATTAGTTTATCTGACATCATCCTGCAACCCTGCAGCAGAGTCAGAGCTGAAGTTCTAGGCCTGCTCTGGTGCTCTGTCTTGTTGACTGTAGTTTTACTTATTTTATTAGATTTACTACTAAATTATTAACTTCAGGGATTAACTTCAGAAATGACCAGATGGGAGAGTGGGCAATGCTGGAAGGCAGCATCATGTGACTAAATATGTAGAGATTTTTGTGTGGTAGCTGTGAAGGTGGAAACACCACTGTAGTGACCTGTAGAAAAAATGACTGGTTGTGTTTGTGAATTGTGAATGTCTTTTGGAAGGAAACCTTTGGGGTTTTGGCTAAGGAAGGCAAATCCTGTGTTCAGAGCCTGCAGGCTCCTCTTGAAGATCACTTTCTGAAAACACTGTCTCCCTGTCATAGCACATATTGGTAATTGTGTAATATTCTTCCATCTCCTAGGTCCAGAGCCAGAAGAGATTCGTGAGCCACCCAAAAAGGTGGTCCCCAGGTTCCGAGTGCGACCACGCTTTGAGCCCATACATTTTGTCACCAGCGCTGAGAAGGATGGCAAGAAGGACAATTCTCTGGATAACCAAATGCAGGAGGTGAACCAGGAGGCAAATACAAACAGCATGGCAAAGCCAGCTGAAAACTGTACAAATTCTCTTGTGAATGCACGGGAGGTGAATCCTCAGCTCTCCAGCTCAGCTGGGCTTGGCTTTGCAGGCCCAGCAGCAGCAGCCAAGAAGGCTGTGAATAATGTGGACTCTACCACAAGCAACACCTCGCAGGTTTCTGTTTCCCCTTCAACTGCCCCGTCTGCATCAGAGACTTTCCCTCCATCAGCAATAATGCTGAAGCAGAGCTTTATGGAGAAACTGTCAGCAGCTGTCTGGAAAAATCTTACTAATCCAGATGCAAACACTGGGACGGATAAAATTAACTTCACCTATCTTTTGACACGTTCAATTCAGGCATGCAAGACAAACCCTGAATATATTTATGTTCCTCTGAAAGAGATCGCCCCTGCTGACCTGCCCAAGAGCAAGAAGCTCCTGACAGACGGCTTCGCTTGCGAGGTGCGATGTCAGAACGTGTACCTGGCCACCGGCTACGCGGGCAGCAAGAACGGCTCCCGCGACCGAGCTGCGGAGCAGGCAGTGAAGCTGCTGAAGAAATCCGTGGAAGTTCGAGTTGTGCAGCGGAAGTTCAAGCACACCTACCACGAGGACCTGGTGGTGTGTGAGGCAGGTGTGTGTCGGCCAGATTTCCCTCCCGCTCTCAAACCTCACGAGGAATTCGTAGTTGCCAACAGGGACTGTGTCCCAATGCAGCCTGGTAGCGAATCCACGAAGGGTTCCACGAATGCCAACAAAGACTGGACTAGTTTTGTCCTCACAGAGAATGCCAGCGATGCAATAGGAATACTTAACAATTCTGCCTCATATAACAAAATGTCTGTTGAATATAAGTATGAGTTAATGCCCAACCGCTCGTGGCGCTGTCAGGTGTATCTCCAAGATCACTGCCTGGCCGAGGGATTCGGCACAAAGAAGACCAGCAAGCACGCAGCAGCTGAGGAGGCACTGAAAATCCTGCAGAAGATGCAGTCAAATATAGCATCCCTCAAAGTGACCCAGGTGCAGAAAGTGGGCTGCTCATCACGGGGCTCCGGGAGGAAGAAGGACCTGAAGGACCTGGTGATCTACGAGAACTCCAGTAACCCGGTGTGCACCCTGAACGACACCGCCCAGTTCAACAAGATGACGGTGGAGTACGTCTTCGAGAGGATGACGGGCATGCGATGGAAATGCAAGGTGATGCTTGAAGATGAATTCATTGCAGAAGCAGTTGGAGTGAAGAAATCTGTCAAGCATGAGGCAGCAGAGGAAGCCGTGAAAATCCTCAAAAAGACTCAGCCAACTGTTGTTAATAACCTGAAGAAAGGCACTGTCGAAGACGTCATCTCCAGAAATGAGATTCGGGGTCGATCGGCAGAAGAGGCTTTCAAACAGAAGATCAAAGAAGACAACATTGGGAACCAAATCTTAAGAAAGATGGGCTGGACAGGCGGTGGCCTAGGGAAAGATGGTGAAGGAATTAGGGAGCCTATTTCAGTAAAGGAGCAGTTCAAAAGGGAAGGACTTGGGCTTGATGTGGAAAGGGTGAACAGAATCGCTAAGAGAGATATTGAAGAGATCATTCGAAACTATGCACGCTCGGACAGTCACATTGACTTGACTTTCTCTAGAGAACTGACCATGGATGAGCGGAAGCAGATACATCAAATTGCCCAAAAATATGGTCTAAAAAGTAAATCCCATGGGCAGGGACACAACAGATACTTGGTGGTGAGCAGGAAGCGGCGCAAGGAAGATCTGTTAGACCAGCTGAAGCAGGAAGGCCAGGTTGGGCATTATGAGCTTATCATGCCCCAAGCAAACTGAGGTGAGGTGTCCCCTTTGACCAGAGACTGAGTTTCCTGGACACTCTGCTAAAGAAAGAGATGCTGCATTTTTCTCGTGGGTAATAACGACATTGAAGTCTTTTACTTTGGCAATATAATTTCTAAAATGTTGTTAGGTGTTTAGAACTGACCGAATTCTGTTCAAGCGCATTAGCACAACCCAAAAGCAGTAGTGCTGTTACTGTATGTGTCTTTGATATTACTTGTTCCTTCACATTTTAATAGTTTTGTAATAGCAAACACACATGTCCAACGAGAAGGAATTTGACATCATTTAAAATTATAGGTCCCTTATTCTTCTTGAGCAAGGAAGGAAAAAAGTTTTTAAAAAAAAAATTAAAAAAGCAAAGGAAATGCAGTCTGGGGGCATCAACTTGTATGTAAAATTGGTATTAATAACAACAAAAATAAAGTTTTATTTCTGGAAAAAAAAAGTTTTGTCACACTTTGTATTTACAAAAGTGTGAAAACTTGATTATTCTTGAGAAATACATATATCGAGGTCTTGTCTCTGCTGTGTATGTATGTACAGTATGTAAACCTTAACCAGTTTAGTGATAGTTTTATTCATAGATTTCTACCTTGAGTCTCCCATTCTGAGAATCACTGAAGGCGCCTTCATTGCCAGCAAATGGGACTGAGAGAATTCCAGCGTGTTTCTACCTTGGAGAACGGTTGACATGTGCAGATACCATGGTGAAGTGTGAAATATAAAAACTGGAGGTAAATGCAGAGCCCACGCTCAAAGATGCTCATGTAGCTTGTGGGGACTGTTATATAACTTATTTTTTTACTTGGAATATCAGCTCTTTAATCCTGAACAAAACTGGATCTGTGCCTGGTTATTTCTCTGCTCCATCCCTGTACCGGTGCTTGTGTCTGGTGAGGGCGATTCCCAGGAGACTCCTGGCTTTGCTCTGGCCGTGTGTGAGTGTGGGAGCTCTCCAGGGCTGGCTTATGCCACCGGGAGCTGGATTGCTTCCCTCCTTTACTGGGAGCAGTCCCTGAGCTCCATCTGCGCTGCTCTGCCAGGGGGTTCCAGGACACGGTGCTCTGTGGGCCTTGGGAACGCTCCCTTCATGCTTAGGGAGCTTAAAGGGCAGCAGCTGCCCTTGGAAGAGCGGAAGTGAGGCACGCCTGGAGGTGCTGGTTACTCTGTCAGCAGTGGGGTCTGCAGATGCTTCTGTACCTCTGAGCCAGTCCTAATGCAGTGTTTTTGTCTGGTCTCCTGCTGCCATGTCTCAGCCATCACCTTCAGTTTTCTCTGCTTGTATTTGCCTCTCCAAATCATTACACCCTCCTCTACCTTTTTTCCCACCTCTTGGTCTTGTTTTGTTTTTAATGCTCTCAGGGCTGAGGTGAGGATGCCTAAGCTCAGAATGTACCAGTGGTGAGCAGTTAGAGAGATCTTCACCCCTGCAGGGTGATGAGGAAGAGGAGAGACTGCCCTGGCAGGTGAGACTCAGGAAGCAGAGAGCAATGTCCTCTCCTCTCTGCCTGGCTGCAGCACAGCATCTGCCTGCTTGGCCTGCTCAGTAACAGCTTGCTGCTGCTGTGAAAAAATAATACAGCAGTAAATTCTGAAGGTAGTTTTTTTTCCATTTTTTTTGGGGTTGTTTTTTGTCCGTTATTTCTTCTCCCTATGTCTGAATTCTGCTCTCAAGAGCACTGGGCTCTAGCAGATGGTGCTGTAGGAGTGGAAGAAGCCTGGTACTTTCTAGGGAAAGAAGAAGCTCCTCCTAATTTGGATATGCAGCAGGGTGTTAGAGCTCGGTGATGCCAAGGAAGGCAGTAAGAGCAGCACTGGTATTCAAGATGAAAAATGCCTGTTTTGGGAGAGGTGAGGCCTAGCTGCAGTGACTGTAGCTCGGCAGGGGCAGCTGACAGAGTGTGGGCAGGATGGGTCGTGGCTGTGACCGCTGTGCCAGGCACGGTGCCAGTGCAGGCCCTGGGGGCTCTGGGTTTGACTGAGAACAGCGGTGTTGTGGCCCAGGGGCCTGCAGGGCCTCAGCCTTCAGCAGAGCACCGAGTCTGTGCACAGAGGCCTTGCCCCCAGCAAGGTGGAAGGTGGGATGGATTTGCTTTGGCAGCTCTGTGCTGCTCATTTCTGGCTGCCTTAATTCACTCAGTTGTTTCAGGTTTTTTTAACTAGTGAAGCAAACACAAGAATGGTGGCACTGCTAGGAGGGCCTCTGTGGCCTCAGAGGGACTTGGCTCCATCAAGAAGGGTTGTGGCTGCAGCAGGCATTACAGCTGCTCCACAGCAGGAGCCTCCACGAGGCTGGTCGGGGTACAAGCTGTTGTCACTGCAGGTACAAAGTTGCCTCTCAAATTTTTTGAAGGAGCCCAGCTACTTGTAGAGCTCAGCGCCAGAACCAGCTTTTGTTATCTGCCACTCATCATCAGTCCTGTTCTCCACCTGCTAAGACAGGAGAAAAATAAATGCAAGTCCTGTATCAACGGAGCTCATGAAGTTGCTGTAGCTAACTGAGGGTCACAGGCTCCCTTGTGCCCACAGCCCAGCCCCTGCTGCTCCTGCAGGGGCAGCCAGCCCTGTCTCTCCCCGCAGGGGGAAGCACTGCACAGTGCTGGAGCTTCCCCCCACACCCAACTGCTGGCAGCCCAGTTAAATAAGCACAGTTATACACTTCTTGCCTATTTATACAATAAGCACTAAGGTTACACTTTATTTACAACTTTTGAAAAATGTACAGTTTCTTACATGGGTTACTTGTGCAAAGTTATACTTTTCAACTAACAGACCAATGTGCACACAAAAGACACTGGAACAGTGGACAACACAATCGCAGGTTCCATCCCACACTGCTGCTTAAGGTTCTGTATCCAAAGGTACAAACTTGCCTTACAAAAAAAGTGACTGGACTTACAAATGTTTTTTTCAGAATTGAAAAAATTCTTCCATAAAACTGAAGGGAACGAACTCAAGCATGCAGCAGTAGCTCACACAAACCACGTGGTCATCTATGATGAGCAGAAACTGCAGAGACTCGAGTGCCTACCCTGGACTTAATTCAAACTTTCCACAAGACAAAGTTAGATCCCAAACAACTTATCTTTCTCAGCTAAAGATAAGGGGCAGGAGAAAGACACCAAAGGAGAGTAATTCCATCGCTGGAACAGGTCAGGTTTTACCTCTTCCTTAATGTGGAAGGCCTTTTGCTGAGTACCACAGCTCTGCCTGCTTTTGTCCAGTAATGCCTTGGTGACAGGACTATAGAAACCTACTGACAGTTTCTGTAGGCATGTCCTGTAAAACAGTAATTAAAAAAAAGGGCTTGTTTCTCACTCTCAGCAAAGATCCAAGTACCACAGCCGTAGTGATTTATGTAGATCTGTACATAAATCTTGCATGTGAAGTGCAGCAGTAACAAGCATTCCAGGGTCTTACTACATCTTTGAATTGGAATCAATCGAAGAGTTGATTTTTTTAACATGAGTAAAAGAGTTGATAAACTAATACAAAAGGGAAACAAAAGATGATTTCTTCACCCAGTACTTACAAATGCAGTGGGGTCTAAACCAATAGTAGAGATAAGTGACCAGCCTGGACACATCAGCACTTTAGTTAATATCAGTTAAAAAATGTGTATGTATATAAACATCCCTTTTATCAAGCTACACATAAGCATCACTGTGTATAACACAATTACAATTAAAAGCTTAGTGTACACTACAGAAATGCACAATACTGCCCTAAGACTGGAGAGGGACCACAGAAAATGAATTCAGCATCAGTAACTCTTTTGCAAGTAACCCAAGTACAGAACGTTTGACTTCAAAGTGGGTGCGTTCTGATGTCCAAGGAGAAGAAGCTTCAGCAAGGGAGGGTGGCAACAGCACAACAGCTATTTTGCTTGCAAAGTAAATGCTAGGAGGAAAAAGATGACTCGGACACTTCATTTATTTTCCTCATCAACAGAGTGTTCATTTGCATCATCCTGGGTCAACAGTCACGCCAGCTCTGTTCTACTATTGCAGAAACCCGTTTTTCATATTCCCGCTTATTCTCTTGGTATAGCTGAGCTGCCTGGCTGTTTGCTGGACTGTTCGGATTTGGCTCATCCAATAGGGACTGCGCAAAGAGAAAAAGATCCTTAGGCACTGCAAAGTACAGTTTTCCAGCACATTCTCTAAACTATCCACACTAGTCAGAGCAGAGGTGTTAGTCCAGGTGCAGCACACTGTATCCTGCAGCTGGAAGGCTTTAGAGGCTTTGGCCAGCAGCGTCACCCCGGACCAGTGCAGGTGACTTGCTGTGACAGCCAAGCCGTGCATCGCTGGCGGGCCCTGCAGTGACCACCTGGCCAGTTTACACCTGGGGAGGATTCACACTTGGCCAATATCATAGCTGCTGTACTGGCTCTTAGGAGAGGGGGAAAAAAGTTTCCTGAGCTGTTTTTGTCAAAGCATCCTAATGTAATTCTGTCTCTTCATGCAGAGTTCTTTTACCTGTATGGATGTTAAGATGGAGGAGACATCGTAAGTGGGGCTCCAGCGATTCTGAAGGATATCCAGACATATACTACCGTCTGCATAGACTGGAAAGGGTCAAAAAAACCAGCTTAAAACACAACTTGTACAGCTACTGGCTTTTCTCCCTAGTATTGCCCAGTCCTGAAAAGCTATGTACAGACACACTGCAACAGTCCACAGTGTCTGACAGGCTGAAGTCCTGCAAACAGTCCTGTAGGTAGGAAGCAGTGTAGCTCCTCACCAACAGAAGCCTGAAGTATTTAAATTCAACCCCTGATTCTTCTCTCACAAACTTCTGTGTCGTTGCAGCTACCACTGTGGAAAACCATGAAGAGATTTTAAGGCAAAAAAATTTTAGCTACCCAGAAGTGAACCAACAAAGAACACCCACAAACAGTTGTTCACACTCAAGGTTTCCCCATGAAGTCTCTACAACAGAGTCCAGTCACTTTACTCACGGCAGCTCCATGAGAACCTTCCCTCCCTGCACTGTACCCACACTTGCTACGTTGGAAGGTTTCTGGTATTTCTGCACAAAGCTAGTATTTGTTTGGAGGCAAGGAATACCTCTCTAGCCCTTAGTTACCAAGGAAGGGGATTAATTAAACAATCTTACTGTCACTGGCTATAGCAGGACCCTAACACTACATTTCACGGTATATCATTCTTACAGGCATTTTGGGGAAGAAATGTGGTAGAAGACAGCTGCATTCACCAGTGTCACTATGCTATGTCTACAATACATACAGACAGAAGTCCAAAGCACTGCTATTTAAGTACAAAACATTCTTCTGTAAGGCTTAACAGGCAGTTGAGTGTCTCATCAGTACTGTGCTGTAACACCTGAAAGGTAAGAGGCTCCTTTTATTGCCCCTTTCTTTTCAAGCCTGAGCACTGCTCACATATCCATCCTCACCAAAACTACACAACCACACTGGAATTCTGCTGCCTTATTAGATAGTGGAAACTTTTATAATAAACAGACCTTTTACACAGCAAGCTATAACAAAAAACACCCCAGCCCTCTCTCCCCCCTCCACCTAACCTCCAACAAAACAGCAAAAGTAAACCCAGGCATCGTGTAGGTACTTACCATTTGGATGAAACATTTTAGAGACAAATCTGACAGTAGGTGGCTTATTCGGGTATTCTTCTGTGAATTCTATTGTAAGTTTGAAAGTTCCTGGAGTTGAAAGAGAGACAAGCAACCTTTATTCAGCATGAATTTACACAAGGGATGAGCAAGTAGCATCCCCCCACAACACACACTGACACTACTGTGCTCACACAGGCATGATGGATATGGAACACACACTCTGCAATCCCACAGCAATTCCTTTACTCTCATGGAGTTAATGATTAACACTGAAGTCCCGGACGGAACTGCTACCAGAGTGTTTCCTGTGGCTTACTTTTATTGCCAAGACTACTCAAAAGGTTTATGTAGGGAAATAAACCCTATATAAAATAAATAAATCTGCCCTTGGGGTTTTCTTCCAGAGAGTCTAATCCCAGCACACTGTACAAACAAGAGCAGTGGGTGTAGAACCATCTGTGTAACATAACGTCATTCAGTGAGTCCTATCTATGGAATATGCTGTCATGGCAAGGACCTTGTAATTTATTTCCTCTAAAAAAAGAAAGGTAATGTTTCTCAACAACTGTAAGGTAATCAGGTTTTGCAGAAAAGTAGTATTGAATGCATCATCCAAATGTGACACTTGAAAATATAAACCTGACCATCTACTTCACACAACTGGTTATCCTTGGAGAAAGGCTGATTGAGCAGAAACAGAAAACTGTAGCTGAGTCTCAATCCAACCATTTTAACAGCCTGCACCAACCTAAGTTATTTTAGCCCTTCCCCTCAGGCTATGACAATCTGAGAATAAGAAGTCTGTCAACTAAGCTGCACAGATGGGTTCAGGGGATTAAGGACTACTCCTGATTCAGCTCTGTAACTAAGGAACTCTTCCTACTCCTGCAGACCATGCAAGCTCCTCCCAGCCACGCTACACCAAGACAACCAGCCCCGAGGCAGCTGGGGATGTTCCTGGGCATGCCCAGAGAGGAGATCTGAAGCACCTTCATATGAACATGCAGCTCTCCTGGAGGAGGACTGCACCTGACACTAACAGCTGGAACAAGCTGCTGCTGGGGCACACTGCCTTTTCTGAAAGGGCATCCTTGTGTGTCAGTGGTGCATGAGTCAGGTTCCCCCCGTGCCCCCCACGCTCAGTGTCCTTGCTTCCTACTCTGAGGGAGTTTTCCAGTCCTAATATAATGAAGTTATTCCTTTGTTTGGCTGGCAAGCATGTGCCAGTAACTGGTAAGCCAGAGAACAGATTTTTGGTTTTCCTTTTTTTTTTCAGATCAGCAAGGACCTCTAAGATTTCCCAGGGACTCCTTTCCTTATAAAGAGATAAACTGTAACACTGAGTTGCAAGAAATTAAGGTCATTGCTTTTGATGTTCCAGTTAGCAAATGAAGACACAGCACAGATGCTTTAGCACTTTCTCTACAGCAGTGGGAAGTCTCAACACCCTAAAAATAAGTTAATGCGTGTTTGGTTTTTTTATTAGCAGCTAACAATGTAACAGCAGAGAGCCAACACTGTGCTATCTCACTGTGAAACAAACGAGCCAGAACAGTAGAGTTAGGATTGTTCACATTAGTGGAAGTCTGCAGTGGGGTTTTCAAGATTACTCCAGCTTAGTCCAGAGGCACAGAGCCTGGTCTGAGCTCAGCTTGAGACCCAGGACTGGGAAGTTAGTAACAACTTCTACCAGCTGCAAACATCAGCCCCTTAGAACCAAATGCTTAGAGATTTGACTCTAGATATTCTGAGCTCTCCCTGCCCCAGTTCTAGTTCTCAGTAGCCTCCTCCTGAGGAAAGAGTGACTAAGCAAGCAGTAGGCCAAAAACCAAACACAAAGCATCACACAGGTTCAACAGTAACAGGAGCAGTTTGGTCTTAGAATCTATTTAAAATTACTGAAAGAAAGGGAAGCTGTTGTCCCACCACAGACAGGACAGTGCTACTTTTAACACAAATCTAAGCAAGGGGCTCATCTGGAGCAACATCCAGAGTATCTACTTACTCAGATTTCCAAATGGGCCCAGGGTGGCAATGGCTCTTTGGAAATGCTCCATAGCACACAAACCCTCACTACTGAGCTTTATTAAAGGGCAAATCCAGAGATTTGACGCACCAAAGTCCAAGGGTCACTCACACTGAAAGCCCACAACAGGTATCACAACACACTGCTGGGATGAGGCCTTCAGTGTCCACTCCCTTCTGTCACTAATTTTAACACTCAACTGGTATTTCTCACAACTTATGCTAGACAGACATTTTTAAACCATAAATTATCATATTTACTGTCACTATTGATATTGGGATCACCACTAATCTTAGGCAAACATTCTCTTTTCTGCCCTGTACTTACCCTTGAGGCCCTGACACAGCCAAGAGAGGCTCCTGCATGGCCTGTGCACCAGCCCCAGAGAGCAGAGCCCGTGCCCCTGCAGGGCCCCCTCCCTGCAGCGCCCAAGAGCAACCCCTCCATTCCACTGCCTAAAAAGCAGGGACGAGCTCTTTCACTGCTGCCCAAGGATAGAAGATCCATATTTCATAAGCAAGGCATAAACCACAGAGAAGACAAATGCCTTGTGCTCTCTGTTCAAGCCTCCTGCACAATCACAGCAAGGAACTCCTTAAACCTCTCCAAGCCAGGAATCCTACACTAACCACAGTATTGTCATCCAGTTTGAGAGAAACAGGTCTGAAGGGTTGGGACAGCCTGGATTTCCATGGCTGTGCCAGCATTACCACTTCAGATGCCATACATGTAAAAATTCTTAGAAATATGGTGAAGGGCAGGATAAATATCCCCAGGGTCCTACTGCAGACACCTGCAATTGAATCCTCTTAAACCAGAAGATGGAAGTTATGCTGCTGATCTAAATCAGTGGTTGCTCCTAAGCTGAGCCAGCCTGCACACTGAGTTGTGAAAACACCCTCCAAAGTCTGGGGGTGGAGAAGGAGGGATATGAGCTGCAGAATGCTGCACAGCAAGTAAACAAATGTGTTTCAACTTCAGGTTTGCAGCCCAGACAAACTACAACACCTCAGAAGCTGCCAAGCAGAGAAGGGCCTCACCAGAACCTGGATAAAGAACAGTAAGTCTCAGGATATTGGCATTATTATACCCCTAGAATAACAAGCCCCCCCAAATTTCACAGGCTACTTTTACAAGAACTAAGCTATCTGAAATTTTACAGTATCACCATGAGTGAAAGAAACTAAGAATGAAAAAGAACACTGACCTGTGCAAAGGCTTCATGAGAAAGCTTATAGAGTTTCAGTGTATCTTTGAGTCACAAGGGCCTGTGACTCAAAGGGCCTTTGTGCAGTTACAAAGCAAGTCCAAACTAACATGCTGTTAAATTAAAATTTCCTTACTCTTACCTCCATGAAGCTGACCTGCAATATCATTATCTGAACTGTGCTACTCCACTCACTGAATGGGAAAGCACAGCTGAGGCACCAACAAGCCCTATCTGCAGGCTCCACTTAGTGCTTTGTTATCTAGTGAAGTAAGATACATCCAGAGGAGGGGAGATAAGCAGATATCCTGCAACACAAGACACATCTGTTTTCCTGAGCACACAGACTTTGCTAAGAAAAGAGCAATCCATCACACCCTGAGATTACATGATGACACCAACCAAAGCAGGACAGCAGCAGCAGCCCCAAGCACCCATCTGAACCTCAAACTGCTGTGAGTGCAACACATCCTCGGCATCCAAGACCAAGACAACACCGCCTCAGAAAGCACAGAGGAAATCAATATGTCAGGGCTCTCAAAAGCAGTCCCCAACCTTCTGCAACTAAATGGAAATACATGAAAAAAATCCCTTATAGCATCTGTTACCCACATGCTGAGCTGGAAGAGCCTGAGCATGGCAAGACTCTGCATTTTAGCACACTGCAAGGAGACAGCTTTCTGCTCCAAACAGTGAATCACTCTGTTTGCAGCAGTGCTCCAAGAGCCTAAAGCAGCTCCAGCAACCCCCACAGAAGTTTAAGCGAGCCCTTCTTTAAGGGTTACCAGATGAGACAACGAAACACATTTAGTCTAGCTGTTCTATTATGCAATGTTTTAAGTCCAAGTTCTAAATATTAGACTGCTGAAGCAGCTACTCCAGTGAATCTCTTAACTAATGAAATACATTAAAAAGAAGTGAGTCTTCAGAGTTTTCCTAGGCCTGAAATATTTAAAGTCTTCAAAATCTTCACAGAGAAATACAGTCTGCAATTTAGAGACACATCCACAGGTGCTACCTCCACAGATAAACAAAGACAAGGGGGTTAGCCAAGAACAACATATGAGTTAAGGAATTTTTCCTATGCTTTTGTTATGAGTCATGGAGATCTAAGATTAATTATAGCCTACACTGAAAGTATCTTTAAAAAATGCATCACTGATGTCAGTTAGACAGTATTTCATGTCTAACAGGTTTCCACAAGATGCTTAAGTACTCATACGGCATCAGTAAACCTATCAAAGTCAGTAAAACCAGATGAAAACTACAGGTATGTCACCAGTACCTATTTAGGCAGCTTTTAAACTTAAAAAATCTTTTTAATCTTAGGCCCTGAATACCAATTGTAGCAGAGCAAAATAAATTACAAGAAAAAGCCACTCTTCTGAACTTCCTCAAACATTCAGCCCGTTTCCTACTTCAGCTGACTCACGTGGGAACTTGCTCACAAAACACTTCCAGCATCAGAAAAAAACAGAACTCAAAAAAGACAAGAGTTCTATACCAAATTAGGGATGGTTACCCAAACATGAATGTCCCTAAAAACATGATCCAGAGTTCAACAGAAAAGTTTGTAGAGATCCTTTTAATTACTTATAATAGATGTAGCGATTACAAGCAAGACCGTACAAGCTGATTTGTATGTTTCTGTAAGTCAACACAGCAATCTACATCTACACCACTTTCTAAAAGTAAGATTAGAAAAGCAGCATTCCCATAAATCAAGCACACGCGCGTGTGGTCAGGTGAACATGCACCCACGTCCCCCCCGCCATCTCCAGGCCCACACCTGTTGCAGAGTCTACGGCAGTGACACCAAGGCCGTGTCAAACCGCAGCGTTTACCCCGGGAAAGCCAAACACCAGCCCCGCACGCCGCACTTACCGTCCTCGAAAGGGGTCCCCTCGGGCCTGGAGAAGGGAAAGCAAAGCACAGCGTTACCCCGCTGGCAGCCCGGCTCCGGCCCCCCGGCGGCGGAGCGCCCCCGCGGCCCGCCGCCCCCTTCCCCGCCGACTCACCCGAAGATGACGGCGTTCCACACCATGATGTTGTTCTCAGAGGGGGCCCCGCTCACCCCGGCCGGGGGATCCTCCTGCAGCCTGCGGGGCACAGGGACGGTGAGCGCGGCCCCCCGCGCCGCGCAAACGGCGTAACCCGGGCCGCCGCTGCGCAAACGGCGTAACCCGGCCCGGCAGCGGCCGCCTGCGCAAACGGCGTAACCCGCGCCAGGCAGCGCCGCCCGCGCTACGCAATCAGCGGAGCGCGCCTTGACCCGCCGCCATGTTGTGCTGCCCCCTCCTCCCCCGGTAGCGCTCGGCCCTTCGTCCTCCTCCCGCCCGCCCGCCCCTTTACCCTCGGCCCGCGGCCTCGGTACCTCTTGAAGTCCCGCATGAGGCGCCGACGGGCCGGAGTGGACATGGCGGGCTGAGGGTTATAGCTCAGGCATACACTGCCGGAGGGAGCGCCGGGCGCGGCTCAGGTTCGAGCTCCGACTGAGGCGGCGGCGGCGCTGACGGACAGGAGCGATCGCGGCCTCTACCACTACGGCGGGAGCGGGGGGGGGGGCCTGGGGTGCCCCGCCTCCTGCGCCG
>VWZP01010724.1:4415210-4446400 GCA_013396995.1 Dicaeum eximium
TTCGGGATGTGGGATACAGGAGGGGGTTCGGGATGTGGGATACGGGCGGGGGTCCGGGCTGTGGGATACGGGCGGGGTTCCGGGATGTGGGATACGGGTCCGGGATGCGGGGCTGGATTCCGGGTTCCCGGCGCGGGTGCCCGCCCGGCCCCGCCGCCAGCCCGGCCCCGCCACTCCCCGCAGATTGCCAGCTGGAGAAGCTGCCGATGCGGCCGCGGGACCGCGCCCGCGTGATGGACGCGGCCAAGCACGCCCACAAGTTCTGCAACGCGGAGGAGGAGGAGAGCGTCTTCCTGCGCAGGTGGGCCCGCGCTCTGCATCCCCCGTCCCTCTGAGCCCCAGGCCCGGGGAAGCGGCTGTTCTCCTGCCCAGCCGGGAGCTGCCAGCCAGGCACGGACGCCGTGTCCCTGTGCTCTGCTCAAGCGCTGCCTCTCTCCCCCAGACCCGAAGGCATAGAGCGGCAGTTCAGGAAGAAGTGTGGCAAGTGAGTGACTTTTTCTAGTCTTTTGAGTACTTTTAGAATCTCTGTGAGGAAACCACAGGAACCCAGAGGCTGGGTTTCCTCACAGCATATTTCTGTTTCCAGGTGTGGACTGCTGCTCTTTTATCAACACCAACAGAAAAATGCGCCTGTGACGTTCATTGTTGATGGTGCTGTGGTCAAATTTGGCCAGGGTTTTGGGAAAACAAACATATATACTCAGAAACAAGAACCTCCTAAAAAGGTGATTTGCTTTAGAGAAGAAGGATATCTTTGCTTTTCTAAAGGTGTTGTGTATAAAATAATTTAATGGTGAGGGCAGAGGGGAGAGAAAAGAAAAAGGACCTCTGAACAATAGCTCAATTTGGTGTCTTGTCCACGTCTTCCTTAAGTTTTCCTTGACAGAAGTCACTGCAGCCTGGAATCCTAGCACTAAAGGAGAGTAAAATCAACTCAAAAATCTAGACTGTGCCTGATGTTTAAGCTCAGTTAACAGAAAGTTTCCAGTTGTAAGTAGGTCAGGTTGGTAGTCTGCTCAGTGATTCTCAAAGTCTGGCTCATCTACTGTATATCAGTGGGCTTGCTTCTGGTAATGACACCTCTAAGCCCAGAAATCACTGAGCATAATTCTCCTTTGCCACCCACAGAGTTCAGGTAATCTTGATGGCTTGCATAAGAAGCCTTAAAAGCTTTGGAAGGAGGAAGCAATCCCTACTGGCACAACTGTTGCCAAGGTTTAACAAAATATTCTTGTTTTTCACCCAGGTGATGATGACCAAACGAACCAAAGACATGGGCAAGTTCAGTTCTGTCACAGTCTCCACAATTGATGAAGAGGAGGAGGAGATCGAAGCGGTGAGTTTTGGATGCCCTTTGTGGCAGCCACATCTGAGCTGGGCAGAGCCAGCAATGGTCTCACTGTTGGGATGAGATGTTGTTACTCTGGGGTTTGCCCTGTGTGTATTTCAGAGGGAGATTGCAGACTCCTATGCACAGAATGCAAAAGTGATTGAGAAACAGCTGGAACGCAAAGGCATGAGCAAGAAAAGGCTACAAGAGTTGGTGAGTTTTTCTTTGGTGCTGAACACAAACCTCTGAGATGTGTTGGCTTTGTACACAAAAACTATCTTGCAGATCGGGCTGAAAGTATAGAGAGGTCCTGGTACACAGGCAACTTGCAGCTTTGTGAGGATGAGATTTCATTTACAGGTTTTATAAAGATGTTCTTCTAGTCCTCCTGAACTTAAAAGTGCATAGTATGCCTGGAGAGCTAACTGAAGAGCAGGCAGCAGAATGCTTGCAGGGAGGCTTTCTGTGACCTGTTGGATGAGGAACAAGGGAAGGAGGAATCAGGCCATGGCTTTGCCAGCCTGTGCCCTCCTGCCTGCTTGGTAGAGCAGGTCATTGCCAGGAGGCATCAGGGCACAGCAAGGCTCTTGTGGAGGATCTGCAGCTCTGCTGCTGCTGCAAGGGGCACTTGAAGTATAAATGGCAAGAACATCACAACTGATCTTACCTCCTGTGACAGGAGGGTAGTAGATGGAAAGGGGGAGGAAATGTGCAGCTTCCACCTGAGGATAGAAAGTGTGAAATTGTCTCTTGGGCAGTTGGTCTCGGGATTTTTACCATATTAAAGATGGTCCTCATTTTGTATGTCAGCAAAGCACTTGAGCTACTCTTGCTCCTGGTTTTGGAACTGAAAAGTTTGCATTGGTCAGATGAGAAAAGCAAACTTAATTGGAGCACTGAAGGGAAAATTATCCAGACATGATTTAATTCTACCTTAATTTTCCTATTCAGGCTGAGTTGGAAGCCAAGAAAGCCAAGATGAAGGGAACCCTGATTGATAACCAGTTCAAATGAAATGCTGGATATCTGCTGGGTATTCGGAGACAGGAGGAAACTACCAAGAGCTATCACAGTTCTGTCAACAAAGCAGAAGTAACAGACAATGTTCAAGAGTTGCACTGTGCTGCAGCCTGCTTGGAGGATGAGAACCTCTCTGTATAAGTGATACTCTGGGTACCAGTCTTAACTCCAATGGCACTGGAGACTTTGCTCAAACTGCAGTTCTCTACAGACCCAGTGTTATGAGCAGGCTGTTCCAGGCAGAATATTTACTTTCAAGAAAACCTTTGCTGGGTGCCTTCTGAAGTTCACCTTTAGATACCTGTCTTTTTATTTTGTAGTTTTCAAACGTGTTTCCTTGAATACATTAGAACAATGGATAACTGTACAACAAAGAAATCTTTACAAAAGTAAGCTCTATGCCTATTGTTCATTCTGTTATTTTAAATGTGTCCAAAAGCTGCGGCAGCCTGAGCCATGCCATTCCAAGAGTCTGGAACAACTGGGATGCCAGGCTTGGGCTTGGTGCTGCTGCTCACCCTGACCTGCCAGAGGCTGGCAGCACAGACTGGGCTGCAGCACTGCAGTCTCAGCTCCTGCTGAACAGCACAAGGCTGCAGTTGTACAGAATTACACTGTCACAACAGACACATACAAGAGTATAAAATCCAAGCCTGTTTTAAACGACTGTAAGTAAAAACTGCTACTAATGAGTTCAAATACATGGTTGGAAGTTACTGATACAGCCAGTGATCATTAAAGAATATAACTGCACATCTGAACTAGCCCATTGGGCAAAACAGTATCAGTATTTGGAGTTGTGAAATGTGAAGGGAAAATTGTTTTGAATGTGCTGACCACTAAAGACTTGGATAGACAACATTACACACCAGTGTTTAAAGTACCTTGTTTGGGTATTAGTACTTTGTGCCTCTTGTGTGATGTAGTAACAGTGCTCTCTAGCCCATGTCTTCATTGCTCTGTGTTGGATTAAATACCATGTTACAGATTTGAACTCAAATACCTGTCCCGAGCTGTTCTTACTCTACCAAGTAAATGCATCATAAAATGCAAGCAATGAACAAGATGCTTCAATGTCCCACAATTATAATAGAAAACTTCCTATAATCAATAAAGATTTTCCATCTGGCTTTATAACCCTGACTGGGAAAACTCAGATCTGTGTACCCAAGGATCTGTCCTTTTTCTCAGGAAAACAAGGAGTAAAAGAGGGAGTGAACTCGGCTCAGAGCCAGCAGAGACAGGTCTGTAGATCCTGTGACAATTTAATGCCAGGCTAGTAAGCAGGTTTTCACATTAACTCATGCAGTGTGATCTTGTTCCCTGCTCATCACCTGCTAATCTGAGGCCTGTTTCCAGAAGCCTGTGGCCAGAGCTCTTGGTGGTGTGTTACTGGGGAAGGGCAGGAGGCGTGTGTGGGTACACAAAGCCCTTTCCCAGTGCGGTAGCACAGTCCAGCCAGGCGAGGGCCCCAGGGAGTGATCCAAGCCTGGGATAACCGCAGGTCACTCTCTATAAAAGTTCCGATTTTTTCCCAAGCAAGAGTGAAAGACTTTGACATCTGAAAATAGGTTTTGAACCATGTGAGAAGTGCTGGGATGCAGATGCTGAGTCTCCAGTTGTCCAAGGATGAAGTGTGGTCTTGCTTGCTTCAGGTGACACCAGAACAAGAAGCTAACTTGGGGATGATGGGATTTATTGTCAGGGTTAAGGCTGGGAGTGACAAAAGGCTTCAGCTGAGGATGGACTCTGAAGGGGCTGCTAGGTGGGGATTGGAGCATCGTGGCAGTTTGGTGAGGCACAAAGAAAATCTGGTGAGCGCCCCAGCTCAGCACAAGTTGTCCAAATTAGCTGTTACCAACTGCCATCAACTTCCTCAGCTGCCACCTGGAGCCCCTAGACAGCACAGCACAGGCTTCTGGAAGGCCTGTCCATGTTCAATCAGTGTTTGTGGTTCTTGTCATTGGAAATCTGCCTAGTTTGGCTCAGGAATTGTGTGCATGGACCCAGTCAGAAAGGGGAGTACCTTAGGTGCTTTTGATATACTCTAGTTAGGCAGTCCATGGCAGAAACAACTCCAACACAGAGACTTCTGATCCAGTACATTATGTATTTCTTACTTCAACTGGAGCTAGTTCACAACAGTGTTGATTACGTTGGGTTTTTCATTTCTAGATCTCAATGAATTAAAATATATTAGCTGATGGTAGCAACAGGAAGCAGGGTCACCAAGTTCAAACAATTGATGAAATGTCCTGTTATAATAGATAAAAACTAGCTGTCCTGCAGGGTTTCCCATACCCTGATAGCAAATGGGCCATCTGTAGCAGAGTTCAGACCAAAGAAAAGTCAGATTTCATGTTACTGTAAAAGTCAACATTTGTTTTTATAAATCTGTAGATACAGGTAGGTGATAGATTTGTTTGTTTAACTGAGCACCATATTGTATATAAGAATTTGTCCAGATCCAGAGGTATCACAAAATGCAAAATAAAAGTGAAGGAGGAAATCTGTTCCAAAAGTAATGGCACACATGGCCAGACTTACCTTACTGTATTTCATGACTTGGTCCAGACCAGTTTCCAAGCACCTTCACAAAACCCAAGTCTGATTTTTACCGTGTCAGAACAGCTCTGGATGTACCAATCCTGCCTGGTTCCCCATAACCCGTACAAAGCCTCCACACAATTTGTAAACACTCAAGAGAAGTGGTAACAGTGAATCCAACCTCCTCCCCGTTAATCACAGCTGTGCCTGGGGAGCAGCATGGAGTCCTCCTTGCCTGCCCCCTGAGGGGCAGTTTCTGGTCAAACCTTACAGCTCTCCCTGTGCTCCCTGTTTGTGCTATTTCACTCACTCACTGATGTGCAGGTGGCTCACTCTGACTCTAGACTGTTGCATTGATAAATGTACATTGATAAATGCATATAACAATGTGTATGATCAGCTTGGGAGTGGCACTAACTCATCAGCCTGAATCAAAGTAGTCTCAGCTTTTGCTGGTGCTATCCTAAAGAGGCCATGGGGCTTTGCCACATCCAGGCATTTTAAAAGTATAAAATTATGGGCTTGTTTAAAAGGCTCCAGGGCTGGGCTCCAAGGATGGAATTGAAGCCTTGTAACTCCCTGCTGAGGAATCCTTATGAACCAGCTGGCCACAGCATACTGGGGTTTTGGGTAGATTTCAAGGCACAAGCAGCCAATATCTCTTTTGTTGTCAGCCAGAAAAACTCCATCCCCATGCCAGCAGCCAGGGCTGCAACTCCTGTCAATCCCAGCAGGATTAGAAAGGGACAACCAGCAAACCACTGGTGGGATGACACCTCCCAGAACCTCCCTGATGCTGCCAGTCTTGGTGTGGGGTCGTGGCAGGTTCTGAGGACTCATTGTTCCCAAAACCACTCCCCCCAGCAGTTTGTTACAGCTCCAGGGTGTGCAGAACTGGGGCTGTGTCCTTGCAGGCATGTGAGCTGAGCTCCCTCCCCACAGCCCAGCCCACCATGAGTGTGCTTTGGGCAGCTGATGGAGCCACCTCGCTTGGCTGGGCAGTGGCAGGAACAATCCCTACTGGGAACAACTGATTTTACCCTGCATGACAAAGCACTGCCTCTTCCCCTGCCCCTCTGCACCAGATGCTGCCAGTTATGCAGGCAGCACATGAAAGGTGCTGGGGCAATGCCTGCCAAGGGTGACAAGGACACAGAGGCAGGGGCACTCCTGGCTCCATCCAAAGCCCAGAGACACAGCCAGGAGTGACCCAACGACTGCTGAAGGGGACAGTGGAGTGGATGAGCGGGCACTCTGGTCTTTTACAAGTCAAGTCCTTGGGGTGGGATGCTCTCCACTGCAAGACTCAGCACACAGCCAGGCACAGCCCAGTTGGGGCAGACTGGTGCACACTGAGCCATTCCAACCATCCCACACCAATGGCCACCTGCCCCAGCCACTGACAAGTGTGTCACACGATCCCCTGTGCAGCTGTGCTGCGTCAACACCTCCTAAGCCTGGGATTTATGGCTGCTGGGCAAGGGGCTGAGACAAAGGCAGCATTACAGGCATTCACCCATCCCTTCCCACCAGCAAAGGAGCTGATGCACCAGGCTGGACGCAGCTCCTGTGGTGGAAATCACAATGTGTGTGACATTCAGCCCTTCCCACAGGAGAATCACACTTAAAAGGAAAATCCACCCCCATCCATGCCATTCTTGGGGCAGCACAGCCCAGTGGACAAAATGCTGTGTTGGAGGGGCTGCACTCAGCTTGCTGCCTTGCCACTGGCTGGCCCCAGTTCCTTTCTCACGCCTCAGTTTCCCCACAAGAACAAAGCCCCTAATCCCTGTACAGTGTGCTCCTGCGGCAGGCAACAGCAGCAGCTGAACCCCCCCCAGCCTGGTCCCCAGATAAAGCTGCTCCCAGGGAGCTGCCAGGAGGTTTAACCCCAGAAGGCCTATAAGCCTGTAGTACCCAACAGTGGAATGCAGGAAAATCCCCTTGTGGGCTCTGCCCTGTTTCTCGCACCTGCCAGAGCTAAAAAGAGCTGTGAAACTCATTCTTGTTTCCTGAATCCCCAAAGCAGTCATTAGGGCAGGTAGCTAAAATCCATTTCAGTCAATGCCAGCCCTGCACCCCATGTCCAGTGCACAATCTGTGGTCTTAAGAACTTAGGGATCCTCCAGCTCCTTTGCAGCCTGGCACAACAGCCCAGCTCAGTGCCTCAGTCACCCACCACTGTGTGCAGGAAGAAATTATGCACTTACCTTATTGTGCCAATGGCCTGGCCTTGCAAATCCTGTGGAGGAAAGGACAGGAAAGGATGTCCCACCCTCAGCAACCAGCAGCATTTCAGAACAGCCCTTGAAATCCAGGTGAGCTTAGCAGCAAGAGGCTGAGAGCCATTAATTAATAAGCTGAAACTTGTACAACAGGAGAGGGCTCCCTGGTAAAGCTGCCCCATGGCACAGTCCCCTGCCAAGCTGCTGCCTGTGCCCCCAGCACTGCCCATTGCTTGTGGCATTGCTTCACATCTCACCTTTACAGCCCGTTTCATTTCCAGAGCAGGCAGTGGAGGATCTCACACTGCAGCAGCCCAGGGGCAGTTGAAAATCATCAGCAAGGACAGCTGGCTCAACTGTGAGGCACAAGACTGTCTCCATCAGGAAGGCACATGCCCACTCACAGGGACCCTGGCAAGCCAACACCACCTTCAGCAGGAAGGTGCTGCACTCTCATGCCTGACTGCCCTGCTCAGATTCCAGCAGTAAAAACAACTCTCGCCCTTGGCAACACAAGGTTTTGTTTAGCTGCCTTGGGCAGTGGTTGAGATTGGTTTCAGTGATTGAAATCAACTGCTTTGAGCAGGCCTGGGCAGCCAGAAAGGACCAAAGGCATGGGGAAGTGAGGAGACTCGCTGATCTGAAGGGCAGAAGACCAGGAGAGACCCACTCACCACTCCAGATCCCCAGGCAGAAACAAGGCAGCTTCACGGGGGTGACTCAAAGACCTAGAGATATCTGGGTAAAGGCCACACCACACACATTACTCCATCTTGCATTTTCCCCCAATTGTCCCAGAAGCATAAAGGGATTTTCCCCTTTCCCTGGAATTTTGAACCTCAAGTTCCAGGGGTAAGGAATGAACCTGGGAATGCACCTCCCTGCCTAGCAAGCACAGCTGGTACAGAAGCTGTCTCTGCTCAGCTGCTGCATCCCCACAGCACAGCAGCCTCTGTGAGAGCCAGGCTAGCCAGGGAAGCTACACTTGTGTAACTGCACTTGTGTCCTCTGGCTACCTACCTGACCAATTAGGCAGATCAGTTTCTAAGGCAGAGAACATGATGCCAAGCTCTGCTCCTCCAGGGAGCAGCAAACAGTCCCTTAGACATTCCTCCAGCCTCACAGGCATTCAGTGCCATAGGGACTGCTGTGCTTTACAGAGAGTTTAGGCACTTGGCACCATCAAAATCAGGTTTCACGAGCTCCAAGGAGCAGACAGGCCAGAGGCAGGACTGTAGCACACACTCAGTCCATCATCTCTGGTTAGTGGAGTTTCAGGGAGGTCAGCTGGATGAGTCCTTCAGAGCTGCCAGTCCCCATTCCAGCCTACACCACTGGCTTTCCCAAGGGAGGAACACTACCTAGCTTCCTTGGCAGCCCTCACTGTGTTTACCTGTCAGTACTTAGCAAGTACTGAGGCTTGCAGGATGGTTCATCTTCCTCCTTCTCTACAACTGCTGAGACTCCCAACCCCCTCATACTTCAACTGCTGTAAGAACAAACATGAGATGAGGAAAATTGGTTTCAGATTTTTATTTCTCTGTACTCTTTAAGCAGGAGTGACTGAAATAGAAACCATCATGAGTCCCATCGGGGGAATAGTTTGATAAAGACAGGGCAGGCAGTCACCCCTGCTCCATGCCAACCTGTATAAACATCAGCTGCCACTGTTTAGTAACTAGATGGTTTTCAAACAAGTCCATGAACAGTCATAGACTACACAGAACAACATGCCAGTTCACAACAGGAAACAACTTATGTATACTTCTTGATTTCATCGTACAGGACTAAGACAAAAGCACCGCCCATTCCTCGGAGTACATTTGACCATGCACCTTTGAAAAAGGCCTTGGAGCCCTCATCCCGGGCAATCTTCCGCCAGCAGTCAAGAGTGCCGGAGTACATTATGTCAGCTGCAGGAGACAGACAGCTTTAGGAACTGGTGCCCACAGCCCCCAACATCCATGTCAGAAACAGCCTCATGTAGCTTTACAACTTCAAATGCATCCCGGTTCTTGGCTGACTTTCTCTAATGCTAGCACGTCAGAGGATGAGACTGCCCACAAGAGATGGTGCTGCTGCTGCTGCTGCATTGTCTCTGGGAGACACTGGAAGGACCAGTTCAAGCAGAAGGCAGCAACTCCTTGCTTTGACACCAACACTTCCAAACCCAAAAGCTATTGCACAGTTGGCCAGGCTGTGCCTGCTGTGGAGGCTGTCTTTTCTTGTCCCAAAGAAGGGACAAGAAAATGTCCCTTGCAACACCCATGGGCGAGTTCTGCTGCTCCTACCAACTGACATATACCTGACTTGTGCATGCCACTCTACACGTGTGCTGCACAGGCTGACCCATTTGTGCCCCTTCCTGTCACCTGCTTCCACAGCCCTTCCTACACTCCTGCTTACAAGAGATGAGGATATCTACATAGGCTGATGAAAGCCAAACCACTCTGCCTTCACTTCAGCTCTACCACCAGCTATTGATTCAGGGATGCCCAGTAACTTTTATACAGTGAGGCAGAAACGTACCTCCTTTACGGCCAGACTGCATCATCATGCGACGACGAACTGTATCAAAAGGGTAAGAGACCAAACCAGCAACAGCAGTGACGCTCTGAGCAATCATCCAGCTGACAACAATGTGGGTGTTCTTTGGGTCTGGAAGCATGCCTGCAGGAGAGAGGCTTTGATCAGAACGGCAGGTAAGCCACCAGCATTATCGAAATGCACTTCAGGCCTGCCGCAGCCCAGCATCTCCCTTTTTGTGCCGTTTTGCTCAACCTACCCTTCGCGGTGTCGTAGATGCCAAAGTAGGCGGCTCTGTAGATGATGATACCCTGGACAGAGACACTGAAGCCCTGGTACAGGCCCCGAAGGCCATCTGAGCGGAAGATTTTGACCAGGCAGTCACCGAGCCCACTGAACTCCCGGTCGGCCCCGGCTTTACCCACATCCGCTGCCAGGCGGGTTCGGGCAAAGTCAAGGGGGTAGACGAAGCAGAGGGAGGTCGCGCCGGCGGCACCCCCGGATGCCAGGTTACCGGCGAAGTACCGCCAGAACTGGGTTCGCTTGTCCACGCCACCCAGGAAGATCTGCTTGTACTTATCCTTGAAGGCGAAGTTGAGGGCCTGGGTGGGGAAGTACCGGATCACATTGGCCAAATTGCCGCGCCAAAAGGAGAGGATGCCCTGCTCCCGCGGGATGCGCACCACGCAGTCGATGATGCCCTTGTACTGCTTGTCGGCGGCGATCTGCTTGCTGGCGTGCTGCACCTGCAGGGCCGAGATGCTGCTGTCAGCGCCGCTCCCCCGCGAGCCCCCGGCCCACCGCCGCCGCCCCCCCTCTCCTTGCGGCGACCTTGCGACGGCCCCGGCTGCCGGCGCTCACCTGCAGCAGTAGCTTGACCCTCTCGATCGGGGCGACAGCGGTCTTGGAGATGGCGGCCGCCACCCCGCCGGCGAGGAAATCCTTGGCGAAGGACACGGCCGCATCGGTCATGGCGGGAGCGGCGCGAGCGGGAGGCGATGCCGGGCGAAGGAGGCGGGAGGCGGCGCTGAGGGGGGCGCCGCAATGGCCGTTAATATAGGGGCCGGGGCGCGAGCGTGGGCGGGGCGCGCTTCCCGCTCGCCCATTGGCTGCGGCAGGGGGCGTGGCCGCCGCAGGGGGACGGGGCCGCCGTTGGAACCGGTGGGGGGCACATGGCCGCGGTGACGGGATGGGGGAGCGAGGCACGGCGAGCCCGGGCTGGAGCTCCCCGGGACAGGACATCCCGGGATGGAGCACACCGGGGCACGCGGAATGGGAGATCCCGGGATACAGCACTCCGGGACGGGGCATCGCGGCATGGAGGATCCCACCAGCACCGCGGTGGGACATGGATGCGGCCCCGGCCCGGTCACACCGCCTATCCCTGCCTCGGGCACAGCACATGGCGGTGACGGGGCCATCCGTGACCACGATCCCCGGCCCCTCTGCGCCATCCCGATGTCATGACGAGAGCAGCCGGGCACAGCACAGCGGCGGCGCAAGCTGGAACGGGACGGGCTCCGAGGCCGCCTCACTACGGACACGTGGAGGCCCCGTCGCTGCCAGCCGCAGACCCCTCGGGACACTGTCACTGTCACCCTGCGCACACGGGGCTCCAGCAGTGACCCAGCCCCGGGCCGCGTATGGAGGCCTTGTGCAGTCACAGCGCTGAGCTCAGCTGAGATGCTCAGACAAGCACATCAGCAGGTACTACCCACCCCCATCACACAGCGGCATCCAAACCACTCGAGCAGAGAACTTCACCTATCCAAGAGTTAAGCCTTGCTATTGACTGGCTCTTCATGGTCATACACCATTGCACACGTTAGTGATCCACTGATGAAGGGCTTTCTTTCAGTGACATCTTAAATATTTTAGTGCTGCCTTTTGGGGATTTATCACGTGTATTTGTGATTACAAAGGACAGGCTTGGTTGATAAAAGGTCAGTTAGTGCTTGATAGGTCGTAGGAGTGCACTATGATACAAAGGTGGTAGTAACAAATCAGAAACAAGTTAGAGATAGCTTTTGACTTACTTGACTCTTAAAACATTTGAAGAGCTGATCAGACATTCATCTGTACCCATTCAATCTTTAAAATCTATTTAGAAATACAGTGTTAGTAAAAAACATACAGGTATGCTTGGACAAGGCAAGAAATCCTTTCCTCCCCAACATGCTTACAATTCACATCTCCATATCCATACATGTCCAGTAAGTCTCAGTATTATTGCCTGCACTGTGCCCATGGCAAACTCAGGCACAGAGAAACATGGTCACTAGGCAGGTTGATTAGAACCAAAAGCACAGCCTCAGCGTGATGCATGAGCCACCAGATCTGTTCTCTACCATCTTACATTTCTGCTATTTATCCTTGCATTTCGTTGCTGAGAAAAAAATCAGTATGAAGCACAACTGCAGCAGAACAGAGCAAGTCCATTAAGAAAGATACTTCAAGACTTCAGCTGTAAGATACATCAACAATGAGTTCCAGGTGCAAGGCGGGCCTTACAGTTATCCCAAATCCTTCTGCAAGTTTCTCTCCACAGTTACAGACTGTTCCTGCATGGATTTGCCAATGCCTCATCCTGCTGTGATATGTTCTAACCAAGCAGTTTCTGAGACTTACTCATTTTCACCAATCAGGGGTTACAAACAGTGCAAAAACACAGATGAGAAGCTGTGTAAAGCAGCAAATGCTGAGCTGAGCCCAGGCTGGTGCAGCTCAGGCTGGAGCCAGTGTGCACACACCTTTGTAAGCTGCTGGGATTCCCATGCTGCCAGGGGCACAGCCAGCTTCCCACATGGACATGGGGTTTGGGTTTTCTATCAGAAGGCACTGGGATGGGGCTGTTCCACAGCTGAACTTCTATTCTAAAGGAACTGAAGCAAGACCACGGTCCCTCAGGTATGACACGAGATGATCTTTTGCTGTCCAAAAGCTCCCAAGAGGCCCATCTGTTGCAGTGGCACTGGCAGTAACCTGGTGCTCTCAGAGGTTCCTACCTACAGGAGCTGTCTGCAGCCCCTGGAGCACGCAGTTCAAGTGGATCAATCACAGGTGGTGTGCACGCTGCTATTCTGTGTGCAAGCTCAGAGCAGCACACTAGGCTTAGGTCTGTGCACTGGAATTAAAGAGTGGTCTAATAAAAAAATAGAGCTTTAAAAGTACCTAAAAAACATGACAGAGTTTGTGGCTCTGAAATATCTAACACATTTAAGAACTGCATTTTCCAGGAAATACTTCAGTTAGAGGACTTCAGGAAAATAATTTTTTGAAGTGTGAAGTAATTCACATACATGCAGTAACAATGCACAAGCAAGGGAGGAATATTTTTGAATATGCACTTAAGTTTGCAAGATTGTCATTCCAGTGTATTACAGTTCATTTTGCACATTACAGTTCTGTCTTAGCAAAAGCACAGTTGCAGCAGCATACATTCATCTTTATGCTGGAGATTCAGACAAAAATATTATTCTCAAGTACATATCAAAAACTGAGGAGTGGATTTGGGAGTGTGACTGAACTAAGACTAATTCTGACTCTGTAGAATGCCACATCCACACAGTATCACTAAAAAACCTGGAAATTTCAGTAGAAATTCTTGCACGTTGCATGTATTTTATTCTGTTTTATTTTTTTTGCTGACTTGGTATCTCAGATTGATTTAAAAAAATCCATTTTCTTAATGTTTCTGAAGACAATTTATATTCTTATCTTGGTTCTCTTGCCTTTCTGCACCTGGTTTAACCTCAAATGGCTATTCAGTTTTAAAAAGCACCTGTCAAATAATGTCATTTCAAGTTCCAGTAGTACAGAGTTTTCAAACTAGTTGCATCTTTCCTCTTCAGTACGTGCTTGCCAGTCATATTCTTTATAGCCACTCAGCAAATAAAATACAGACTTATTCTTTCCTGTCACAGATGTCTCACTACAAGAACCATGCAGTCCACTGAAATATCAGTACCTGTAGCTCAGCATGTGTTTCTTGCAAAGTTCCTCAAGAAAGGTATTTGTATATCTGCAGTGGACACTCTGATGTCAGTTTTCAAGTGCTGATTTCCTTGGCTCAAAATTTTCCCTTCGGAGGAGCTTTAATTCTCTCAGTTCTTGTGGGTATAAGCTCTGGTCAACGCCAGGTGTGAGCTTGTCATTTAAAGGAGATTCAATATAACCATTTCTGTACAGACAAACCCGCTTGCAGAATTCAAAGGTGCTAAACATAACACCGAAGTATGGCACAATCTGATAAAAAAGCAATATAAGAAAAAAAAAATTAGACTCACTAGTAGCATCCATAGCTTAGATGTTTAGAAAAAAGGGAACTTCTAGGACTTCAGATCTTATTTCATAATAGACCTTGTCCTCATTTATATAAAATCGGAGTCTCATCTCAAACTATGCTGGCAGCTGCAGACTGCTAAAAGTAGGAGTTTATTGTTGTTACATAACTAATTATAGAAACATTGTGAGGAAGAAGGTCTCTGCTAGCCTATAGATTACCAGAACTTATCAAATACCCAAGCACAGCCTAAGCAATCTCAGCAAATCCTGGCAAGAAATGTGGAATCTTTTCTACATACACTGGAGTGAATCCACAATTTCCTTCTTTTGCCCCATGCAGAACCAGCAGCTCCAGGGCCACTCTCTTTGTAGCAGCCAAGGTAAGGCAGTCATAGGCAGGCCATCACGATCAATCCCACTGTCACTCAATTAGCACTCATTAGCTGACCTGTAGTATTCTAGGTAGATAATCCTCATCACAGCACTATAAAATGTATTTATGTAAATTAAATTACCTTCTGTTTAAGCTACTATGCTTTATCTCATGCTTTCAACTCAGCAAAGGCTGCAGTAACTGATACACATGCATTAATTAGCTGGCTGAAAGCACTGCTCTGGACTTCTGGGCAAGTAGCTTATACAAGCACACTTTTTTTTTACAGCTCACTACAACATGTCAAATTACTGAAGCTCAGGTCAGGAGGAGAACTTGTTTAGCTGTCCTAAGTGGATTGCTTGCAATTCCCCATCCATTCCACACCTCGTGTGTTAGGAGCACCCCCTTCTTCAAAGATGCTGAAATGAACTTTCAAGTGGTGACATCTAGAAGCCAAGCTTGCATTTGGGGAAATACAACCAAATCAAGTTCCAAGGCTGGTTTATAACCTGTTTTGTCACTGACTCTGCCATCTATAAGCTACTAAATACAAATGTATGTCATAAGCTTTCTATCCCCAACTGTCCAAAACTGTCTTGATCCCTTCAGGAGAGTATTTGACTGGGATGAAAGCAAAACCTCACCTTGAGCAGACTGGGTGTGAGTCCACTCCAAAGTCCAAGGACACCTTTGTTCTTCACGGTTTGCCGGAAGCAGTCAGCCATGCCAGTAAAATGGACATCAACTCCTCCATAGTGGGGAAGCCAAGGACTCTGGGCCTGTCAAGAGACACCCAGAGGGATTTAGAACAAGCAGAGAAAACCAAAGTAATCGATTATTTTCTCCATTCTGGTATATAAGGAACAGTCAACACCAGGTGTCAACAGACTGATCTGGATTCTTCCCAAAAGTGTCTAATTTACATTAAAATATAAATTAAAAAGGGAAAGAACTCACTCTTTGACAGGTATGAAAGTGAACAGTAATTTCACACAGCACCTCCTTTTGTGCCATGTCACTACTAGAAACAAATCCCACTCTTTTGAGGACAAACCATCTGAACCAGAGCCACATATCCTATCAGCCCCATGCTAGCTGCTCAGGCCCAGGTGGAGATATTTCATATTCCTGGCAGTGGAACACTATGAGAGGGAAGGTTGGAGCCACACTGCCTTCCTGTACCTCTGATCAAACCAGCTGACTTGTCTCTGGCTGCTGAGGCTGTGTCTGCACTGCTGTGAGAAGCATGAACCATCCCACAGGCTGAGGAGCAGCAGAGCAGAAGTGGGAGGATGGAGATTTCAGCCCAGGCTGTTCAGGCCCACCAAGGGCTGCAGGTGAGCAGTTGGTGCCCATGCTCCCATATCAACGTGTTCAGCTGATAAGGACTAGTTAAAGTTAGCTGAGGAGAATCCTGTTGGCTGGCAGCTGAACTTGTAACTGCAGTACAGTGTCTGTTCACATGGAAGAAGTGTAGTTGGTCATTTTTAACAGCTAAATCCTTTCTTCATTAATCTCCTACTGCGTTAGCACAGACAGGATAACCTGACCTTGAATAATCCCATCCTTATCCATCTGTGGCTGCACATGCAGCCATGGATTTATTTTGCATTGACAAATCAGGGTTTCACTCAAACAAATGGCAAGTGACACTTGGGTGCCAGGGGCCCCACAACACAGACTGATGACTTGCAAACTGATCATCCTAAGGTAGAAGTTTGATAAAAATGGGGCTTGTACAGTTAATTGGTTGATGAATATGGCTATCATGATTCCCCACACTGATCTGAAACACCATATAGTGTAGCAATTTTTCACTCCTTGTCCAGACTAACTTGTAGCTTCTCAGAGCTGCTAAGCCTATGACAAGCCTCATCAATTGACAAGTGGTGATGACATTTTCTAGGTGCCACAGCTATAGCATTTCAAGTACTTGGCAACTGAGATGCTGGAAAGGCAAACACAGATCAAAATTCATGCTCTATGTATATAAGAGAAATTTCTAATCAAATAGTTACTGGCAAGTCCACTGTTAAAATTTAAAGCCTGAAAAAAAAACCCCTCACACTAAGGGCATATCTTCTTTGCCTAAAAAAACCCACAGATCATATTTTTTTTCTATTTTTTCTGCCTGATTGAAATGCATGTTAAATATCTCTTATGGCAGTAACAGGTAAAAAACCTGCTGCACAAAGACTTCCATGTCTGTACTGCAGAGGATGCTGAGTGCTCTAAGACTTCAGAAACCAGTTGCATAAGAATGGTGATATTAGCACCATCAGTGCTTAGAAGAAATTATTAAATGTATTAAAATGATTAAGTATCACTAAAAATGCAACAGCAGTCATAGGAGAACCGGATTCAAAACCCTGTTCTGCCTTCTGGACTGTCAGTCAGGTTCCACAAGGGTTTTTTTTGGTAAATGAAGTTATAAGCAGCCAAGCAGTAAAGACAGACAGGTTTCTGAAATGTTTCAAGAACAAAAGAATGCTATTAACATGTGATTCCCTTCCTTTGTCAGTCCCTTTGTGGTAGGCAGGGCATGGCCTGCCAGAATTTAACTGCATGAGTTTGACTTAATCCCCTTCATTGCTGTACACACTGCAAAGGCACAGATCAAGGGCTTTGATAACAGTACTCTTGCCTGAACACCAAAACAAGGGACAAGCACAGTGCAGGTTTCAGTAACACAGTAAACACCTCCAGAAGGCAGTTTAAAGGGAACAGGTAAGTCAAGCCTCTAGATTTCCAATCTTCCCATAGATACTGACCTCTTAAGAGAGTTACTGAAATTATTTATAGTACCATTCCCCATAGATAGAGCTGTTTCTAAGATTTCAGTCTGTGAAGCAGAGTATGTGTTGCCAGCCTTTCTGCTTTACAGGAGCTGTATGCTTCTAGGACCCTACACACAGTATTTAAATAACAACTGTCCACAGAATCTCAGAATCACCTACTGCAAGAGGAAAACTAAAAACTGTACCAGTGTGTAGTTAAAACTTCAGTATTTTGGAACATAGCTAAATGAAATGAAAATGTATTAATAAAAGAATAATACTGCAAATGTGTTTCATTTGGCACTGTTGTTCACGAAAAAGAGTAGCTGTGGGTTTTGGTAGCTCTTCATCTAAGCATGTCCACCACACTGTAACTCTCACAACCAACCAGAGCCAGAAAACAGAAGGAACAAAACAGATCAAACTGGTTTTTCTACCTCTTTTGCAGAAACCTACCATAACATACAAATCAAACAGCTAATCTCATCCCCAAAAGGTCAGATTTATGACAGAGAATTTCATGCACCTCAAAGCAGCTGGAATTCCTTGATTTTAACACCCCTTGATGCTATGGGCTACTGCATGGAAACATGTTTGTTAGGAACTTTTAAAAGACTTCCTTCCTCCCAATTGCAGCTGTCTCAAACTGCAGGAGGCTGGGGATACAGCTCCCTGTGCTGGTAACAGAGAGCCAAGGTGTTACTCATAGTAATAGCAGGGTTAAGTTGCTTATCTTTTTACCTCTAATGGACAGTGGGCTCTCTACATGATTAAAGCACTTCAGATGCAGAATTGCCTCCACCTGCTCTCTCACAAACACAGGATTTTCATATCCAGAGCCCACCCAGCTGACTGTCACTGCAACACATCCACAGAGGTAGCACTGTTCTACTACAACACTCTAAACCCAAGAGAGACATGTACAAAAAAATGCCCAACTACCTGCACACAATATTCTTTTACAAGAAACAAAATATTTAAATAAGGGTTCATTGTCATGACTGCAGATTAATTGTTACTGTAATTGTTACCTGAAGACTCTTCAGACTTTGTCTCTCCCATTTTCTGCATTATGAGGTGACTGCCAGAACAACATAATCCCATTTTGGGAACTGATCTCACAGACCTTTACAAAGACCTCCCTCATCCTCTCTCCTGTGCAGATAAAAACTTTTCACTTGCTTTTTGGGACATTTTGGTTTGCAATTATTTGTATTCACATGTACCAGAGACTATGAATTCACATATTTAATTCATGTACTTCCCCCTTTTTCCCTGTTCATACAGTTTGTTGATAAAAATATTTACTATTTGTTTTTTGAGTACGCAGTACTCTTGGCACAGAGTATGGAAGATAACTAACAGTGAATAGCTGTCATCAGTGGTATGCTACCCTGATGGTGGATGGAGTAAAACTGCTTGTTATTTACATATTTTCAACAGATTCAGGTGTCCTACATTTCTGATCATAAAAAAAAAAAGTACAGGAAGACAATTTACACACAGCTCAAGAGTTCACACTCTTAATCTGGAAGCTAAAAAAAGAAATCTTTGCAGTCTGGGTTAATAAGGGCACATGCAACAGGCAAGTGCAGCTGTAGTTTAAAGGAAACTGAAGGTCAAGGATTGCAGTTTTCATTCAAGTTAATACCACTCCAGTCAACAGAAATTTCACTCAAGTGAAGACTGGATGCTTAAAAGAGTGTTTCATTCCACTACGATGCAAAAAAACCCTAAAATGTTAATACATGTTAATGTTTTGGGGAAAAGGCATCCTCTTGGGCTTAATAAATTCCTCCTCCTAAAGGTCAGCCTGACTCAGCAGTCATTCCCCGTCAGTGGTTTGGTAATGCTGACTTACCCCTGCTTGAAGTCCACCCAAAGGTACTCAGGCACAGAGGAAGGTAAAGCATGGCAAGCTATCAGGGTACAGTCTGTTCAGAGCAGCACAGCACAGCTGACCTAGTGTCCTGCTCTCCAGGAACACCTTGTCCCTTCCTCTGTGACCTGAACTGGGGCCAAATCATGCCTTTCAGGGAAGAATGGCACCAAGTGAGCAAAACAGCTTCATGCTTGCTCAAAAGCTTGACTCTTGGCTTTAAATATCTATCACCAGGCCTGTTGTACCCTGAGGCTTCACAGTTTGTTGCAGATTCCCTCCTTTGCTGCTGAGCCTAAGCTTCCTCTGCTCTAACACCTGCTGTGTGAAGAAGTCTTTAATACAGAAGATAGAAGTCTTTTTCCTTAAGGCAGTGCAAACTCCTTGCATAGGCAGCTCTGGGCGGCTTCCAAATGCCTCATGATGGTTCAGCTCAAGCCCTACAAATGGGTGCAGTGCACATCAGCACTAATTTATTTAATGGTGCAAACCCTTAGGCAGACTGGCTTGGTCCCACACTTCACACAGTGGATGGCAATGCTAGTTCCTGCATCTCCTGCTGCCTATCTAGGAACTGAGGAGAAAACTAATTTTTAACAGGATTGGGGCTTTTCACAGGTCATACATTTGCCTTATGTGGATTAAGGAGTTAAGGATTTAAACAAAATCAAAATAAATCCCCTAGAAAAGAATCACAGAATAAACTAGGTTGGAAAAGACCTTTTGAGATCATCAAGTCCAACCTATGATCTAATACCTCCTCATCAACTAAACCATGGCACCAAGTACCATGTCCAGTTTTTTTTTAAACATGTCCAGGGACGGTGACTCCACCACCTCCCCAGGCAGATGATTCCATTGCCCAATCCCTCTTTCAGTGAAGAATTTTTTTCTGACATCTAACTAAATTTCCCGTGGCGTAGGGGAAGTTTAACTCAGTTTTAAGACTGTATGCTCATGTTCTGTCAGTTGTTGCCTGCGAGAAGAGACCAACCCCACCTGGCTAAAACCACCTTTCAGGGATTGCAGAGAGTGATAAGGTCAGCCCTGAGTTTCCTTTTCTCCAGGCTGAACACCCCCAGCTCCCTCAGTGGTTCCTCACAGGGTTTGTGTTCCCAGCCCCTCACCAGCCTCGTTGCCTCCTCTGGATGCGCTCCAGCGTCCCAATGTCCTTCCCAAACTGAGGGGCCAGAACTGGGCACAGCACTTGAGCTGTGCCCTCACCAGTGCCAGGTACAGGGGAACAATGACCTCCCCTCCTGCTGGCCACACTATTCCTGATACAGGCCAGGATGTCACTGGCCTTCTTGGCCACCGGGGCACACTGCTGGCTCATGCTCAGCTGACCAGCCCCCCCAGGTCCCTTTCTGGCTGAGCACTGTCCAGCCACACTGTCCCCAGCCTGCAGCACTGCAGGGGGTTGTTGTGGCCATCAAGAGAGTGTCAATCAGGTTTTAGCTCCTGTTTATGAAGTGTTTTCCATAATTAATCACCTCACATGCCATAGGTACATCACTTCAACACAGACAAATGGATACAAGGCTGGCCTATATAACTGATGCAGAAATACCCATGCTGGGGGTAACAGTGATAGCTGCACCTCCAGAGACATTATTGTATTAAAGTTATGTCTGTAATAGCTGTGTGTGAGCAGCAGCAAACTCAGCCTGTGTCATGTCCTCTATGCTGGGTGAGCTTATGGAGTTAAAAAAGGTGGGTGAGTTAACCCATCTGATCTGTCCCAAAGCAGATTAAAGAGCTCTCACTCACACCACACTGATGACAGAGCTGAGGCCGCTGTAAGAGGCTGGCAGACATGATCAGCTGGCACTACCAAATCTCAGTTTGGCATGGTGGCCACTTTAGTGTCTGGGAAGATCATTTGGAGAGAATTGCATTCTGCCATCCCTCAGACTTCCTGCATTTCAAACAGGTGCAATGTGTTTACCTGCTTTTCTTCAGCAGGCCACTGTGTTGCAGTGCAAAGCTAATCTACCCCAAGGTGAGTATTACATAATTATCACACCACAGCTTCTTGGATGAACAGGTTTAGAGTCAAGGCAGATCTCACAGTTAAAGCAGCCCAGTCCTGCTTCCAATTCTTGATCTACAATTTTTCCCTCTTATCCAGTTTCCCTACTAACACATCTTTACGGATATCTTTGTGCATTTTGCATAAAAAATTACCAAGGTCACAGGCTAGTCTGGGATGGAGGCTGAGAAGTGCCACTCTGGGGTGTCTGAGCCCACCTCTGCACGTGCTGAGCACAGAGGGAAGTGCCAAACTTGGCTGTTGGGTTTGCATTGACCATTTACGTATTTGTATGTTTTCAGTTCCACACATAGCCTGGGATGGATGCCATGCTAATAATAATCTTCTGTACAGCCTGTAACAGCTTTAAATTCATCTTCCCTTACTGAAATGCCACAGCTCAGTCGAATAGGCACTTATGAAGGTTATCATTGGCCAAAAAAAGATGTAGGAAAGTAGAAACATTACCAGTGCTTCCTTAGACCCAGACTCATTCAAAGGAAAATTTCCCTGCTAAAGGTAGGAAAAAAAAAACTGAACAAGAAAAAAATGTTCTTGTGTGCAAGTCTGCAAGGTAAAAAAGGCAGTACTTGAATATGGCTTAGAAACTGGATTTAACAAAGAATACTGTATTGTGATGTAAGGAAGGAAAGCCAAGAATAACAGTCAGAAGGATATAAAGATCAATAAGTTTTTGTTCAGAAACTGAAACATAAAAGTAAGTCAGGAAAACACTTAATATAGAACATTACTCTCTCTTTCATGAATCCACTTCTACAGATGCACAACAAAAGCCATATTTCCATGCTGAAACATGCATACAGTACCTCTGAATTCTCTAACATGCCAATCAGGAGCAAAGTGAAAAAAGGAAGACAAAGGAATAAAATTAGGATAAGCACAACACAGAGGACTCAAATATTCAGCAAGACTCGCTCATATTAATTCACATTTCTTTTAAGAAGAACATTCAAGTATATATAGCAAAAACAGTATCTTAAAAAAAAAAGAAAGTCAATAAAGCTAATTCTAACAGCAAAGGTGGAAGAAGCCATGGTTACAGAGCAAATCTGACATCATAAAGCATCACCAAAACACAATTCTTCCTCAAGAATTGTTCACTGACAGTCAGCTCCTACTCCCCCAGCTGTCAGTGACAGAAGCAGCCAACATCAGAAGTGTAGGATTCAGATATGTAAAGTAAGAAAGGAGGAAGCAAGATTATTACAATGGAGAACAAAACCAGCACCTTATCCTTCCTCCCATAGCAGAATTAATTTCCTAATGCAAACAATTCAAGCATTGTCCAGATGAGGAGATGAATGGAGCTAACTCTTCTAAGACTGCCTAGCACATCAGGTAAAGATCTGAACTGGATGTTCTGGTCTCATGCTTGTACTCCACCCCAGAATCAATGGAGACAACCTTCTGTCCTAGTTTCTCAGTTTTTGAAGCTCCTGAGATTGTCTTACAACTCCTTGGCTCCCCATCACCAGCAGCTTCATTGGAAAAACCTTCTTTAGCAACACACTTCCTCCATCTGTAAGATTGGTGGGACAAAAGGGAAACTAATCTGATACTGACTTCCACAGTGTCCTGGGTCCCTCTTCATAGACCATAAACCCAGCATTCACTGCTTCAAAAAAGCCCAGCACTTCTCCATGTGCACTGCAGAGCACACACCAGGCCCAGAGGCAGCTGAAGGCTTTGGCAGCCCCCTCTTTCTATCAGCCAGAAAGCTGAATCACCAAATAGAGGCTGTTCAGAATAAGATGTCTGAGAAAAGCTGATCAGAAGTATCTGCTCCTCCATTTTCTACAGAACTCTGAAATGTCTTGAAGTTCTCTTCCTTTTCTTTATTCTCTCCCTTTCTAGGTCCTTCCCTTTTCATGATACTTTTCCTGATGCTGTACTAGGCATTCCTCTCTTCTGACCAGCACCCTACAAACTGCACAGACCAGGAAGCAGAAAGCAGAGCTGATCTCTGCAAAGCTGTGCCATACCCTGGTGCTAACTGGAAAACCCAAACTTCTTGGATAACCTTGCAGGAGTTCCAGTGCACTCTTGGTATCAACGTGGGTTGCAATTTTCAACAGGTCTCTTTCTGGACAACTCTACATGAATTAAGCAATTTCCAGTACCCAACAAATTACAGGATTTTGCACCTAGGGAACTCGTTCTTTTGAAATATCTTTGCCTTCTCCCATGCCTTCAGAATAAATCACTGAACAGGAGGTGTTTCTCTAAGATCAGAAAATCACTGTTCGGTGTTGCAATGCACGTATGAGGAAGAAACCCTCTCTGTTGATAAGTCTTTTGTTTTCATGCAAAGTATTTTTAGCCTCTCCACGTCCTACGTATTTAAGCAATAAATCCCGTTCCCCTATTGCTGGAAGTGCCGATCAGATGAAGCCTCCCTTCGGTGGAAGAGCACGGCCTAGTGTCAGGAAAATGAAACGCGGGCCTGTCCCACTTCTTCACATGCCGGTCACAGCCTGACACAAAACAGCACCAGTTACAGCCAAAACCTACTTTTGAACTTATTACAAAAGCTGAATGTTCAAGTAACTGTTGCATCGACAGAAAATATGAAAAGGGAAACAGCACAGTAAATGCCTTTATTTTCTTTTGTTCCCCAGGGCAACAGTATTGCTGTGAGCCCAAGGATATAAAGTAAAAGAAGGCTTGTAAGGAGTATTTGCTTTTCTTAGACCCACTGGTACAGCTGGATAAAATGATCAAGTTTTCATGCCCAGAATCTCTTTCTTGTCTGAAATATTTTATAAGATGTCTGATTAAAGCTCTCAGTTTAAACCTTGACCTCTGGACACATCAGCTACATGAGCTGGTCTGATAAAAGCCCTTACTCCTCCTGCCGAGGTTCTCTGCTACAAGATGGAGAGAGAGCAGTGAAGGTGTCTGTGACACAGCATCTGAGCCCTGGAAAGCAGAACTCGGGGAGCAGGAGAGGGAAATGCACAGTTTCACTGACCTTTTGCTATCCTGTGACTTGCCAACCAGGTTACCACTTGATGAAGGGGGCAAGGATCTATATAAGGCTCCCACAATAAGCAACTGTTTTTCCAATAAGATCACAAAAGCTTCCCATAAATCTGCATTCCCAGGAATAAGGTTGAAAACCCAAACTCATATGCCCCTGCCAGAAAATGACCATATGATGAAAGCTATTCACTGTCTCTCTACTGATGAAGTTCTAATGAAAAGTCAACATCAGCAAATGAATTTTCAGTGAGATGGAAGCTGTGGGATAGTGGTTGTTTTGTGGGGTTTGGATCTTTTTTTGATCATTATTGTTAAAGTTCTGGAGAAGGGATCAAGAAACTGAGTAAATCTCGTTTTGCTGATGCTCCAGGGAAACAGCAGCACCTGCAGCTGGTAAATCACTTGTTAACCATTAGAGTGAGAAATAAGAACAAGGACATTTATGATCTTTCAGACTTAACAATGAGCAAGTTTGTTTTGTGGTGAGGCATAAACGGCAGACACACAGGCTCTGAAAATCACATGGATCTCATTCATCCTGCCTACCACCAAGGGGACTGAATTTCTTCAGCTGGCAAACTTTGAGCCTGTACTTCACTGAAGGTTTGCCAATTCTGAATTTTGAGAATTTGATGGAACTGCTATGAAAAAGGAAAGAAATAAAGCTACAGAGATGGAGTCTGAGAGCATACACATATCCCATGATGGTACTTGAACACACATTAAAGGTGTAACAACCCATTTGTAGCAATGAATTCCAGACTTTAAAACAAAACAACAAACAAACAAAACCCCACAAACCAGCAAAAAAACCAACAAAACCAAAAGCAAAGTCTCTGTAGCCTACTGGTAAGAGAAATAAAGTGGCACCCGTGATCACCTGGCTAATCTTGTCCCAAGCTCTTGCACCAAGCACCTACAACGAAGTACTGGTAACACGAATGTTCTGTACCTGCATCTTCCTCTTGACAGTCTCAAAGGGGAAAGAAAGTGTCTGTGCCACAGCAGCTGCCACGCAGCCATTTGTGAAGTTCTGAAGAGGAGTGAAGCAAGAACTGGGCTCTTGCCAGATTTTGTCCAGACTGATGTAAACAAAGAATGAGCCTGCAGAAAACGGGACAGCACCTAGAAAGCAAACCAGACAGGATTATATCAACACACTGTACACTAAGAGAAGAGAGCTGCCCATCACATAACGAGAAAGATGGGAACAGCCACTGCCAATTTACACCTCACATTCCACAAACCCAATCCAGATTTTGAAGAACTTTACTCTTTAGCCCCTGATTAAAAAACACCCATATTGTACCATCTAGATATGCTGACAGAGACATACATTTATCTATTAGAATGTGCACAGTGTCAGAAGTATTTACTGCTATACTCTCATGACTGGTCAGGTGTTTCTCCAGGTTCTCTCTTGTGACAAGCTCTTTCCCACTCCAACCCAGCTCTAGCAGCTGCACAGGTGAACAGAGGTATGTCTTCAGTCAGACTGATGAGGGATACTTCTGGCCTCTTTTGCTGGTTTCATGCTCTCATCAGTTTTATAGTGGGATTATGTATTTATTATTATTGTTGTTGTTACACATTTTATTTAATGTTGTATTGTGAAAAAGTGGACTCAGTTAAACAGCATTTTTAAAGGCTATGGAGAGTAAATAAATAATTCAAAATTAATTTCAAGTAAAGAGAGAATATAGTTAATCTTCACTTTTCACACCTACTATACACTACAGCTCACACTGGTTTCACTGAACAGTTCAGGAGACACTCTCACACTCGACAGGAATTACAAGCACGCCGTGTGTGTATATAAATGTGTTTTAAGAGTTTAATGGTGAAAATTGTGCCTCCAAGCAAAATTAGATCATCTATAAAAGGAAAAGAGTATTTTGCTGAACATTTAACCATATACAAAATGCTACATACTTGGTCCTTATTTGAAGTAATAAAGCTGCAGCAAAGGTTAGTATTGCAGTGCCTTGCAAATCTCCACATCTACAAGAAAACATTCCTATTTGCTTTTGAAATCAAGCGAGCAAGTGAACACACTACACAGCTGCAACACAAACCAGGCAGCGAGGTGATTTCACCCCAGTACTGTTTTACCTAATATTGCTGGTGAAACGCCACGGTAGAGTGCACGGAGTCCTTCCTGATGATAAATCTTGTAAAAAGCGTGAAGGATTCCTTCGTAGGATGGTTCCAGCCGGTTCTGCACGATGAGCCGAGTTTTAATCACATCCGTGGGGTACGTCACGATGGTGGCAACCATGCCAGCCAGGCTCCCTGCCATGATGGCTCTCCAGTGGGAGATATGGCCCAGCTCGTCCATGAAAAGGGTAACCAGTCTAAAGCAAAGACATAAAAGAAGTACTGTTAATGACACTGTGAAGAAAACACATGAAAAATTAAGGCAGATGATTCTTAACGCAAATGTTCTTTTCTCCACAAGCCACTTCAGCAGCAGGAATTGAAATTTTAACATGTGATTCCAAGATCTTATTATACACAACACCACACAAGCATCCATCTACAGGATGAAAATCTTTATTTTTTATTTCCATATACAGGATGAAAATTACCATGATTTAAAACACATCTGCAAGAAATTATCTGATCATCAGTTAAAGACATTGGTCCAACCTGCCAGTTAAGGTTACCACGTAAGAGGAAATAAGTAGACAATGACATCACAGGCCTTCTGAGAGCAACTGAACCTTCTTCTGTTACTTATGTTGGGACAGGAAGGTTCACAGGGACACAACTCTAGAGAAGGCTTAAGTCCAGGCACTGTTATGTTCAGGAGTTTAAGTCTCAATTTGAAAATTTGAAATTGAAGCATGGTTTTAAAAGCTACATACAAATCATTTGTGGTGCACTGAAGGACTTTTCTATGACAGGAAACGCCTACATCAGGGAGTAATGTCCTGGAGGCAGCAAGAAGCAAGTAAAAACACTTGAGAGTTTTAGGTAAATAAACGCATTATTCTATTTTGGCAGCATTAACTAAAATACTAAACAGCACATCTACGTTTAACCCACATGGTGTAACCATGTGCAGAACAAAATAATTTGCAAATATTTACAAGTCACTGCTCGCTCAGTTGATGTTTTTTCACTTGAATGTGCATTTTCTACCGCATGACAAATCTCTGCATCTACTTGTCTTGAGCCCTGGGAGTGCCCAGGACAGAAAGCCCAGCCAAGCAGAAGGGCATAAATCTTTTTTCCTGTGTGTCTTATGCAGTCTTGAAACCCACACAGCCTAATTTTCCTGTGTGTGTGCACAAATGCGTGGGGAAGGTGGTGGGGTGTCTCCAGGCACTACCTGATGACATTTAAAACTACCATGGAAAGAGAAGAGTCCGTGCACAGTAATTGCTGAGGCAGCGTGGAGTCACTCTCCCCAGGGTGCTGGCTGTGCTCAGTCCTGCTCCTCCTGGGACTGTTTACCTAGGCTGCCCTGTAACATTTCTCTTTTTGTGTTTCTTGCCTTCATGTACACCATTCTCCCAGTAGAAAAGACTTTCCAAAACCCCCAAATGGTGTATCAAGGATTAAGCATAGGCACCTTGTGTTTAATTTCCTGGTAGCATACTTCCACCCGTAATTCAGAACACGCTGTGCAAACCAGACAAATTTTAGCCTTGCAAAAGGAATACACTGTTTCAAGCTGAACAAACAATGAAGTTATTTTGCTCAAAATCAACTGCTGTATGTTGGTGCAACACACTGCTTTTTCTGTGAACTTTAAACTGCATTTCAGTTACTGTTTGTGCCTTCCCACTCCCATTATCTTGCTCTTTGTTTGACCACTGTGTCTGGAATGGCACAAAAAGAGCTGCCCGGTTTTAGGGTCACTTGTGGTCTCCTGAAGGGCGCAGGCAGTGATGGGCAGAGGACTTGCTGGGGCAGATGAGTGACAAACCCAGCGGGTTGGCAGCGCCAGCGGGGCTGTGCCGCTGCCCAGAGTGGAACAACTCATCGCCCAGCCGGCTGGAAATGTCATGTGCTAGCATGAACAGCTGACTGCAGTAAAAAAAGATAAAAGAACGGAGCCCAGCCCCCAGAGTGGCAAAACATTCCGGTGTGTGCAAACAGTCAGGCACTCCCTGCAAAGGCTGAGAGATACTGGCAGCAGAAGGGAATCCTAGGAAACAGCACGGTTGGCAAAGCTCCATCAGCACTGCTCCACGTTCATCCTGCTGCAGCCCTTCCAGCACTTACCTTAGTTTAGTATCTGTGTATTATCAAAAACAAGACCTTAAAACAAATAATGTCACATATCAACGTCAAAACCAATCAAATTTGCTTAACAACTCCTGCGTGATAAAATATCTGACTTGTGATTTTGTTATTTTCTTTGATACAGACAACATAAATACTTGAGAGTGCATAAATTAATTGAACAAATTGGTTGCAAAGAAGAGATGTGACAGCCACACCTGCAGGTTGCACTCTAACTTCATTTCTAAACGAACCTGAGCAAAAGAATTTTAACAGACTATCGATTGTTCATCATGTGTAGAATACCTGTGATTTTATAAGCAATTGCTGGCATATCACCAGGCCCTAACAATCGCTACGCGCTGAATAAATTAGGTAAATAAAATTACAAGCAAGGGTCCGCTCTTTGGGGAGAAGGGGCGCACACCCGGCTGAGCACCCGGCAGAGACAGAGACATCAGACTGAACTCGCTCTCTCCATCCGCTCCCCCCGCTGTTGCGACGGCCGGCGCGGGAGCGCAGGTCCCCGGAGCCCCCCGGAGCCCCCCGAGCCCCGCGCGGGCCGGTCGCTTACCGGCGGGAGGCGGCGAGCTGCAGGGCGCTGTAGGGGCAGAGGCGCAGGCAGGCCGTGAGGTTCCCCTTCCAGAGGGCCCGCACGCCCTCGGAGCGGCACAGGCTGCGCCCGGCTTCGCGCATTCCCCGCCGGCAGTGCCAGGTGCCCACCTGCGCCAGCACCGTCAGCAGCTCCAGCGGCGCCGTCAGGCTCAGGCTCAGCGCGCCCGCCAGCCCGGCGCAGCNAACCCGGAGCGGATTAGCGGAACGGAGCGGCCCTGCCCTGGAGGGACTGTGCCCCCACCCCTGTTTGCACCCGAATTCATGGATTATTGCACTATTGCCGTTTATGTAGCTGGAAAAGAGCGCCCTCGCAACAGTGACCCGACTGCACTCAGGACACACCTTTCTCCCTGCAATTAAATGTATTTCCACAGGGAGCGAATGCACACCTTTCCCTTTACAATTAAATGTATTTCCACAGGGAGCGAATGCACACCTTTCCCTTTACAATTAAATGTATTTCCACAGCGAGCGAATGCACACCTTTCCCTTTACAATTAAATATATTTCCACAGGGAGCGAATGCAGCACGGCACGACTGCACAAAACCACCGTGTTCTGCTCCCGAAGCACCCTGTGTTGATGCTGGAACTGAGTAACTGAGTGATCATCAGTAATAAGATTTACGAGGTCAATTAGTTCAGGTTTTCTTGACATGCTGCCAGAGAAAAGAAAAAAAGGCACAGGGAGGGGAAAGACAAAAGTGGAAAAGAGATACAAGCTGAGACCAGAATCTGTGGAGTGAGGAGAGAACAGCCAGTACAGAGGTAATAGCAGAGGTTTGCTCCAAAACAGGATGTTCTGTTTCTTGTAACAAAAAACAAAAACAAAAACAAACAAACAAAAAAACCCCAAACAAACAAAAAACAAAACCCAAACCTAATAAAACAACCTACCAAAAATTCCACTCAAACTGAAAGCTACATTCAGTATCTTCTTACATGCATTCAACAGAACAGCGTCAGATGACTGTTAGCCTGCCTCTGGCAAGAACACCCTGCTGCTGATCCAATGGACTATTCCCAGATCAATAAAAGAGCTAAATTGCATCTCTCTAGAATTGCATCTCTCTCCAGGAACTCAGCTACTTATGGTGTTGTATTTTCTTGGTGAGAAGAAAGCATTTAACCATCAAGGAGGAGAAAAACAACAATAAATTGGTTTAACTTGCTATATAGTGCTTGGAAACGGAAGATTTCAAACCTTACTTCAAGACTTCAAAGAAAAGGGTGATATTTCTTCCAGGGTTTTTCTTTTGTTGCACATCTGCACAAGACAAACCTCAACTTAAGATTCTTACTGAGCACTGGAATTTTCCATACAGTCTTCCCATTTCCATTACTCGTTTTGGGGCAAGTTTTTCCTTGTTCTGGCTGAAAAAATGAATCACCAGATGACCTCAGTCCCCCGCAGCAGTCCTTGGAGAAGGAGGTGGTTGGTGTGAGTTCTGCTGTTATTTTTCCTCCTTTGTAAAGGGACCTGCCACAATAAAACCAGTCATACATTAAAAAAAAATTGGATATGTTCAAGGTCAGGCTGGATAGAGCTTTGAGCAGCCTGATCTAGTGGAAAGTATCTGTGCCCATGGCAGGAGGGTTGGAACTAGATGGTTAAGCTAGTTTCCTTCCTTCCTTTCCTTCCTTTTCTTCCTCTCTTTCTTTCCTTCCAAGCAAAATCACCCACTTACAGAGCATTTCTGAAGAAACCTTCTTGTAGATTAATCCTATCACCATACAGAATAATTAGAAACATTAAAAAAAAGAAAACACCACCAGGTACTTTCTGATATTGCCTTAAAGACATTCAAGCTTAACGAATTTTCTGTACAGCCAGCTAGGGGATGGCAGCATTCAAAGCATTATTCACTTGCTCCTCACTAGAAAGCAGTTGTGTAGGTGAGCAGCCTCTCACTCAATAACTGATCACATTGGTATCTAAGGAAAGGATATTTCAGCACTGCATGCCTTAGTTTCCTCAGTTAAACCTGCAATGACAGCAACGTTTTCTCTTTGGCTTATTTTGACTACAGCGCACACACACGATGCCCACAGGCCGAGGATGCCGGCAGCAGCGGCTGCAGCCAAGGCTGGCCGTGCGGGTCACGGGCGAAGGCCGGGCAGGACGAGCGGCCACGGGCACCTCCTGGGACTCGCTTGGCGAATCGCTCCTCAAGAACAGCCGTGCAATCGCACAGCCCGCACAGCGCGGCGGGCAGGCGGCCTGCGCCGGGCCGGGCAGGCAGGACAGGGCGGGCAGGGCAGGCGGCCTGCGCCGGGCGGGCAGGGCGGGCGGGCAGGGCGGGCAGGGCAGGCGGCCTGCGCCGGGCGGGCAGGGCGGGCGGGC
>VWZP01010724.1:4446427-4463114 GCA_013396995.1 Dicaeum eximium
TGGGGCGGTTCCCGGCTGCTCCGCTGGGGCCGCACGGAGCCCCAGGCCTGCCGGGACGGGCGGGGCGACCCTCCCTGTGCTGCGGCCCCGGGGCGGCGGCGGGCTGGGCCCGGGGGTTCCTGGCGCGGGGCTTGCCCGGCCCGGCCCGCCCTGGGGCCGTGCCTGCCGGGGGCTCGCAGCCGGGGCGTGGAGCGGGACCCCGGGCGCGGTTCCGCGGCTCCCGCTGGAGCCGCCGAGGGCTGGGCCCTGCAGCCGCGCTGCCCTCGGCCCGCGCTGCCCGCACCCGGCTTGCGGCGCTGCCGGAGCTCCGGGGACCGCGGCCTTCCCTGGCTCCATCCTTTGGCTGAGGCTCGCGGTTTGTTTTATCCTGAGCACAGCGGGGCTGGGGGTGCTCTCTTCAAAACGCTCCTTTATTACAGTATTCCTTGAGAGCAGCGGCACTTCTGATCATCGCTCCTTTTTTAATTTAGTTAATTTTGCATAGAGCAGGCTGGATAAATTAATTTGTTAAAAATCAGTTTAAAGCTCTTCTTTAAACTTCTCCAAGTGACTTTCTGGTAAGTGCTTGTCATAGAATCACTAGGGTTTGAAAAGCCCTCTAAGATCAGAGTCTAACCAGTGACATTTACCGTGTTCACCGCTGAATGGTGTCTCCAAGTGCCATCCATATCCACAAACCATTTGAAGGCTTCCAGGGATGGTGTTTCCACTCTTCCAAAGCCTGATCACCATTTCAGTGGAGAAGTTCTTCCTAATATCCAATCTAAACCTCCTCTGATGTAATTTGAGGCCATTTCGTCTCACATTACTTGAGAGAGGTTACTGACTCCCACCTGGATCCAGCTTCCTTTCAGGTGATTGTTGAGAGCCATAAGGTCACCGTGAGCCTCTTTTTCTCCAGGATAAACAACCCCAGCTTTTTTCCCCTGCATGATAAACTCTGCTACTGGGGATCAATACATACAGTTGCCACATTGCATTAGCTTATAGTGCTCCTGCATTCCCACTTCTGCAGAATTAAAATATTTCCTCTGCCTTGAGCTTACCTTCACCTCCACTGTGGGACTGCTCAGGGGCTACACTGTCTGTGGGAGCAGGGAAACCAAATGTCTGAAAAGTAACCTAGCAAAATACGATTTTTTCCTTTTCTCTTCAAGATAACCCTCTTTCCTGACCTAGTTGTTGATGGTATGGTCTCTGAAACTGTTGTGATGGCCCAGGGCCTGGCATGAGTGATCAGCTGGGAAACTGGGGATGGTAAGAGCTGTTTGAGCTAGCACTACAGTGGGCAAATGTGAGGGGTGCCTTTGGAATAATTATTCCCACTACTTGCATGTTGCTCATATGGACTATGTGAGTGTTTCAGGTTAGGTATTACCAGGCTGTTAACTTTGCCCATCAGTGTAAGTTTGTTTTAAAGTATGAACTTAGGTGACACAATTTAGGGTGTTGTAAGATAAGGACAGTTCAGCCTGCAGTTACTGTAGTAAATCCTAGCCCAAGGGCAGATGTGTTCCAATATTTTTGCCATGGCACAGTAGCCAAAAGGAAATAATAATTTGATAAAGGGGTTGAATGTCAAATTCCTTGTGATTTGTCAGTGGAGGTAGTGGCTTATTGATGCATCAGGGTTGATTCCAAAAGGCCATGCTGCTGAGCAGCAAATCAGTGGATCAGCCAGTAAATAATTCTGTGCCTTGTTCACAGTTATGTAGTGAGAAATAAATTTGTGATGCTTGAAGAGCTCCTGGCTGTGAGCACAAGTGGGGAAGAGCAAGGGTAATGGTGTGCACTAGCAAACCACTATAGCTTACTGAGATCTGTGAAGAGAGTTTAGGGCTTTTAGGTGATTTATTGCAGTAGTAGGAAGATAGTTGCAGCTGTGGTGGTGTGAGGACACAAGTGAAAGATGAGTTGCAAGGGCAGGATAATATATCACTTGGTTCAATAGAAGATGTACTTGCAAAACAGAACAAGATTTTGTGTACACCAGGTGGTCTGCAGGCTTGACATTCATATCTCTACAGGTTGTAACAACAGTGTCCTGGATGTTTAACCTGCTGCACCACAAATCTTAGTGGGGTGGCAGAAGTTTAGTTGGCACTAACTTGCTGTAAAGCTGTAGGAAGCTCTTTATCTTAATGCACAGTGGGCAGAAGGGACTCTAGAGATTACTCACTGCTTCAATTTTGTAGAAAGTGCTTTGTGTATCTGCTTTGCTCATATGGGACACTGAAGGTGTGTCTGTATACATGCAGAGATTAATCCTGAGAGATTCAGCCTTGCCTGACAAAGTTACAGTTAATTCTGAGCTCCCTAAGAGGAATGATTCAGTGCTGCAGTCTGTGCTGTAGCTGCTGCTTCCAGAGATTCCTGGTTACTTTATGTTAATGTTAATTGCACTAGCTTTTTCTCCAGTACATGTGTGGGTTTTTTTCTTCCTCATTCTCAAAGAAGTGTAGTCACCCTCTTTTATCAAACAGTTTCTGTACTTGTCTTCCCTTATATATTCCCATGTTGAAAGCAAACAGGCATTTTTCAAGTAATAACAGTGTAGTTTATAACCTATGAAAACCATCTTACAACCTTTTTTTTTTGTGTTTCTTCAGTGGAAGCTTTTATGTGAGACTATTGCAGTTCTCTATGTATATGTATATTTTTTCTCCATTTGATTTAGTCTGTATTTATGTTAAAATGGTGTCTTACGAAATAAAAAAAATAGAGCATCTAGACAGCATTAAAATACACTTAAGCTTTACTTATAACAGAGTGCTGAAACTTTGTGGAAGAAACTGGCACAGATGGTTTGCCAACTTCTGTCTCTTTTTCCTTGAATTTAGGCCTGAAAAGTCCTTGATAACCAGTGGAAGCCTTTCTGTAAACTTTTTGGACAATTAACCATGTGAGGGGCAAAAAACCCTGTGTGACTATCCTATTTGTACTAGATGTAGGTATACTGATATATGGCGTTCAGGTATCTGAACTTAACTTCTTTAATCAAAACCCAGCATTGTACTGTTTTGATTTCCTGAAAAAATTTTTCTGGTAAGATAAAGTCAATATTTTCAGCGTAGCTGGCACTGGAACTGGGAGATGATCTCAGGAACTGATGAGACTCTGAAAGATACTTAGTTTCTTATTGTTAAATATGAAGTATGTGTAGCAGCTGCTCGGTGATTCTTGGCTAGAAAATGGTACCTATTCTCTTCTCTGTACCTTTTTGTTTAAGTATGTTGAGAGATGAATCCTCTAAAGTGTTACGCCTAGTGTGGCATTATTAAAGAAAATGTGCAATTCCCCACTTCCCCAGGGCAGGCAGATGCTCAGCATGCCCAGGACAGCAGGGCTTCACCCCACATAACAGTGATTTGGGAGGACAAACAGCATCACTCCAAATGCCCCCCCTTCCTCCTGCTCCTCCAGCTTTGTTGCTGAGCATGAGGCCACATGGTCTGGGATATCCCTCGGATCAGTTGGGGTCAGCTGTCCTGGCTGTGTCCCCTCCCAAATCCTTCTTCACCCCCAGCCTCCTCCCAGCTGGGGTAGGATGGGGAGCAGAAAAGGCCTTGGCTATGGGTAAGCCTTGCTCAGTGATAACCCCTGAATTACTCTTGTAACACCTCTTAAATGGGACTCTCATGCTAATCTGTAGGGGAGATGTGTTAATTTAAGAGTTAGATACAAATGATTAGTCTCTAGTTGTGTCCTTGGTGACAAACAATCATGTGATGCTGTTGTCTTGGCAGTGCTTATAAAGAAAACCCAAGAGCAGAAACCATTTGAAGAGACAACTTTCGAACTGTGGGGATCAGTTGGGTGTATGTAATTTATGGTTTTCTTAAACATGTTATTGAAGCAAACGAGATTCCTTGTCAGCCACATGTGATTCTTGATGACTGTTTGCTTATTATTATCACTTCAAAGACTTACATCCAATTCCCCAGGACGCAAAATATGAAACAAGTGTCATCTAAATTGTCCCATATTGATAATTACCTAGAAAAAGACGTGGTGATGAAAAGAAGTTCAAGAGAGAAAAAGAAAAGCTAAGCACAAGAGGAGAGAAGAGAGGCAGATAGATGGAGATGAGGAACATCCCCCAAAGCAGCAGAAGGTACCGGCTGAAGAACAGCAGTGGCCAGAGAATATGCCTGAATGGGAAGAAAGGAAATCCCTGCTAGCTCAGAGAAGAGTGGAGTCTGTCAGACTGCTTACAGTGCTGTTAAATCGTGTGAAAGTAAGACTATTTTAACACGTATTTTAAATTTTTAAGGATATCTATTAGAGCTTGAATAATCCACTAGACATTTGATATCTTGATGCTGTTCAGAGGACTGGTTTGGGCCTGACTGAACACTCAGAAGGCCTGAGGTCCATGTCTTGGGACAGTCTGCTCTGTCTTGCTCTGAGAGCAAACATAGTGCATTTTCACCCAGAAACTTTGCCTTTGGTGCTTTTCAAGACCTTGTCATTACTGAGTGAAAAATAGGGCTGGAAGGCTGTATGAGCTCTATTAGACTTGATCCAGTGTTGCAAGCAAGGAATTTTGGAGTGGGGACATAAGTGATGCTCTCTCTGCTTGTTTTGGTCTTAGGTCTATGAGTGACTGAATTAAATCAGCACAGATTATACCAGTTGCATTTCTAATAGCCTCTTCTTTTTTCTTGGCCACCACTCATTACCAGGCTTATTTCAGTTTGATTCAGAAAATGTCGTGAGAAAGTCAGCGGAGAAGTGATAAAAATTTGAGTGCTTTGCACACAGATTAATGTTTACAGGTTTAGTTTAGTGCTTTGGGCAAAAAAAGGTTTCAAATGAAAACACGGGTTTTAATTTCTAATATGGCTTAGTCTCCACTATTTGCAGAGAAAAATTTGCTTGCAGCTTTGAACAAGTATGTATTTTTCCCAATCCTTAATCTAAAATATTTCTAAAGGACTGTAATTTACTATGAGTTGAAGTCAGAGGCTACCCTTGCCATTCTGCATGAATTTTAGGGCTCCGTTTCATCTGATGTTGGCCTCCTTAATGATGAATGTGATGTGTTAAATAAATTTCTATTTTCTTGGTTTCGCAGTTGGCAAGTCAAAAAGTGGATCCTTCACTGGGTGTAAAGAAGGACGATTCACTTTCTGAAACAGCATTTAAAGACATACAGCAGGAGCTGATTAACTCCCTTTATTGTACGCACAAAGAGCTGAAACGTAAGGAGTTTAAGTGCCCATCAACCCAAAAAGGTAGTGGTTTATGTTGTGAGGAAGGAGATGTGAGTAACTTCCATGCACCTGCTTGTCACATAGTCAGGACAATTTCAAATGATCCCTCTGCAGCCCCAAGCTGTGACAGAGTGCCTGGCAGAGATGTGTGCAGCTCCTCGGGCAAAGGCTGCGCGCCTCTGCTGATCACGGTTACCCAGGACGGCAGGGTCATCGAACCTCTCCGTGGAAGGCACCACCCAGCCCAGGATGTAGTTCAGACACAGACAGTGTCTGAGGAAGATCATTGCAAAAAGCAAAAGGTCTATGAGACTGATGAATTCATCCATTATTTACTAAACTACTATCAGACACCACACTATGCACGTGTTTGCTTAGAGCCAAAAACCACTGCGAACAAGTCCCGGTGGAAGCGAGTGGTGTCTGATGATGGTAGTGGGTTTGACATCAGCTTGAGTAACAAACACGGTCAGCACTTCAGAGAATTGAGTCCTGTACCAAACCTCTACAAGAGAAACTGTAGTAGTGATAGTAATTACAGGCTGGTGATCACTCTTGGGGAACTTGAGTCAACAGACAAAGTGATAGAAAGCAAGGTCCATGGGGGCAAGCTTGCAAAAAAGCTGCAGGTGCAGAGGAATGACTCACTCACTGTTGATAACTTACCACGTGCTGGACTGAATCATTCTTTGGAGTGCACTACTGTTACTCATAATAAGGAATTCAAACAAGAAGATGGTAGAGATGAAGGCTCTGTACCATATGGAACATGTAGATCTGCTTGCAGATTAAAGGATTTGTTGGAAGAGATCAGTGATTCTGAGTACTTTAGAGAGGCATGTGGCGGCTCAGTGAAGAGAGCAGAAAGAAGGTATGAAGAAATTTACAGCAGTTGTAATAAAGGGTGCTTGTCTGCAAGAGCTGGGGAAGGAAAATTACTGGTTTACCATAAAAATGTAGCTCTGGAAGGTCAAGAGAAGGAAATCAGCCTATGTAACTCCTGTTCTAATTCTGTCTATGAGGGCTTGGCAAGGCGGTGTGAACGTAAACTTAAAAAGTCGTGCAAGAGGTCTAGTAGTAAATTAAGATATGAAGGAAAGAAAAGTGAGAGACAACCCAGGGAAAAGGAGAAAAATGCTCATAAAATGAAGAAAAAGCGAAAAAAACTTTCTTCTAATCTTGTATCTGATGAATGTGGCTTTTCAGAGACGGACAGTTGCACGCAGCTGGAGTCGCTCAGAAAGATACAGAGAAAATGTAAGAAAATGTTGCACAAAAAAGTGAAATTCAAGACACATCACACCTCTGTTGCAGCACCAGATGGTACCTCTCGTGATGGCTCGCCCCTTCAGGAGACCCTCCAGAGGAGAGGTGAGAGAGAGGGACAGCACAGCTAAGGGGACTGAATTTGACAGGTCTGTGGCAGGTGAGGTTGCCACAGTTCTACAGTGATGAATGGTTTTTGGTTTTGAAAGGTATAAACGTGGCATAAAAAAACCCAGTGCAACTTCCCTGCAATTCAGTTAAGGGTTTGTTCAGTTTAGCTCTGAAACACACAGCTGCAGCTCCAGAGTAGTATTTGTCTACTTAATTGGGTAGCACAGTGTCTGTCCTGGGCATTAGCAGATGGTGGTTATTCTGTTAACAATATGCATGGTAACAACATGCTTTAGACAACTAAAACATCGATAGACAACTCAAAATGTGGGGCACAGCTGTGGGGGAAGTACTGTCTCAGGTGAGTAAATTTTTACATAGCTAAAATACATCTGATGTTCATACAGGATTGCTACTGGCTGCTCTTACAGCCTTTTTTACAACTCCCTGTGCTTACAAATGGTTGGTGGATACCCTTACAGCCACCTTTCCCTCCCTCCCTGCCTGACAAACTTATTTCAAGTAACTTTTCCTTATCTACAGGAGATGAGAGGAAATTAATGTTGAGAAGAGAGATGGATGGAGATGTCAGAGGATGCCCTCTATTTCCTCTTGAAATAATTCAGACAAACCCCTTCTCAGATACTTTCTGTGGAGGAGAGCCCAGAAGAGGATGCTGAACAGCTACTGTATTATAGCTCTGACATTTTTATAAAGAAGTGGGAGAAGAAAGCCCTTTGATCATTAAAAGGTATATGAACTACTGGGTTGGTTTTTGATTTTTTTTTCTTTTTTGCTTAGGTAATTCCTTTGGTTAGAATATCTAACTGGTGTAGTGAGACACAAAAGCAGAATCCGTGTTTGCCTTTTGGATAACTGGACCAAAACTTTCCCCAGAGCCAGAACAAGATTTCATGGACTAGTGGCTAAAGAACTTGAAAGGACACAAACTGAGATCTTGGAGTGTTATACTTTGATTGAATGCAGGGAATCATGTAAGTTACAGTATTTACTAATAATGAGTTATTGGGAAAAAAACCTAATTGTCAATCCTAGAGCAAGCTAATGAAGTGCCTCCTCTATCAGGTTGTTACAATGATAGGACTGGAAGGTGTGGGGGATATTTATACTCTATTTTGAGAAGTAATAGATTTCCAAATGTGAAAAAAGTGCCATCTTGTGTAAAACCCACACTAGAAGAATCCTTGTTTTCTATTCACAGTTCTAGAGATGTTTCTGAAAACTTGCTGGCCTTTGGGAGGAAGTATTTCACTGAACTTATGCTCAGTTTAGTACTTCCAGGAATCTGAATTGTTGTCTAAGCAAAGCTCTGAGCATTAGGCAATGAAAGGGCACTGCATGTCAGCCTGATGACAGTCCCCATGTAACTGCAGGTTGACAGTTCACAAGACTTTGAAGTGAGGTAGCTGTTTAGTATGAGTTTGCTTACAAATGCTTTCCAGAGGAATTGTGAAATGTTGTCAGAGTTGTGCTGCATGTAGATAAAAATGTAAAAATGCAGTCTAGGAGCTTGAGTTACATCCATATTTATTAATCTGGCTATATCTAGAAGACAGCCACAATTGCTTCTGGATGAAGTCCCTTAGCAAGATACAGAGTTTAAAGTTCAATACACTGATTATTGTAGCTTTCATTTTATTATGCTTTATTTATTACATGTCAGTAGACGAAGTTAATGTGAAAATGTTGCCTTCATTACATAAGATCTTACCCATGTTTGTACTTTCTGCTCTAATAAACAGTAATAAAAAAAGAGTAATTGTAATTGTTTGTGGTAGATAGGTTTTCCCCCAGTCTTCAATACTGGTGATTCCTACAGGCTTCTAAGCCAGGTTTTATCAGTCCTTCTGTTCAGATGTTCAGATGTTGAGTGCCTTTTCAGGGTCATGAATGACAAATGGTTGCTACTCAAAGTACTGTTAATCTATTACTTTTATCTAAAAAGATGTTATTTTCTTGACAGAAATATTTTCTGACTATTTTGGAGAAGGTTTATGCCCCTCTTAAGTCTCCCCTTTAGTATTTTATACAGTTATAATGAAGAGGGACTATTGCATTTGTTGACTGTGTAAAATGTTTTCAGTTGCACTGATGTGACATACCAAGGATGTTTTTTCTCTATGCAATATTTGGAGATTTAAGATAACAAACCTCCCCCTCTGTCAATCTATCAATAGTTTTGTGTCCATGAGTCCCCATTTACCATGAGACAGGTGAGGAAGTATTTATTTTTGTTAATCTGGGGGAGAAAGAACTAAAGATTTCCTTCAGTGTAACTTTCCAGTGTTTTATCAACATGCTGTCACAATAACCAATAACAAATAAATGCTCCATTTCTGTAATTGCTTCATGCATTCACTTGTATTGACTGAAATTGATAGATGATTTGCTTTATCTCCCAAGTCCTCATTCCATGTAAAACATTGTTAGTTAATAAAATATGCATGCACTTTAAAATGTGAGACATCATTGTAATCTTCATACTGAAAGAGACATTTGACATTATTTGACATTATTTAGAACCTGATTTCAGGCGTTTAAATAATTCTGCTTTCCACAAAATCATAGAATGGTTTGGATTGGGACCTTAAAAACCATCTTGTTCCAACCCCCATGCCAAGGGCACGGGCACCTTCCACCTGCTCCAAGCAGTGTCCAGCCTGGTCTTGAACACTTCCAGGGATGGGACATCCAGTTCCTTCTGGCAGCCTCTGCCACAGCCTCACTCTGCTCACAGGGAAGAATTTCTTTTTCCTGTCAGCACATTTAATATGAGCCCCACCTTTTCATACACTGGACTGCTTAATATAATTTTATTATCCTGAAGGCTAATCTTTAAAGATACATGTAACAGCTTGCTTTAAAACTTTCAAAATGGATGGCTTTGTAGATTGGATTTTAGTTGTTATAAATATTACATCCCTTGTATGAAAGTAACAGAGTATTTCAGCAATTAAAACATCTATTAGATGGAAAGATGCATTAAAAGCAGCATTTATATAGTTCAGCAATGGAAATGTAGAACATTTCTGGCATAATTTCCCACCTTTCAGTTTGAACCTGATGTGTGCTATTGTGCCCAGCTGCTGTTTCAAGAGGCTGGATGCTTTTTATGGAAACACTGTTTACTCTGATGTGTATGAAGTTGGGCGCTGAGACTGCGGATCTTGCCATCAAATCTAATTTTCTGTACAGAACTAGTGAAAATGCCTCCCCACAGAGCTGGTATGAACAGAAGATGGGTGAACAATGCTTTGTTACTGAACATATGTGACCTTTGGGTTGTATGTACCTTGTGCTGAATGCTGAAGTCAAAATCCTACACGCTGGTTTTAAAGCAGAAGTACACAAGGCCCATTATTAAATCAGCCCATCTGCTTGAAATACAGTACAGCAATTATAATATAAAGCCCTTTCTTCTTAATGCAGGGATTCCAGGCAATGCATAGAAATGCCTCACCTTTCATAAAACCCCTTACGTAATTTTCAACAGAAGCATTCAATAATGAACTTTTTTTGTTTAACTGAAACAGCAGGAAGTAAGAGCCAATAAAAGTGATTACAGGCAGGTAAAGTCCTGGGGAAAGAATATCTGAATTTTACAAAGCAGTTAACAGCATGGTTGAAAATAAGATACGACTCAATTGTTTTGATTTGTCCTGGAGTAGATCTTTGTGACCAGTGTTGGACCCGTCAGATGGGGCAGATTAGTGACATTCTCTGCATTTGATTGTCATCATGTCCTACCTGGTTAAGTACAGCCTGATAAGCTGCCTGGCATGCTTCTTTTTGCATAGTCATTGCTGCCAGTCACTGCTGAAGGAAGGGTTCAAGTTGTAATGAACAGACTAAGAAAGAAGCTAAAACCCATCCATTTTCTTCAGCACTTTGGAAGGAAGTAAAAGCTTTTGTGACAAGCTGCTTCTCTTATCACAAGAAATTCTCTGTTTTCCCTGAAAAGTAACAGTCTTACCAAAGTGTCATACCTCCTCCCCAAGAAGTATTAACAATGAACTTTGTGTTGTGTTACTGCCTGTTTTCTGCATCATTTTTGTTACTATTTTTCTTTGTGATGCATAACGTTCTGATGTACAGATTAATGCTTAAAACAGTGTTCAGTTCTTTAGAAGACGTTATCGAGTAACTTCAGAGTCAGGTGGTTTGGTCCACTTAGGGGTAGGTTCCAGTATTTACACTTTTTAATACTTTTGCTCAGTATTAACAATTACTTGGGGTTTTTCTGCCTAACACTGTTTTTGCAATAGAGCATGTTCTCTATTTAATATTCTGTTAAAGTTTTACTAGCAAACTGCATTTACAAGCATTGCATTAGAACATATTTTACTCAATCGATGCACTGGATAATCTGATAGCTCTGAGAAAGACAATATACCATTTGAAACATTAGGGGAGTATTAAATATAAGATTTGGTTGCAGTAAATAAAAACAAACTCCACCATTATGCAAGAGTATTTTATTTTCTGCCTTAAACAAATAAAAGCACATTTCCAATTTGAGGTAAATCGTTAGTAGTAGTTTGCAAAGAGTTTTAAATGTCTCTAAAAATAAAATAGCAACACAAAGGTCATGACAAGGTCTACATGTGTCTCTAGACCTTTGTTAGGTAGTTCATACAGTACCACTTCACACAAGCTCTGGCTCAAACAGCCTCGCTCTTCATGGGAAGGCCCAGTGCAACCAAAAGAAAATCCCAGGACAGCGTTGGGACTGAGGGAGAGGCAGTTTTCTCACCACAGATGGTCTCAGGCACTTTAACATGTTGTGTCAGCTTGTTTGTGAAAGCTGCTGTTGTGCAATGCACTCTACTTGGGAACACTTTTGCCTAGTTTACACCTCCCCACTTGGGACTCCATCATTTTGGTCATGTTGCCAAATTGGAAACAACCAGACAGCCGAGCCAGAGAAAGGAAACAGAGGGAACTACACCAGACAGGCACCCTGGATATTCTGCACTGGCAGAAATCACCTGGACAAGAAACAAGTTCACAAGTGATCAGCAAATCATTAGTTGTCTTGGAATTTATAATACAGAAGTATTTTGGATGATTAACATTTACATTTTTCCTTGGTCATATCCATTGACCCAGCCCTCTCTGGTAGGAGGCAGGTCACTTAGGAAAATCCTAGTAATTAAGCATAGAGGTTAAGCCAAGAGAGCAAGTAAGTAAAAAGCAACTCAAAGGTCAGGTCCACAGGTATAGCATTGCTGGTTATGCATGAGATTGTGCCATTTATTTTAATGGCAACATTCCAAATCAACAAAGGCCTCAGTGCAGAAACAGCTTACACTATTTCATTTTGTACAGGAAACTTACGTAAGTTACATTGGCCAGTAAAGTTTTTCTGCTAGGTAAAGGTGCATGTACAAGAGCACTTGCTAATCATGCCATACCAGCAACTTCTTTTTTAGGCCTAGGAATCAAGAGCAGCTGATCTTCCAAGTTTAATGTAATTCCATTAACATTCATAGGACTGCTTTTTACTTAGAAGAAAATCAAATGAATAGTCAAGTCACACTTCATGGTGTACCTTTAGGGATGCCTAGTTCCACTCATTATCTAAACTTTTGTAACACTATAGATGTGCTTTAAAAGTAAACAGAGAATATTAGTCTATGCAGAATTATGCATATTGAATACATCAAGCATTCATCAGTCTTTATTAAATATTTAAAAGTGATTTAACCTCTCAAAAATTCTTAATCTTTTCTAAAAGCAGTTAGTGTTTCATCTGTAAGTCGCTATGCAACACCTTGAAAACCAAATCATCTTACATAATAATGAATTACACTGCACAACAAATTAATATGATGCTTTGTGGACAAACAAAATATAGTCCCTTTTCTAAAGGAATAACAACTCAGGGGCCAGATCCTGCAGAAGCTAACACGAAAGAAGATTTAGTGGTGTTTGTGTTGCATATGTGATATGAGTAATGTGCTTGTCTCCATAGTGCTAGGCTGGTAATAAAAAACTTGATTTCGACCTACTTTGCACTAAATGGTGATAGCAGAAAAATAGTCCTTTATTGCCAAAATTGCAGGTTACTTTTGCACAGACATCTGTCATGCATACTTCTTATTATGTGGGTTTAAAAAGGAAGACAGATCATAGATCTTTAGAAGCTTCCCACTGAATTTGGAAAGGAAATCTTTGAAAAGAAACCATTCACTGTACCTCTGGACCTTTTGTAAGCCTTGCTGCTGCTGCACATTGTGAAACAGAAGTGGAATGTTACAAATGGTCCTTTATGGTTCAAAAATAGATTGTTCCTCACTGCAATATCTATTCTTTCTTTGCATCCTGGGCATCTTTTTCATCTTCATCAGAGTACACAGTGGGTTCCTCCCCTTCCTTCAGCAGCTTTCCAACATGATGATACTTATCTGGGGGAAAAAAAATCCAAGTAATTTTACTGCCCTGAAGAGACACCTTTTTAAACTCCTCTAACTGTTTTCTGAATGAACAGGATGACTATATTTCAATAAAACAGCTCTGAGCAACTTGTTCCAAACACTGGGGAAAAAGAGAAAAGCTAAAATCAACTACTACCTGAACTACGATTACTGTTGTTGTCAGAATCATGTGTAATGAGTGTAACTCTCATTTTATTGGCTAAACCAAAAGATGAATAAACAAACTGAGGGACTCACCCAGCCAAAGAAACAGAATCTTGGATTAGATTATTTCTCTTGCCAATGTCAAAGCTGTTTTTTCAACCAAAGTCATTGTTAGATTATTTACATCTATTAAAGAGGCACATATATATGTGCACGCATATACACAGCTTGGAAGGGGTTTTATTTTCTGTAATGTGTATTACAAATATTCAATAGGACAGAAGGGAGATCCTTTCTCCCAAAGATAGAGATGGATCTGTTATCTGATTATGTGATTAAGCCTCTGATTTATTTTATATCTCCTTCTGAGCATGTAAAAATGCCAAGATCATATACCTCTAAGGACTGAGAGCTATTGTCTATCTGTCAACTTCAACAAAGCAAAAGAACCTCCTGATGACAGGTATTTCAGACTAGCAATGTTGTTGTAACAATCTAAAGCAACCATTTGCCATATTTAATAGGAACATAGTAATAAAAAATGTGGATTTCACTGTCAGTCCTGATGCTCAACACTTGTACAGGCAGATTTTAAGATTAGTTCAAGTCAGGTATTTGATAGCATAGTTCTGGTTTCTGCAACAAGCTTGTTAGCATAATAAAACAGCCATTCAGTGTGGCATGATTAACAGTCTTAAATAAAACAGGAAGAGGGCCAAAATAGATGGGGCACATCAGGTCAGGAGTGGGATTTCTAATGACTTCATGTGGAGAAAACTCCATTGTAGCTGGTTATAGTAAATTGTTCAACACTAGATTTAAAAAGAAAACACATTTTATTTCCACTATACTAGTTACTGGTGTATGCAGTTTCCATCATTTATATGATGCTTCCAACTGGTTACAGCCTTTCAACTATTGCTTCCCCTATTAGCAGTTAACTACTTCTTTGTAAACAGGTTTAAAATGGCTTACAAGTGAATTGTGACTCCCAGTCCCTCAAGGTCTCTTGCTGTGTAGCGTTGAGATCAGAGAGGTCATCATACTTATCCCTCAGTGCCTCCTTATCCAGGCAGAAAGTGGCAAGACCTCGGGATGCATCTCTTCCAGCAAAAATCCCATATGGGCCCTCTTTAAAATAAAAACATAAGCAGCATTATTGCAGAGGTAATGGATGCTATGTTATCTTCATAGTTTAGAGTCCCCAAACGAAAACAGATGATGAGTTTCTACCCTGAGCCATGCATCAGGTGCCTCAAGCTTCTGAAATGCTTTGAAGTTTTATTCTAATTGGTAATAAGAGAAAACAGAGGTAGAGGACAAGAAACAAAATAATGGAGAAAGATACTGAGGTTTCTAAAACACGAGGACAATGAATCACAGAACGATGCATGGCACATATAAACAGGGTAAGGATAAGCATACAGACTGGGATGCACATCCTTGGAATAAGAAACAGAGGAAGGACTTCTATGTCTGGGGTGAAATAAAGTTTTCTAACAGGTACTCCTGACTTGAGATGAAAGGATGGCTTGACAGAAAATATAGTGGAGCTACTAGAAATTATCAAGTTGGAGGAAACATCTATTAAAACAAAATGCAAGATGAACTCAGATGATCAAAACACTCAACTTACAGTAGATCAGAGGCATCAAGATAAACTCTTGCTAAACTTCATTAATGATTTACTTGCTTGCATGACAAGCCAAAAATTGAGATACTACATGTTCAGCTAGACATTCAAAGTTATTCTAAAAGGAGCTTAAAGAAGTTAGATGTGAACTGTGGTTATTGTAGAGCACATGCCAACTTCTAGAGTGTGTTTTTTCCTAAAGTAATCAAAAGAATCTTAGTTTTCCATTAAAATGAAAATCAAACTAGCCAGACATTGTGGTGAACCATTCAGCAATTACCAAATCAGATGCAACAGGCAGCTTTTACTGTCATGAAGGAAGGCAGCATCTAAAGCTTGGACCTTATGGCAGGTGGGTTTTAGTTCGCACAAATATGAAACTGCACATCTAACTCACTGTACATATCATCCTGACTGCTGCAGAATGCAAAGTTACAGCCTGGTATCATTCAGTGACAATCTCGTCTATGTTTGGCCCAGAAGCAGTAACTGATAACACTTCCAAAGCCATGGTGTCTCCTGCATTTTACTCCTTGTCTCTGAAGTAGCACTGGCAGCTCACTACTGCAGCTACCAGGCTGTCTGGACAGCTCAAGAATGCCGGGCAGATCCTGGTACAAATAAGGAAACCTCAGTGAGCCGTCTTAACAGGCAACCTCTGATAAAAATAAAACCCCATACCCTCGTGGAGGTGATGAAACTCTTTCACCTGGGTGCACATACTCCCACCCACCTCATCACTGGCTGCTCTACGAGCATAGGTTATTACATCTTTGCACGTTTGAACTATGTTCCTGGCAGAAAGGTGTTTTGGTCTAAATTGCCAAGTATTTAGTATAAATATTATGCAATAGAGTGATATCCACTAAAAGTTGTGAATGCAATGTCAACACAGAGAGAATACTTCGCTTCTGCTGCCTGCCGTCCGGCAAAGGCAACCCAGCCCGACAAATCCGCCCAACCCCTTACGGTACGTGTAGCCTGCCATGGGAAAACACCGAGAACAACGAGACAAGGTAAACTGGCAAAGCCGGAGTTTCTACAACACCGGGCCGGCTCCGGAGCCCAAGCGGCAGCAGTCAGCCTGCCCGCGGCTCACGGCACGCCGCTATCGCAGCGCTGCAGGGCTGCAAGTGAGCCGAGCCCTTTCCCAACCTGCGCAGCGGGACCAGGGCCGGGCCGGGCTCAGGCAGGAGCGCTGATCCCCGCCGAGGGAAGGGAAGGCGCTCCCGGCCAGCGCCGGCCCTGACCCGCGCCGCGCTCTCCCGGCCGGTGCCGCGGGCACGAGGCGCGGAGTGCCCGGGCTGGGCCCGCCTCGCAGCCCCCGCCCGCCGCCGCCCTCACCGGGCCCGTAGAACTTCCTGGCGCGGGTCACGTCGAAGACTTTGCCGTTGACGGCCATGAGGATGCGCGGGTCGCTCACGCCGTCGAAGGGCCGCAGCTGCTCCAGCGTGAAGTCGCGGCGCTTCATCTTGGGCAGCGGCGGCGGGTCCTCCTCGCCCGCGGGTGCCGCGGGCCGCTCGCCCCGCAGGATCTGGTAGAGCAGGAAGAGGCAGAGGCCCAGCAGGCTCAGGTTGAGCGGGGAGCNGCCATCGGTCCCCGGCGAGGCGGCCGCAGGTCGGGTCAGGCCAGGCCGCTGCGGCGGCGCCGTGGCGCACGGTTCCACAGAAATTGCGGAAAAAATAACCTCGTGGGGGGGCGTTAGACCCGTGCCGGGGCTGCCGCCATGGGCTGTGCGAGCCAGCCGGGCCCTGCTGGGTGGAGGATGGAGCCAGGCTCGGCTCAATGGTGCCAAACACTGAGACGAGAGGCAGCGGGCAGGAACTGATGCACGGGAAGTTCCACCTGAACACGAGGAA
>VWZP01010724.1:4463444-4570962 GCA_013396995.1 Dicaeum eximium
GCCCGCGGGTGCCGCGGGCCGCTCGCCCCGCAGGATCTGGTAGAGCAGGAAGAGGCAGAGGCCCAGCAGGCTCAGGTTGAGCGGGGAGCCGACGATCTCCAGCAGCAACCCGCCGCCCTCGCCCGCCGCCGCCTCCTCGCTGGCCACCGCCACCTCCTCGCGGGCCATGGCGCTGCACTGCGCGGCGCCTCAGCGGGCTCGGAGCGCGCAGCGGCGGCGCGGAGCACGCCCGGCCCGGCGGGGCGGAGCGAGGGAGGGGCGGCAGGAGGGCGGGGCGGCGGGGCTGAGGCGGGGGCTCACCCGGGCGGGCTCGGCTGCTCGGGGCCCGCCGCCGGCGCTAGGGGGTGGNGCTCGGCTCAATGGTGCCAAACACTGAGACGAGAGGCAGCGGGCAGGAACTGATGCACGGGAAGTTCCACCTGAACACGAGGAAAAAGCTCTTTACTGTGCAGTGATTACACAGCGGAACTGCTTGTCCTGAGAGTTGGTGGAGTGTCCCTCACCGGAGAGATCCAAGAACCATCTGGATGCAATCCTGTGCCGCTGGGCTGGCCCTGCCTGAGCAGGGGGCTTGGACCAGGTGACCCATTGGGTCCCTTCCACCCTGACCCATTCTGAGATTCCCTACACTCGCTCCGCCTGTGCTGGAGTACAGTCTGCGCTTTCTTGGCAAGGCAGTGACTTTTCCGAGTACTCTAGAAATGTTGTCAAACTTAACATCGGAGAAAAGGGAAGAAATTAGCAAACCTCTGGGTTTTCCTCATTCAGATATTATCTCCGGGCTCCACAAAACTACAGAAGCAACAACCACAATGTACTAAGATAACATGAAAAATAAAATTGTTCTGTCACAGAGTTTTGTATTCATGTTTCTTCTCAGTGGAGGCTTTGCTGAATTAAAACTTAAGCTGAAGGAAATACTAACTTGGATGTATCTACTTGGTATGGTGCCCATATGGCAGAGTAAATGGAGCCCCAAATACAGGTACATTACAACTGGTGACATCTGCTCCTTGGTATCAAGTGTGAAAAAGCACAAGGTGATGTTTTGGGTCTGAATAGTTGCCTCTGCAAATTGTGTCCTTCAAAAATAACACAAACCAATGCTTTGCCAGAGTATTGTTCTTCTCTCTACACAAGTCAGGACATCAGGGGACGTGTAGAGAAGAAATGCAGTGTGCCAGCCTTGATCATAGAATCATTGAGGTTGGAAAGGCTGCTGAGATCACCAAGTCCAGCTGTTAACCTGGTCTCACATTATAGCTTGGCAGATGGTTCGTAGCTGCTTCGGGGGAAGCAGGCAGCTTTCACTGAGCCTAGCCCTGGGACACGCAGCTACAGAACACTGGAAGAAATGCACTTCGTTTTCTTTCTAATTCTCAGTGTTAGGGATACTTTTAACTCTGTGGGTCACGGCAGATGTGGATAATGTTTTGCCTTTTGGGATACACGCAAGGACTTTAAGTACTGAGATGTTTAGACACGTTGGTTCTTGCAAGGGAAGGTGTTTGGTTCCACCTGCTGTCTCCTTCGGGAAGCTCCTTGTTTTATGGATCAGCACTTGAACTTAGATCTCTCCTGACATGGTATGCACTGACTTTTGCTTCCACCTGCTGTGTAACTTGAAAAATTCCTTGTTTCATTGATCTGATAACTGAGATTTGTATTTGTTAATAAAGTAGCTCTGCATTTGACCGTATTTCAAATACTAGAGAACTCTCTGAAACTTCAGAATTATTCAAACTTGGAGCTGTACTACCTAGTTAATTCTGCTCAGTGTAGACATGACACTGTTACACTTCATTGTGTTGATATTACATTGTAGAAGAATAAATGTAGAAAAAAGGTAGAAATTTGGAGGGATATTTTACTTTTTTTTTCAACAGTGAGGCAAAACCCCCAAGATCTCAAAACAACCCCAACCCTGAATTTGACCTTGAACCAGACACTAAGGCAGGGAAAATAAGCTTAGTATATGCCTAGTATCCAAGAGAAACGATTCAAGAACAGCTCATTCTTAGATTAAGAAGGGCCAGGAAACATTGCCAAGATTGATAGAATCACAAGTTATTTGCCACACTGGTACTGGAAGTTACAGTAGCCTAACTTTTCATCTGTTTATAAAGAAAAATATTAATATGCCTTAGAATGCATCTTAAGCAAAAAATAAGAACAGATATTTAGAGATAAAAGGGTATGAATAAATTATAATACATATATATACATATATATGTATACATATATATATATGTTTTTATATAAACATCTGCAGCATAAAACAGCTCTTTTTACCGAGTTTTAGAAAATGTCTCAGAGAGGGGTATTGGAAAGACAGACTGTTTGTGCTGGGGAATTGCTTTCCCCAGAAATATCCTGTTGTGAACTTGCAGCTAAAATCTTTCCCTCACTCGCTTCATCTTCCCCCTTTTCAGGACTATATATTTCAGTTCAATCATGTCAAACAGGACTGATAGTCACTGTGACAAGAAAACTTGTTTGATTAGTATGTACAGCAACTACACTAGGAAGTTTTGGAGGTGTCTTTTAACTACAGATTAAAATCCAGGGGTGAATTCTCAGTACTGGCTCCTTTTTTTGAAAGGCAGCAGATGTCAAAACCAATCCACACTAGCTGCAGATACTTCTGGAAGAGGTGAGAAAAAAAGAAAACATAAATCCACGTGTGATTCTTGCAATGTAAGAATCTTAGTATCCCTAGGAAGCACATTCATTGACACTGAAAAGTAAATAAAATCCCCACTTCCTGAAAATAACAACTTGGATTTCCTTCCAGGTCTAAAGAGCCAGAAGGATTTTATATATCAGAAGTAACAGTGATGTGAAGGAAAACTGATGCATGCCCAGATCAGGTCAAACCAGTGACACTGTTAGAGGATTAGGAAATGTTGTCTCTGCTCCATTAGTGTTGGGTGTGGAAATGCTATTCATGGTGTGTACACAATGCTGTTCACAAGGACCTATTTTTACTTACACTGGAGACATTCACTTTGCATTTTGGAACACATGAGCTGTCTTCACTCGTGTCACTGCATCCCTGGAGGAGGGCCTCTGCCCTCTGCCAACGTGATGCAGTGCCAGCTCTGCAACAGAGCAGGTCAGTCTGTTTCAATGGGAATTGGTAACAAACTTCAACATTAAGAGATTCAAAAGTTAGAAGACAGCAGTTATCAACAGACTGTTCGTTTTCCCAAGTGTAACCTTGCAACATTTTAGTTGCAGAAATGCAACAAGATGGATGGATTCTCCTCTCAGTTTATTTAGCTGAGATGGGTTCAGTGGCTGAACTTGATTTGGCACAAACTAAGACACTACATGGTGATGCAGTAGAATCCAGTTTTCAACAGGCTAAGGAAGCACTCCTTTGATTTCCCAGCCTTATGCATTTCCATCTGTTCTAGTTACACAATGCCCTTAATGGGAAGATCTTTCAGACCCTCAAAGTCACCCGGCAGCCTGAACAATGTTACCTCAATCATGTTACTGAGAGGATGCCTCTCACTGTGCCTTGAGCCCTCCAGGTAAGGTGGTGTGTGCTGACTTAGGTCAAGCTGAATGTTTTCCTGAAACACTGTGTCTCAGGAGCTGAGCCCCAAAAGCTGTCACTACCATCACATGAAGCCGAGTCAAGGGAGGTTTAGGTTAGATACCAGGAAAAGGTTTTTCACCCACGGTGTTGAGCACTGGAACAGGCTCTCCAAGGAAGTGGTTACAGGACCAAGCCTCTCTGAGCTCAGGGAGTGTTTGGACAATGCTCTCAGGCACATGATGTGATTCCTGGGATGTCTTGTGCAGGGCCAGGAGTTGGACCTGATGATCTTGATGGGTCCCTTACAGCTCAGCATATTCTGCGATTCTACGGTCCCACCGTGGTTGTGCCTTCACAGCTGAGTTGTTACAGGTTTCCCAGGCTGGAGTCTGTACGATTCCATGCACAACAAACCAGCAGGAAGCCTTGGAGGTAGCAGGGACTTCCCAGGCCACAAAGGCTTGAGAAAGAGCCAAAATTCCTCCAGTGTTTTGTGCAAGGTGCGCTCCCAGGCCACGCGCAGGCTTCGGGCGGGGGCACCGTGTCCCGGCGGCGGAGCGCACGGCGCGGAGCCGGTCCCGCGGGGTGTCCGTGCGGGGCGGTGCGGGAGGTGGGGCCGGTGCCCCGTGCCCGGTGCCCGCTGGGCGGCTCTGGCGGCGGGCGGGGCCGCCCGGAGCGGCGGGAGCGGAGGGAGCGGAGCGGGGCTCGGCCGGTGAGTGGCGGCGGGGCCGGGCGGAGATCGGGGCGGGCACGGCCCCGGCTCGGGGCAGCTCCTCGGGCGGGGCTGCGGAGCGAAGCCCCCGGCTGGCGGCGGGGCCGGGATCGCTCCGGCGAGCGGCTGAGCTTTCCGTGGGACACTCCTGGTTCCGATTCTGTATTCTCGGCTCTACGGCTGCGAACGCACAGGCTGGCGGGCTACATGGGCATCCTCACCCCGAACTTACAGACTTGCAGTCTTCCAGCGTCGGACCTCTGCGTTTTATGCTCCAAATCAGGTTTTTAACCTATGTGAGGTAGCTGGTTGTTACTATGAACCGGACTTTATTTTGTGTCTTGCGTCGTTAGTAGAATTGCTGGAATTGGTGGCTGTCTCCCAGGTGTGAGACACCTGGCGTGGGGGACTGGGAGAATCCATGTGATCTCAGAGCTTCTGGGCAGGAGTGGCGTGAGAGAAGTAGCAGGGTTCTGTAAAGAGGCAGATCCAAAAAGTGCTGTAGAACGAAAAGACGTTTTGTCATTTCTTTCATGATTATTTTGCTGATACACTTAATTGCTTGATCTTAGCAAACAGCTGTATGCAGGAGTAAAGCCCTAATCCTGTAACAACTTTGATGAATTTTCTATGATAACTACGCTAGTACGAGTCAGAGTAGTTTATGTAAGGGCAAGTGCTTTCATCCAGGTGACAAGCAGCAGATAGGCTACGAGCACAAAATATGCAGGAACTCCAGCAAACCACCTTCAATCTTTTCCATTTTCTAGTTCAACTCCTCTTTTGAAAATGCCACTCCAAGTGACCCTTTTCCCTTCCAGCCGTTGTGCTGTGTCCTTACAGCACATCTTGTGGAGAGCTGAGTGGACTTCTCTGCCTAGATCTGTGTATTGAGCAGAGCTTGTCTGATGCATATTTGGATGGGGTCTTGCTCATTTCGGACCTAGTGTAGCAGACTGGAGAAATTAAGAGTTAGCCTAGTATGCACATTCTGATCCACTTGGGATTACAGTCACTGTGGATCCTTTACACTTCATGTTGTCTTTCTGGTATTTGACAGTAACTTGAAGTGTACTGTTTGAAACCTTTAAAACAAAAAGGCAAGCTTGGCCTTATCTTTTATTAACAGCTTCATGGATGTGACTTTTCTCTTTCTTTTTCTCCCACACAATATAATAGGTGATAATTAGGACTCCAATACCTTTGCAGGTCCATTTTAAGATAGGAAATGCAAAGATATATTTATCTTGCTGTTATACAACAAATACAAAATTTACACTGACTTAGTGAAACTGCTCATCTGTTTCCAAAGGATGTCAGTAGATGACTTATCATAAGTAGATGACTTATCAAGAGGAAAGCAGCCACACTTCTCCAGACTGAGCTCCTACACAGGCACAAGGAAATGCAGCCCTATCACACAGGCAGTGTGAGGTTTGCAAGGATTCCAGAACTGTCCAGTCCAATGTAGAATTTTGGTCTATACCTGCAAAACTAAAAGTTGACTTGGTTCTCACTGTAGTGCAAAGCACTTCTTACCTTGGACTTGACTTGACTCAAGTTTAGAATTTATTTAGATATTTAGGGCATTTATTTATTTATTTATTTATTTATTTATTTATTTATTTATATGAAGTCTCTCTATATATAAATGAAAAAGAAAGTACACATGGTATATTAAACCAGGGAGCTGATTTTTTTTTCTGCTGAGGATTTTCAGTAATCCTTATGTTTGTGCTGTGGACAGTGTGCGTAGTATGGTTGGTCTCAATATCTTTAGTTATATAACATAAACATCAAGCTGTGCTGTAAGTCAAACAGGGGACAAAGCAGTGTGACTGCAGCCTCTGTGGTACATCAGACTGCAAGCCAACTGCTTTGATCTGAAGAGTTGAATTTAGTGGAAATGCTGTCATTGATTTGAATGAGCTCTGGATATGGCCCAAACTCAAAAATCAGTGGCTTGGTTTTATTGGAGTGCCACCAGCATCGTGTTGAGTCATGTGTGCACAGATACATAGACATCCTCTTAAAGTTTAGAAGGAGTGCCAATGCCACAAGCAGAGATGCCATTTGTATTTCATAATTTTCTTCTAAAAGAATTCAAACACATTGTATGAGATTTTGGTACTTGACATTGGGTTTAGTGGAAATGCACTTCTCATCATTCCCTCAGATGAGTTTCTATGCCAGTTCTTCTGTCTAAATTCAGTATATTGTGTAGTTTAAACATAAATAGATTTCACTCCTTTTGGAGAGGTTTATCTCCGTATCTTCAGCTGACAGCTTGTATGTGTAATGGGAAGGAGTGCTACAGGTTAGAACTTGAAACCACCTCTTTGGCAAGCAGGAGACACTCTGATGTTATTAACAGGGATTGTTTCAACTACTACGCATCCCTGACTCCTGCTGACTAGTGCAGTTCTCCCCCAAAATCTCGTAATATCGCATCAGGTCATAGCTCACACAGCCAAGTGATCATGCAAGACTCTGAACATTATTCAGAGTAACCAAACTGCAGCAAAACTGCCAAAATACATACAAATACATACTCAGTCACAGAGCTTGAAAGCAGGATCTTTAATGATTCAGAAACTCCAGATGAAGAGAGCACCAAATATTATTTCCAATATACCCACTTGTTTAAGCTGTCTCATAGTTTAGCTGACTCAGGAATGCTGAATTTGGGGTGGCTGCACTATTCTAAGCTCTTAAAACTGTAGGAAGTAATGAGGATCTTACTTCTTGAAATTGCTGCTTAAAAGCCTGTGGAGGGAAAGGAGCTTAGTGTGCATACTTATTTTGCTTACAACTTTGACACCCTCTTTAGGGCTAACCTCAGCAAAATGGCATGTGAAGGAATCACACAGCCCATCCTGTCATTGCACTGCCATTCTTTTCATCTGCTGTTCCACTAGTTTTTCTTTCTGCTGAACATGCATTTCTTAGAATTAACTGATATTTGCCCGTAAAAAAGGCTGCCATCATTCACATGAGTCTGTTAAATATTATTGGTGACTTTTCAGCACCATGGTGCCTGGGTACAGCTGCTCCACTTTCTGTTTGGCCCTGCAATGTGGGCTGGCATTTCACTGTATGAATACCTGGGTGGAAGGATCCACTGAATAGCAAGGATGATTTAACACCTGATGCCAATATCAGTAGTTCTCAAGTATGTTCTGTTTAAAGGTTATCTATAGGGGCTGGAGTGGTGAGGCTGAGAGTGGTGTTTATCCTAGGAAAGCTGTAGGTGTTCCCTAACCTCCATGATAAAGCAGAAAGATACTAAAACAATGAACTTACATTGGATATGGCTCTTAACTGCAGCTTTTTTGGCTCCCACTGACCCCAGGGTGATAGATAGACCCATCAGCTCAGCTAATGGCTTAAAGTGTGTGCCAGGCTCTGTGGCTGGGAAGGACCAAGCAGAGATTCAGTTTATTCATGTGATGATGGGACTTAGTGACACAGAACTGTGGTTTATTCAACAGTTTTAGGTGAAATTCTTCTGCAATTAGCTTATTTCCTGCCTCTGGGTATGTATTAGATATTTTCCTTTCCCACTACTGTGGGAACAACGCCAGCATATTTAAGAGACAATTGAGAGCACACTGGGATATTTAAAGATTGCCAGAACTTGTCTGAGTAAAGTGTTAGGCTGCTGTGTAAGGACTCTGGTGTGCTATGTGTCTACTCTGGTGAGATTGGCTCAGTATGAGATATTTTTTATTATGTGATGATTTTAAAACTCTCAACATGTGGGGCCAAATCATGTTGTGCAGTCACTGATTTCTAATTTAACTCAGCATTTTGATGCCAATATTCCTGTAAGAATTCCCATGGCTGGAGGCTGGCTAGTGAACTTAACGTTATCTTGGATATTTATAGGGTGCCTATTCTTGTAGGGTCTTTCTGGCTGTCCTTATTGAGCAAGGAAGCATGGGGAAAGACTCTAAAATACAGTTTAAGTCACGAGGAACTTTTGAGTTCAGCTGCAGTTTATGGATCCTGGAGCAGTTGCTGGATTACTTGTCCTCGGTTCTCTCCACTGTATCTGCAGTATGGAAGAATATATCCTGTACAGAGGGGCACAGGTCTGATATCTCACAGATATCAGGTGGTAGGAATAAATGTATTGTTACTCAATATTTTCACTTATTTTGCTGATTGGGGAATGAACCAGGTACTGTATTCATGCCTTTATACAGAGGATAGGTAACAGAGAAACACTATGTTACCATTGCATACTCATTTGAGTTAAATGCCAAGAGTATGCAGTGCTGAGTTTTATTTTTCTGTTTATTTCCCCTTGGAGAAATAAAGCCTGCAGGCAGGATATTCTGGGAATTCCCTGCCCTTCTCTGAAGGCTAATGGTCACCTTATCTTTAGCTTTGTGTTTGCAGGCATTGGAGTCAGACAGCCTTTCCCCAGAGCTGTGCTTCCGTGATTTCCTGAATTATTGCTCCAGTCGACAGGTGCTGAGATGGTATCAGAGATGAGCTTCACTTCTCAAGGTTGATTTCAGCTGCAGCTGGAATTCAGGATGTTAATGGTTTTAGGAATATTATTCCAGATGTGTAAGTCCCTGGTTCTGCTCTTGCTTATACCTGTACAAACAAATCAGAAGTAACTCTGTTGAAGAGGTGGGCCTACATTAGTGTTAAACTAATCTACATGGGAAGTCATTAAACCTGATTGCTGTTCACAGCACAGGCATTAGTGGCAGCCTTGGTCTGCTCTGCCTCCAAGGGAGCTTGGCCAGAGTGTTTGAAGGACATTAACTGGATCTATCCCTAGAGGGGAACTGGGGAAGAATGGCACATAGAAAACTCAATTCATTATTCACATCATCTCGGGATATTTGTTTAGACTCAGTAACTGTTACCTCTGGTGTTCAACACTCAGGCCAGGCACTGCTCCACGTGCCTGTAGCTCCATACTGTGTTCTCACATTTCTTTCCAGATGGTCTTGTGTGTTGGTGCCTGCCTGGACACCGAGAAGGAAAAGTTGTGTTGTTAGAACTTAATATTCTCTAACATGGTATTTTCTTAAGTCAGAATGTGCAGAAATAGAGCTCCTTTGTTCAACTTCTGCACTAACCCCACCAGGACAGAAGAAGAACAGTTTCCCAGTATAAAAAATATTGACCATGCTAGTATTTTCACAGGAAATACCAGCTCTTCCACTGTGTCAAAAACAATCTGCTTTTACTTCAGATTCTTTAAAATCTTAGAGTTTAGATTTATGGTCCTGGATGAAAAGAGCAGAGATGTGAGAGGCAGCATATCCTGGTCTGTGTATAGAGGGATGCTGTTACTTATCTAAAAATAAATTACATATTTTTATGCAAATAAATCCTTGTAAATTGTAAAATGTCAAACAAGCAATACTGTCTCTGGATCTCTATAATTTGTTAGGCAATTGATATTTTCTGTCACTGAAGTCTGAGGCTACATCTGTGATCCTGTTGCAAATCTAGGGGAAATTACCTTTTGGAATGACACATGGCCTGACCTTCATCTCCAGTTAATCCAGGAAGAGTTCACATTTGGCTGTGGGGACACAAAGGATAGATTTAGAGTGCCAGTATTTTTCTGGCCATATTTTAGAATTCAGTAATGCACTGGATACCCCACACCGAAGTTTTCCTTCCCTTCTTCCTCAGAGGAGAAGATAGTGTGTTTGTGATAAACTGCGAGAAACAATGAAGACTCAAAATTAACAAACACTGGAATCAAAGAGATTATATTATTGCTGCAGTCATTGAAATATTCTTATTATTGAAGGAGATTGCAGGAAGTCCCTCTAACAGGGAATGACAACAACAAAAATCCCCCAAATCCTACAAATTGTACACAAACTGTGAAAACACACATAATTAGAGCAGCATAGACTAATTAGACTCCACAGCAAGTATCATGGCAAATTCTTCTGGCATGAAGAATTTATTCATGCATATGTAAATAAATGCATGAAAAAAAAGCTGAAATAATGCATTGTTGGATGCCTCTGACTGCACTCTCTACTATCAGTTTCAGAGATAGGCTTTGACCCTCATTTTCCTCATAATATTAATCACAGATGGATGTACAAACTCTGCAAGGCAGAAATCCTCTTATCTCCACTTCTTTGTTGTCTGCAGACTGTGTTGTTTCTAACCCTGTTTGTTTAAAGCTCTGATAGGGCAGTTTTTAGCAGTGACACGTATTTAGTTGTTTCTTCAGAACTGAAGAGTTTTCACAGAAAATTTCTAAGCCTGGTCAATTTGCCAGGGAATTTCACTTGTAAGAAAGCTGAATCCCTTTCTTCTTCAGCAAAGTGTTTCTTGAGAGCCACATTTATGTTGGCACACAGTTGCAAAGTGTTGCTAGGGGTACAAATGCAACATGCTGGTAAGGAGCTCACAGAATTTTCATGACATAAAATCCAAGTGGCTCAAGAATCAGTAGATGATGGCTCACCCTATCACAATTTGACATTTACCTTGCTAAGAAGAAGTCAGTTCAGAGACATCAAAATATACTGGAAATCTGAAATGCTACGGTCCATCACTTCGGTGTGGGATTTTTACTCCTACCTCTAAATTTATTTAGTGTGAAATGCTCAAATGAAACTTTTGTCCCTTTCTGAAAGTAAATTTTAAAAAATGTAAACCAAACAGCCCTGTTTAAACACAGTTTGTGAAACGCATGATTTGCTAACTGTGTGACATCTGGTCCCTTCCTGCTGCTGCGTGTCCTTTTGCCATGCAAGCCAGCTTTGGATGAGCATTTTGCAAAATGTGAAGGGTTTGCAGTCAGGGAGCCAGGGAGGGGTTATCCCTCAGAAATCCAGTGGCAAGAGGCTGCAGGAAACACAGTAGCTCTGTTGGACACAAACATATTCAGGGTAGCTGGTTGTTACAGCTCCTAACACCTCTGCTCTCAGGCTGTTGGCATGTACCCTGGGTGTTTGTAATGTGTGTGCATTTGAGTTTTCTCCTTTGGATTAGGAGTTGCTGCTGGTTACTTAAGTTTAAGAGGCCTTTTTTGCAATGACTCAAGTGACAGTGCATGTGAAACAAATAGCTTGATGATTTTGGGAGCTGTTTTGGTGCAAGGATTTCTCAATGGTTGGCTGGCTGGACCTTGCTCAGTCTTGCCTCCCCTGCTCCCTTTGGAGAAATGAAGAAACTTGTTGGGAAGTTTTCCAGGCTTGCTGCTGGTACCAGTGTGGGAGGGCAGGCTGCCCTGGCACTGCTGGCTCTCCCTGCAGGGGCAGGGAGGCAGATTTGGATGTGCAGTGATTCGGATGTGCAGGGGGCTGGTGCAATGCTGGGCTGTTGAGGGAAATCCATGGCAGTGAGTTTGAAGAAAGCCATGATTTCCAAATGAAAGTAGGCCTAGACTGGGCTATTTCAATCAAGCCAAGCCACAAACTTTAGAGGAAATCCAGATCTGATTGAAATTTCAGGTGTTTAAACTTGCAGCCTTCCCTATCTTTGAAGAACCATCTTTACTTTGCAAAAGTCTGTGGTTATTTGGTGTTTGCCTGCCTCCCAGCTAAAAACAGTTTAAATTAATTAACTGGCAGTAGAGCAGCCCATTCACTTCAGCACTGACAGGGGATGAGTAAATGTCAGTGTAGTGATGTCTGGCAGTGAGAGCAGGTACAGCACAGACCTGCTTGCTCGCACTGATTTGCCTGTGGACATAGAGCTGTGATGTTTATCAGCATCTAAGATTCCAGGGCTGTACCCAAGATGCTCAGTGTGCAGCCATTTGGAGCTGTGCTGGTGATAAAGAGGCAGAGGACTGAATGATAAATCTAGCATGAAGTGCCTGGGAGGGTGATAGGAGGATAGAGAATCAAAAAGTATTAAATCCTGAGGTGGGATAATTATTTTTAATGACTGTTTACTGGTTTGTGCTTCTTGGAAAGTAAGGGAGTTTTGAGATGGTGCAATGTGTGTTGCTAGCTGCTGAGAGCAGGACTATGTTTGACCTAAATGCAAGCCAACAGATGAAGTTTTGCATGTTCAGGTGAGTAACTTCAAGACAAAAATGCATGAAAGAAAAAATCAATATTGAAAGGAAGCATATTCTGAAGGCAAGCCATCTGAGGAAGCTTGGAGACAGGAAATCTGCTTTATGTTAGTAAAAACATTGATTCCTTGAAGCTTCCAGGCTGTGTTCTACGCCAGTTAAAGTGATGAAATTCTTCCAAAGTCATCAGGATTATACCCTTCCACTAGCTTTAGGGACTGTGCCTTCCTGCTGAAAGGCCATTTGATCTTTCTTGATTTTAAATATAAATGTGAATTTCTCATGAGGTCTCCTTCATTTCTTACTGTAGTATAAATGTTTCTGTTGGCAGATTTTTCTGAACAAAATGCCAGGCAGATTTCAGATGCAGTCCTCCATCCAAGCTTTTGTGCATTGAGCCAGTCAGAATTTTTCTCCAGTAATCTCCAGGAACTCCTTCCTGGTGGTGGTTGCCCAATAACTGAAGCCTTGATTTTGCATTTTTTTTCCTATGGGCTTTGTCTGATGGATGGAGATTAATGCTCTCTAGTGATCCTTTTTCTGCTGGGATTAGGAGTTCAGCGTAAAAGCCTGTAAGAAGTCATCGTGACAAGTGCAGTAATTGTGAACTCATTGAAACTCATTTGGGTGAAACTTCCACTAGTCCTATGGTATTTTTACTGCAGAAAATGTATTATATCTGCTTGAGGTCAGCTTTAATCTGCAAATGCACTCTGTGGATGGCATTGAAGCTGGCTGCTTGTAGAGGCTTTTGCTTTTCCTGTTTGTGATGGCCCTTGCACTTGTTGTCATCTGATATTTGTGTGACAGCTTTCCTTTGTTTAGGGGCCTTTATAGAAAATTGAGAAATGGAGTTGTGCTTTCACAGATGTCAAACTTCTGCACTGTTAGAAAACTTCTGTAGCTGAGCCACTTATGGGACTCCTCACGAGAGGTCTGTTTCTCAAACTACATGTCTCTTATGAGAAAGGTATTAAAATAAAGTATTTTTTCCAAATATTCAAAAAGGACTTCTCCACTGTAGGTCTGGTATTTCTACTAAATGTCTTTAAGAAACTCATATAAAAATGCTTAATAATACTCCCTTCTACTGGCTTGCCAGACCCAAGTATTCAAACACTATGTACCAGCTGAGAAATACAAATAAATGTGGTTTTCTTCTAATCTTCTAGGAACGACTGTAAATATTTGCTTTGCTATTATGAGAGTTATGAACCTCCTATTTTTAAATATCCATGCAATTTTTAATTAGGAGCTGGTGTTCTTAGCCAGCCATGGGACCCCAGGAGCAGGCTCACACCGTGGCCCTGGCTGCTGCTGCTCCCTCCCTGTGTGCAATGTCTTGCATCCTCTCTGCTTTTACCTCAGCAGAGCCCATTGATAGCCATGATGCAGATTCATTTCCATAGGTTTATGTTCCTCAGCATTCACCTTTTTCCACACCCAGTGAGCTGTGACAGCGAGTAACAATTGTTAATATATTGTCAGAGGTCACCACCAGGCAGTAATTCTGTCATATGGGTGTGCTGGCTAATTTAAACTCTAGAGCTTTTTGCCTGACCTTGAAATATTGCAGGGATGCAGTTGTTTGGGTTTTTTTTTTTCCTGTTAATGTGCAGAATAGCTTGTTAGAATAGATTGTGATTTACAGGGACTTGGGATAATGTCTGTTTTGAAAGATCCCGTGCACCCTTTTTCTGCTGGAGAACAACTACAGCTTTTAGTTGTTATTTCAAAGATCTTGCAAGTTATTTTCTGTAGCTTTCCTCTGTCTAAAAAATAACAATAACAATTAATCTCCTCGGGGTTTCTTCACATCCTAATTACAACCAAGCCTCTCATTAGTCCCTCAGGGAGTCGGAATCAAATGCCATATGGTATTTTACACTTGGGATGCCGTGCGTACCAATAGCTGGAAGGAGACAGGAAAAGGGGGAGTTAACAATTCATATCCATTTATGGAGCAGGCACAGCCCTCCTTGGAGCCAGTTCAGCAGAGTCTGAGTGCCTCAGATCAGGACCTTTATGTGGGCAGGAGCTGCTGCAGGAGCACAGGGCAGAACCCTGTGCTGGCATCCCCGCACAGGGAGGAATCAGATGCACACAGCCTCCCTGGAAACACCATGGCTGGGTTCTACGGGTGCCTGAAAAGTGAACAGTAAGTGCCATGCTGAGCCCTCCCCTCCACCTTTCCAAAGGGAGCTGAGTCTAGTGGGTGCTTTGAAATTCTGTCTTTGTTGTGTTGCAGCTGCAGCACTGAACAAAGTGGTTATGCCGTGGGTCTGAAGGACTAGCCTGAGCACAAAAGTGCAAAAAATAAGTCCTGGCTAAAATATTTGTTTGGTGAAAATTGGTCATGTTTTTTTTTTTCTCCTTCAGAGGTATAAACTTGAAATACAGAAATAGGAATTAAGAACCTTTTCCTGTTTAATTATAGCAAGAGGGAAAATGCCCTCTTTCCAAGTGATTAGCTGTATTGTTTCTATATTAACACATAAAAAGGAGAAATACAGAAATTCACATTGCCTTTTAAAAAATGTTCAGCTAGAAGTCTGGTAGTAAATGCTCTTTAAGAACTTTGTGAGCTCAGTTTTTCTATAAACAATCTGAGGTTTGTTTCTGTAATTGCTCCCTGTTAAGAGATTTGGTTATATTTTAAAAATTTATTCTTTTATTGCTTCGCTGGCATGTTGTGTTGGAGTAGACTATCAAGGGAAAAGAGAAAGAGAATGCATGTTAGTATTTGTGCTTTAAGCCACCATGAAGATGCATTCTCTTTTTCCTTTGACATTCTCCCTGGTGAGGAATGGAACAAAATTTTCTGCTGCCAAACCTGAGGAGTGGTTTGATCGTGTTTTGCACCAGCAGACTGCAGAGGGCTCTATCCTTGCACCCGGTGGGATTTTACAGACAGGGAACATGCACAGTGGAATTGTGTCTTGAGGCTTAAGATGTGAATACTGATAGGCAAATGTGTGGGTAAGTCCTGGATAGCAGAGGGGGAAAAATAGTTCCAAAGTCGAGCTGGTGATTCTTATTCCTTCTCCCAAAGGTTGTATCCCTCACACCAAGAGTTTGTCTCACATTACTGGGTGGAAATGTGCATTTTCAAAGGCACACAACTCCTCCTGGATTTCTGTTAGCATTTCCATCCCATATTGACTGCTTTCATCCTTTGAAATTTGTTACAGGGAAATAATATTTGGCAGAGAAGTTTGCTTTAGATAAAGGGAGAGTGTGCCATCAGAGCTAGAAAAGGGCTGTGAGTGAGCCCTGATGAAGGTAGGTGGATTGGCCCTTGAATTGACAAAAAGTAGTAAATATATATACAGCTGATATATATACACTTGATATATACATACACTTTATAGATAGATAGATAGATAAATATTCCTGAGCCTGTTATTTCAGCACTGTGATGTGTTCCCAGGTGAATTAATGCAACTACTAACCCTTTTCACTCTTCACAAATTTTATATGCTGATTTGGCTGTGATTATTGGCAGTTAAAATTAGTTCAAGACATCAGTTGCAGAAATAGTGATGTTTTTAGCCTGAGATTAATTTTCAATTAAATCTGTTTGGAGTTTAGCATCAAGTATTTGTCTTTCTGGAGAAATGTGTCATTGGAACAACTTCCCCAAATTCTCATGTGGTCATTTGACCTGTAGGAGTTAGTTTGCTTTCTGAATGAAGGCTCTTTTGGAATGAAATTACTTTTATGCTTTAAGCAATTGGTTTGGATAGCAGCAGGAATTTGGCCAAAGTGACTTAGAGCTCATTACCTGCCAAGAAACCTGCCATGGACTTGGGGAAGGGCTCCCTCCAGGGCTTTGAGCTGCTGAGTCCAGCTAAAGCACCTGGAGTGTTTTAAAATCTGCTTTAGGGAGTGCTCTCCTGTGCTGCTGTCACATTGATCCCACTCCCCCACATTCTACAAGAGGAAGTAAAGGCTCTGCCTTGGTACACTGTAATAATGAGTGGCTGAATCTGATCTTTGTACACATAGTCTTGTCCCTGTGCTTTGTTAATGTCCTCTTATGAATGAAAAAGAAAGAACCCAAAGCCTAATCCAGGTAATTATTCATCACAGTCCCAATCTTGGCTGCTATTTCACTGAAATAAAATTTCTAGATTGCTTTCATATTTCTGTTTAACCAGCATATGCAACCTGAATAATCTTGAATTGTTCTGCTAAGTTTATCATCACCCTTGTTGCAGAGTTCTGGTTTTTTCTTGCTCCAACCATGGTGCCAGAAAAAAAATATTATACCTGAACAAATATGATAAAGTTTCCTAAAGCCTGTGGAGGAATCTTTTCATATGCTCCTCAGTTTTTGGGACTAGCCAAGTATGTTGTTATGAGCTGAAAATGTGGTTGCTTGAATAGTAAGGTTCACTGATGGTCAATGCAAACTGCCAATTTCCAAGACAAATATAGTGTGTTAGAAGCTATATAAAATATTTGGCTGAAGGCTTTATGTGCCAGCTCAGACTGGTTTCTATAGCAGACTGTGAGAAAATGTATTTAACGGTATTTAATGTGGTCACTCAGGATTTCATGGTGCCTTTCACAAACAATCCCAGAATTATGGACATTTCAGCTTGAATGTCTTCTGCTTTGCCAAGCTTTGCACTTCCAGTGGATATTGTGTTCTTTTCTTGTATTCCATAATTGTAAAAAAAATGCTGATGTGCACTTTTATCCTGCAAAAAAGTTCAGCATTTGGATAAAGCAAGTCGATCACAGAATGCATCAGTAGAATTTTCAATATATTTCTAGATTATTTGAGGTGTTGCTAATCTAAAATGATGTTACGACCATGAAATTGAGTAAAATATGTTTTCTGGGTTAGGTGCTGTTGCTGTATTTTGTGTTGCTGCCTTTTCAGGTACATGTCAGGAGGAGATTCTGGTGATTGCTGGGTTTATGCCAACACGGTACAGAGCTGCCCACCTGATGGATAAGCTGTCTGCTCACTGCCCCTGCACCTTCACCCCCCCTTCTTGTTGAAGAGGCTCACAGGGGACAGTGAAAATCCCAAAAATCCCTTTGTCCATGCGGCTAGTTACACTTTTTACAACTTTTACATGTTTGTGTGTTCCTTTGAGCCCTTGGCTCCACATCCCCAGCGAGCAGCTGCTGTTTCAGCTTGGACAGAGACAAGTGGATTGGAAGTGGTTTAAAGCTCCTCCAGCTGCTGCTGGAGTGGCAGCTTGACCCGGGGCCGGGGCAGTGTGAGCCTGGTGCTGCTCTGCAGCAGCTCCTTCTCCTCCGGTGCTTGCCCCCCTTTCTGGAGCCGTGTCATTGTCACTGTCACTGCCACTGTCATTGTCACTGCCGCTGTCACTGCCGCGGGGCTGAGGAGCTGCCCTGGCTGCAGGGAGCTGCGCTCCTCGGCTCGGCTCCGCACATGGAGCATCTCTCCGAGACCCGAGGGCTGTTTAAAGCTGAGTTTCCTGGCCATCCCTGCCTGGGGCATCCCCCAGCAGCATCTGGGCTCAGGTGTCAGAAGGCTGTGCAGCTTTGGAATCAGTGCAGGCTTCCTGGGAGCTGTGGCAGAGTCGCTGCCCCTGTGATGATCTGGGAGCTGTCTGTGTGGCTGATGAATTCAGGAGAATCCCACAAACACTTTGGTATTCTGAAATATGTCTGTTTACATGTTTTTTCATTGTACATCAGTTTAGCATATTATTTCACAACAAGAGCAAGAATCACTCATTAACAGCTTTTCGGTGTTGGGGGATTTTTGGATGAAAATATCTGAGTCTGATAGGTGGTTTTTGCCCAGCAAAGCAAGTTCACCTGTGCAGAGACAATGCTTGGATGAATTTCAAGAAACAGCTTTTATGGAAAGTGGAGAGCTCTCCCCACTAAGGCCAAATCAGAGACCCTGAGCTGAGGTGAAAAGACTCCTCAGGTGTTGTGAGTCTCTTGGAGGAGTCTTTCAGTACACAACCTATGAGCATGTTCCTGTATTTGGCAATTATACAGTGTTTGGATATTTGTGAGCATTTTGTCTTCAGCCCACAGTGCTCTGCCCAGTATTAAATGTATAGAGGCTTAAGTCCTATTTTCTTATTCAGAAATAGCAGAGAGGGTGAACAAAAGCACTTAGGAGGTGTCAGAGCCATGGCACTGCTGGCAGTTGGGTACTGTCAGTACAATGGTGCTGTATTATTAACCAAAAAATCAACTATTTCTCTTTGTGATTCATTCTGTTTGACTCATCTTTGTGCAAGAGGTTCAATTCTGGCTTAATCCCAGTGAGTCACTCCCATCTCCTCATTCTGTTCATGCTTCTCTCTGGATGGTGTTTGTTTTAGCAGCCACAGTGGTGCAGTGTGTTTGCTGGCTGTGGGCAGAGGAATTCCAAGCAGGCCTGTTTATTTGGTTTCAATAGAACAGCCCTTTTGCTATCACCAAGGTTCTGAGTATTTAGCAGATATGCTGTCAAATTGACCTCTACTGCTGCTTGTTCTACATCACTTGCAGTGCAGCAGAAGCTTGGGTTGAGACAATCTGCTGAATGTGATTCTCACTCTTCTGCATCATTTGACCATCAGGTTTTTTGTCTACATAATTTTGCCAGACTGAGCCACGAAAATATCTTGTCATAATTTTCCCTTGTGTTCTCTTCTTAGACAGAAACTTCTGCTGCTCCAAGTGTGTGTGTACCCCTAGAGTCAACTGAAGAGATTAATTTGTCATTTCCTCCTTGTGCAGAGGTCTACAAAGTTTTAGGCTTTCACATCTGCTGTGATGTAAAGGCCTAGCATTGGATGTAAAAGCTGAAATCTGATGATATACTGGATAAAAACGCAGTGGGTTCAAGTTGTACTTCCAGTAGATAACCTACCTGAGCTGGTGTAGGGCAGGTAGAGCTGATTACCAGCCAGATTTGAGAAAATCTGAGATAAGTCTGTCCATGGGGAAACAGGAAAAAAACTCAAAGTAATTCCAAGGTTGATTCCCTAAAACCCTCCATATTTCTCCTGCTGTAAGAAAACAGTTGAGCACAACGTGTTCTACACTAATGTGATTCAAGCTTATAGTTCTGCATTACATCTGTTATAGTCTCAAGGTTGGTTAAACTATTATGGATTAAGTAGTTTTAAATATTATTTTGAATACAGCAAATACTAACTGCAGACTCTTATTTTATTTTGTTTATCTTGTTATTTATTCATCATTATATTTTCAAGTTTGCAGGTGGCCTCCCACTCCATTGCAGGAGTTGCTGTATAAACAAAAGAAAAAAAAAACCCAGTCAGCTGATATCCTGTCTGATTTTGCTTGCAGATGCTGAGCTGTCACTGCTCATCACTGTGCCAGTGGCCAAGGTTGTGCCAACAGCCCAAGGTTTCTGACACAATGTGTTTGAAAAAGGCCTGACCTGGGCCCCACACATGATTATTAATTTCTTCAGCTGTACTGTTATACCTGTGTGTGCTGCTGCATTTGGAGAAGTGTACAGGTGCCAAGACATCCTGTGCTCTGTTGTATCCACCCTGTGCTGTAGCATGTTGGTACCTTTGTGACTGCTGTGCTTTAACCCCAGCAATTGAGCCTTACAACAGCCACTCACTCACTTTCCACTGGTGGGGTTGGAGAGAGAATCCCATGGTAAATGGGAGAAAACTCGTGGGTTGAGATCAAGACAATTTAATGGGTAAAGCAAAGGTCATGCACACAAGCAAAGCAAAACAAGGAATTTATTCCCCACCTCCACAGGGCAGGCAGGTGTTTAGCATCCCCAAAACAGCAGGGCTCTATGACACATAATGGTGACAGGAAGACAAGCACCATCCCTCCAAATGCCCCCCCCTTCCTCCTGCTCCTCCAGCTTTATTGCTGAGCACGGTGCCATATGCTCTGGGCTATCCCTCGGGTCAGCTGGGGTCTGCTGTCCTGGCTGTGTCCCCTCCCAGCTCCTTGTGCACCCCCAGCCTCCTCCCAGCTGGGGGGGAGTGAGGAGCAGAAAAGGCTCTGGCTAAGACCTGCTCTGTGATAAAGGAAGCATCTCTGAGTTATCAGCACTGTTCCAAGCACAAATCCAAACCACAGCTCCATAGCAGCTGCTATGATGAAAATTAGCTCTACCCAGCCCAGAGCAGGGTGCTCTTACAGGAACTGTAGCACTCTCAGTCAGAGCAGGGAAACTTGGCTGTGCAGGCAAAGCTGCCTGATCTTGCCTTCTACCATCCATCCAGAGCCAAGGTGGCATTCCAGCTTCAAAATTTTGTAGTGGTTGTTCCTTTTGGCCCCTGAGATTCAAGGATCTGGGGTTAATTAGTGAACTGAATGTTTGACTTGTATTCATGATGAATTCATTTATGTTTATACATTCTTAGAAATATGTAACTCTGTACTTCTGCTAGGGCTTTCACGTATTACAAGGCACTTGTGATCCACACAGTTGTTCTGATGCAAATGAGATGTATTTGAGTGGTCTAGCTCAGAATTAGGATGGAGACATTGTGGTAAGCATCTGTGTAAATGGGAAAATACAGACCTGGCAGAGGTGTGGAGGAATTGTTTGCTGGTTCACTCTAGCAGTCAAACTGCTTTCCATCATTTCAGTTTAGTGAAAAGAATGTTTCAAAGACTTAAATTAAAAATATGCAAATTGTCCTATTGCTTCCCTTCTTGAAGCCTTGGCCTGTGAAGATCTTACAGAATGTCTGTCCCCATCTGATTCTCTCCCCCATGTGCCTGCTTGTCACTGCCCCATCTTGCAGTTCTTGTTGTCCTTGGTGTCACACTCCTGGCTTTTCCTGCTGTCATGTACCATCTCTGCTCCCTGATGCTATTGTACCACTGCCTTAAAATACAGTTGAATTCAGCTTGATACTCCATTGGTGCAAAACAGCATTAGCTCAGATAATCTTATTTTAGATGATCCTGTTTTAGAGAGGTATTTGTGTCTGGAATCTCAGAGAAGTAGGATCCCTTTTTAGTAGTTGCTCATACTCGAGCAAAAGGTCAGGAGCTGCCCTTGGGACAGAAATGGCTCAGGAGCTGCTCTGAGCACAGGATGAGCTCCCTTGGCTCCAGCAGTTCTCCGTGTGCTTCAAGAACAATTGTACTTCAGGAGCTGCCTAACTCGAGGCTCTGCAGAGAGCAGAGCAGGGGCAGCAGGAGGTTTTGTTGGGAAGAGAAGAAGGCAGGCAGACCATCAGACTTCTCACAGCTGCAGAAGAACCCCTCTGCAAGCACAGAGGCTGCTTTGGCCTTCCAGGATCAGCACTCAGAATGGGCTCTGAATTACAGAAATGCCCACAGGCAGTGGGAGCTCAGGGCTGGCCAGCCAGACACTGAGTGTTTCACCATAGGAAGGAGCTGGCCTTGTTTTTGTTTGTTGTGTGTACAGGCAGTACATACTGACAAATAGATTTTGGGACTTCACAATAAGAGAGATTCCTGAGCTTCCTGCCAAAGGCAGCTTCTGAGACCACAAAACCTGTGTTTTATTTGCTTCTTTATTTGCTTCTTTATACCAAAAGATGGCTGACTGGTTTTATGGTGTTTTGATCTTGAGTGAAAATTTGTCCCAGAATTTTCTGTTTTCCTCCCTGTTTTTTAAGTGCACTTTGAATTCTTGCCATTAATGTCTTTATTATCTCTTGTCCTGAGAAGTTTCATTGTATCTGAAGATCTGGTTTGGGGGTTTTTTTTTCCTATCTTTAAGCGGCTCTTTAGCCAAAAATTGAGGGATAAGTGACTGTTTTGGAAAAACTTAAAAAAAGGAGAAAGCTTTAGACATAGCCTAAAATTTCGTGTTTCAGTTCTGATGTTCAGTTCTCTATTGTTTTAGCCTCATTTTTCCTGCAATACTCAGACAGCTTAGTTTGGCAAAAATGCCTCCAGACTCTTTTCTTTCAGACCCAGGATGTAATGATTCTTCCCAGTTTCTGAGAATAACATATTGGAAATCACTGTGACTCAAATATGGGGGCATGGCAGTTATGCAGATTACTGTTGTGAAATTCTGTGGGGTTTTTTATTATTTACCCTCTATGTAGTTCCAGCACTTGTGTCAGTCCATATGGTTCCAGCATGCTGGTCTCCTGCAGCAGGGGAGGGAATTAACTCTTCCACAGGGCTCATGAAGCTTTCCAGGAGTTCAGTGTGACCATTGTGATTCCACAGGTAAAGAAGCTCCTGGCTGAGTGATAAATAACTTGGCTCTTGTTAGAAATCCTGTAATTTGCCCTGCTACTCAGTGATAGAGCCCCAAAAACCGGTGAATTTACCCAAATCCCAGCCCAATAGTCTCCATCTGCTAGAATACATTTAAAAGACAAGCTCTGTCTCATAGATTTTGCTGTCTAAACTAATACTTGTCACCTTCAGAGTTTGCAGATATTAGCCATTTCCATGAAGTTTTCTCAGGCTCACAGTCTTTCAAGCCCCTGTGGAGCATGTTGAAGCCAGGTGATGGCAAACCTCTTTCCTTTGCCACCTTTTGCTGACCCCTACAAAGCAGCCCATAGACTCCCAGGGTCAGATCCCAGTCATCTGACTTTATGCTTGAAGGCTCCAGGTGAAACAAAATGAATTAGGAATTTGGAGAGGGTGTAAAAAGCACAAGCTAGAAAACAGTGGCTAAATATGGCCACTGCCAGATCTGGGATGGAAGATTACACTTACTTGTTGAATTTGCCACTTGGAGAGGCAGAGACAGTAAGCTTGACTTTTATTCCCATACTTGACTCTCGGACATCTTGACTCTGCTGACATGAGGCATGTCTGCTGCTCAGTGATAGTGGCTTGACATTTCCTGTTGCTTTGCCTTGAAACCATTTCCAAAGGCAGGAATGCACTCTGGGAGCAGCTCCTAACTGGCAGAGGCAGCTTTTGGTTCCATCCCTGATGATTTTTAAATGCATGTTCCTCCTTCTCCTCCACAGCTACTTCAAACATATCCATGTCAGGTGGATCTGAGAGTGTCTCCTGCTGCTGGCAGCTGGTTCCCTTAGTGTGATTGCTGGAAGACTTTGCTATTCTTTTTCTTCTTTTTAGGAACAGTGGGAGAAGATCCTCATTCCAGCTGTTTCCTGGAATTTCCCCAGTGTGTTAGTGTGAATAAAAAGAATTACTACATGGGAAGAGCTTACTCCTATGCTGATGCCAAATGGTGGAATTTAACTGGGTCATTTAATGACCATTCCTTTAAAGTGGAGACAGTCTGGGGCCAAAATCTTGCTGTGGCTTGTATGATGACTATGTTAGAGCCAGTCTTTATTTGGGCAAATTTCTGTCACATTTCTCCTGATTGGTACTGACCTGCAAATGCACTGTAAAATCTGTGATAAATTATTTTATTAGGGATGGGCTATCAAGAGCCATTTTCCTTGGCTTTTGGCTAACAGGTAGATATTTGCTGTATTGTCTGAGGTGATAGAAACTTGCAGCAGAGATCTTGCACAGGCAGCAGCTACCCAAGATCGTGCTAATGAGCACAGCAGAGTAATTAGGTGCATGAGGGCAGCTTGAAGTGGCAGCAAGCCAAGTTAATCTGTCTGGCCTGGGTGCCAAGTGTTGCAAAGCTCTGGTAGCTGGGACTTGGCTTTGGCCCCCTGAGCTGAGTACAAACCTGCAGCTGCTGGTAGCTGCCCCAGGTTTGGGGTACCAGACCTGTGCTATAGCCCAGTCCCCACATGCAGGGACACAGGCACTGACTCTCAGTTTCTGGGCTGGTAACACAGTGCTTATGAATTTTTCCCACTTACCCTTCCCCCTTCTTATCCTCTTGGCTTCTCACACAATTACAGAATGAGTCTGTGTGACTGTATGAAAGGCATTTCCTCCTCTTACTTTTTTTTTTTTTAAAGTCGGCTTCAGCCCACCAGCTGCTTTCCATTAGTGTTACACACACACTCACTAGGAGGGCAGGACATAATGCTTCAGGCACTGCTGAACAGCAGAAATCCCTCAGAATCACATCAGGCAGAGGCTTCTCCAAGCAGATTGTAGCTAACAAGAGCTCAGCACATTGGGACCTGTCTTCTGGGGAGCCTCCACTGAGGAACCAGGTGTGGGGACAGAGGGGGGTCGGGGCATTGTCTGAGTGCAAAGTGGGAGAGCTGGGAGCAGATCTCTCCATGTGGATGGATGTTTGCTCTGGATATCTTGTCAAGGTTAGGAGCTGAATGTTGTCTGTTGCTGTGGGGAATTATGACCCCCTGCTTGATTCTGGGACAATATTTTATTGATATTAAATATTATCTAGATGCTTATCCAGATTTCCTGGTGGGTACTACTGCTGTATTTTTTATTTGTGATCCTTGGAAAAGGACCTTAAACTTTCTTGAACTATCCCTTCTTCAGTGAAAATTACAAGATCAATATTCTTTAACTTTAAAAACTCTTCCCCTCCCCATTACTGGTGGAGAAAGTAGCAAGAATCCTGGTGTAAACTGCTGTTTGGGCTATTCTTTTATACCTACATAAAACAGTCATGGGAGAGACCCCGTGGGAGGGACCCCAGCTAGGGGCTGGCAAAAAAACCTGGGAATTTCATCCTAGAAACACTACATTGTAGAAGAGCACAATGGGATCAGCTGTACAAGGTCAGATCCTGGTTCCCTCTCTCATGTTGGATTGTACCCTGTTTCAACAAAGCTGTTTTGTGGAATCCCACACTGTTCAGCATCTTCTGTGACCATGGGCCTTGAGGTGCAGGTCACTCATCTCATGGAGAGCAAAGGGAACTTTGGTTGCTGTTTCTGATATGCTCAAGGGATGTGAAAATTGAATAGAAGTCTTGCTGGCTTTGCTGTTGCTGTATGATTGACCCTGAAATCCTGTTCCATGAAGTTGCAGAGGGTAAACTTTACTTCACTTAGCTGTCACTGGATTAATGAGTTCATTGATGGCTTGTTGGGTTCCCAGAGAGGAATGCCATCAACCACATTTTGTCAGAACAAAGTCCTCTAATGTGCTTTAATAAGAGAGAAGAAATTTTAACCTCTCAGTCACCTTTTGCTGCAGAACGTAATCTGAATATTAAACCATCCTGCATTCTGTGTTTTTTTGAACCTTGGTTTTCAGGAGAAATAGAGGGGCTTTCTCTGAGGTCCTGCAGTAGCTGGGTGTGTTCTGGGGGAGCTGGCTGCAGGGTGGTGCCCTGGAGGACCAGATGAGGGCCACAGGGTCCATTTCCCTGTGCTGATGCATCTTTCTGTGAAAAGTGTGTGTCCTGAAATCCAGAGCATAAGCTTGATTTCAAATAATTTTCATAGCATGGAGGAAATTGGCCTTTAAAAGCTCCAGGCAAAAATTTCACCTCTTTCTCTTGGCTGCTTGCCACTGTCTGTCTTCCATAGGCTATGAAGATGCTAACTGAGTGCAGCCCCTCACATTCTTTAGGCTTTATTTCCTCAAGCATTTATTTGATAAGAAAGAGGCTGTTCAGGGTTGAGCATCTGCTTTGATCTCTCTGTCATGAGGCCTCCTGGAATGCTTATGCAGAACCATGGGACTGAAGCTGAAGAAGAAACACTAAAGGTGGGGTAGGAGCTTGCTTGCTGTGCAGTTTCCAAGTCTTCTGCTCCACTGAAGAGACAGCAAGGAGGCTGAGCAGAAAGTGTTTGTCTTGGAGCTTTGTGAAATGCAGGAAACTTGAGTCCTGTACAATGCTGTCTTCCCAGGAGTCCTTAAATGCACAAGCCAAGCAGTGAAAGGGAATTGTCTTTTATTCATTTAGCATTCCCCCACCCCTCTACCCCCCTGTATGCATTAAGTCATGTGTTCAGCTGGGCAAAGCAAATGGTCAGAGCACCATCCTGGAACTTTATTTCTTTTGCCCTATCACTGCCCTCCCATAGAGTGCTCCAAATATTTGTCCAGTTGGTTCAGTTTGTAAAGGGGAGACAAGGGCATTTCTGCTGTTCCTGGAGATTTCTAGTTACTTTTCAGACTCATTAGTTCCTGTAACGAGTTGAAGAGCTCCAAGTGAAAGCAGAACAGTCGGGTTATCAGTGGAAATTTTGTATGGGATAGCAGAGAGCCTAAATCTAAAACATCAAACCAAGTGAGGGTAGTGCTGACTGCCAAGTTCCATTGTCTGTTTTGAAGGTAAAGCAAACCCTGCAACTTTGTAGGAGTTTAATTGCTTTAAAGTACATCCTAGCAATGCAAATAGGGTCTAACAATGTCAGTATTATTTTTGTGATAGCATCTATATAGGAAGCCACTCTTTACAAGTAATTAATTAATTCACATTTGTGGTAATCCAGCCCATAATGCTGTGCAGGGAGAGGCAAGCACTGTGCTTTTGGTAAACTTCCAGTCTCTTCCATGGCCCTACATAGGAATTGATGCAATGGACTTACTGGCTGTGGCCAAGTCTGGCTTTTGAGGGGTGTGGCAGAGATGTCTTGTGTGCCCATAACTCTGCAGCAGGAGGCCTGTGCATATGCAGGGATTGCAAATACTGTTTGAGAGAGGATTAAGAACATATTAGAAAGCTGTAGACTGGGGAAATGCACCCACAGTTCCACTTTTAGTGAGAAGCAAACAGTAGCTGTGACTTGGCAGCTCTCCTCTCTCAGCTGGCCGTGTCTGTCCCTGCTCCCACACTGAGGAGAAGTCTTCTGCATCCCTCTGTGAGCATCTGCTCCCAGCTGTCCTGTAGCATCTCAGGAGTATCAGAAATACTGCTCTAAAAGGCCATTTATCTAACCTGGTATTTTTATCACTGAAAATCAATACACAGACAGTATTTGTTAAAAACTTTGTCTCTCGTGGTGAAATGCTCTGGGGGAGCTCACAGGGTGTTAGCACAGCTGATTGAACTGGATGTACAGGGTATTGATACATCCTGACACTGGATCTGTCTGCTGTTATTGAGGCCTGGAAGTGGTGGATGTCTGGAGGTTCGATTGGTTAATGCCTGTGCACTCACATGTATTTGTATTGATGGGGTTTTGTCCTCTTTTTCTCCATTACACTGACCTCCAGGCTAGGGTTTGTTGCTCAGAACATTTGCTAACTGTCTCTGTAAAGTACAACTCACTGCCACCAGAATTTGAAATCTAAATGCCATCCAATTACTAACTTTCCTCCAGGTATCTCATCAGGTTTTTAATGATGGAACCTCCACTTTGCTGCTGGAATATATACATCATATATTATATGGGTTTTTTTCCCTGCAATTCAGATACTTCAACGAACTCAAAGCTTGGGAAAATCTGTGATGTTCAGTTCACTGGAAAAAGATGATGAGGTATACAAAGGCACCAAACCATTAGGTCCTAAGTGGGGCACCTTTGTAAATTGATACTTGAGCTCCACGTGCTCCAGAGAACTCCACTATAAAATTGAGTTAATGCTGGAGCTGATTTGACAGTGAAGAAACTGCCTCAGAGCTGAACTGCTTTGCAGTTGTAGCTCTACTTGTATAAAAGATATACAAATTGGAAATATATGCTTGCAGTTATAATCAACACTGCAGTCAAAATATCTTCAAAGGCTGGAATGGTTCTGAGTGAGCAGCTGAGATGGTTGAGTTAAATAAATGCTGAACCAATGCAAACAAAGCTGGATCTGAAAGCATCAATTTTCTCTTGCTCTGGTTTAATTGAAGGTGGGTAAAACAGAAGTTAGAGGTCTAGATGAGCCAAATGCCAGGTCCACTCACATTCTGTGAAAATAAACTCAATTTGGAAACTTGTCCATTTGTCCTTGTAAATTTGTTGAATGCTTTCTCAATATTTTATTTCAAATGCATTTCCCTTTACCTCAGAAAAATCTAACACAGTATGCATGGTGTATAAAGTTGAGAGGAAAAATTGGAATCAAATTTCTTTTTAATATAAAAAAAGAGTCTGTAAGAAAGTCGACTGATGACTGCTTTAAAGAAAGTATGCAGGAAATGCAAACATTTTTATAGATAATTGATGAGACAAGGTGAAAAAAGGATAAAAGTTGAATGGTTATGATCATCCAGAAGGAAACTTAGAAATCTTATTTTTTATTGCTTGTCAATATTGTCTGACAATTGTTTCAAGGACACATCTCAGTTAGAAAAGGTGTAATCAGTCCTGGTTGTTGCAATGACTTTTTCATTGGTTTTTAACAAGTTGAAGTGAGATTATTTGGAACTACATTGTGTTAGTGCTCTGCTGTGCCCAGTGCTCACAGGGAATCTGTTTGGCTGCACTTTGCTTCTCTTTTATACCTCCTCAATTCCTCCACAGTTCAGCAGTGTGACAGGTTCCATGTGTGTGTGGCAGTGCAGGGAATGCTGAACTCCATGGCCTCTTTTTCACAGGAGCCCTGCCTGTTTCACCTCCACGAGCTGCTCCTTTCTCTTCTCTGACAGAACCTCTGCCTCTGGGTTTGTGCACTTTACCTTGTGATGCTGTCTGAGCATGTGGGCTCAGAGAAGGGCCCCAGTGCTTTTGGGCATGACAAATTTTAGAGTATGTGGGTGATAGAGAAGAAATGGAAGAGTTTAGTGATTGGCCAAATTAGTACAGAATCACAGTCTTGTTTGCTGTTGAGATACTTGACCTGGCTGTGTTGTTACACCACTAAAATGTGGAAAATTGTTAGATGTGATCTATGCAGGAAAGGGAGCAGGATTTGGTTGTAATGATTCTTACTCTTTGGGTCCTGACAGCACATGGGAACCTCTAATTATATAAAAGGATCACTGAGGTATCTTCCATAACAGAGGATGGTATTTATGAGCTGCCCTGCTAAACTGTCACATTTCCATTGTAGCTTGACATTTGTACTGTAAGGCTTGTGGTCTGCTGCTTCATTCCTTTGTCTGTGACAGACGCCCATTTGGAAAATACAAAGTGGAGCCAGTTAACACTGAATGATCTTAAAACTAGGCTGAACTTCTGTTTTCACTGGGGAGGAAGATGATGCCATCAGCTAATTTGGTTGATCAATACCCCTGCTGGCAATAAGGTTTCAGACCTTGTGGTTAAAAGCTGATTGCACTGGATCCAAAATAAATTTGATCTATTGGTTTCCACAAATGTAGCATAGCCTGGAATGATGTTTCAGTGCTGATGCTTAACTGGTTTTAATAATGATGACAGACTAGGCTGGTGCCTGCTGTGAGGACACTGCAATGCATGAACCCTGGGCAGCTGAGCACTCACTTATGTTTTTTACAGTAGTGTGGAGCTGTCACTCTCTAGCAAAGGTTCATTATTCTAAGACTGGGAAGCATTACAGTGTTTGCTGAGCAAGTGTAATGACATCTCTCCTGAAGGCAAGCTTTGATTCTGGTCTCCTAGCAAGAGAGAGGTGCTGGCAATGATTAGACTGGGTTGTTAATTGTGGATGGAGATGTGTCACTGAAAAATGAAAAGTTTTGTGGCCAAAGTGCACAAAAGTATGCAAGGCATGTTTGTGATAACCACTCAGGCATGTAGTTTTAGAGAGGATTCAGCTGTGTTCTTTCTTCATGCTGGGTGGGACCATATTCTGCTGGGGAGATGGACTAAAATTTAACTGATGCTTTAATTTCTGTTTCAGTGACTGTATAATGGCTACGAGGCCCACAGAGGTCACACAGTCACCTGAAACTGGAGACACAGTCCAAGAGTGCACAGGTAAGCAGTTGTTCTCTGAATGTACAGCTGGTTTGGAAGATTTGTTTTCTTCAATTAGTCAGGTCTGTAGTGACCTGTTCTGCAGTGTTGTTTTTTGGGGGCTCCTTTTGTAGTGTAAAGAAAATTCTGTGTCTCTTTGTCAGCTGTCAGTATTATGGAAAATATGTTTTAATGTGCAATACTGGAGCAGCATATCCTGTTGGAGGATATTCCTTTTGATTCTGACTTGGGTTTTAAAAGCAGGATGTTGAGCTTGAAGAGCTGATTGTTGTCCTACATTGATGGACACTGCAGAGGTGGGAGCTGAGCCTGTAACCAGCCTCTGTCTGTGGGACCTGTATCAGTACCCCCAGCAGCCTCTTTCTTTTTCTGCTTCTGGCCTCAGGCAGCCATTTGTTACTTATTCTTTAATCTGGTTGCATGGTCTGATGCAAACAGTGCGAGGGGATGGAACACTAGGCAAGAAAGGAAAATATCTTACTTATACCAGACTTGTCTACATTAAAGGATGTTCCCTTTGCCAGTTTGAATATGAGGAATAGCATCATGTCTGAAGCATCTCTGGAGAAGTGGGTGTCACACCATTTGATTTTTCTCTCTTTTCTTTGGCTAATGTTTTGCAATCATCTTAAATGTTTGTGTTTCAAATGTCATCTTGCTTTATCCTTTAGAAATATATTTGCCACTATCAAAATATTGTTAGAAGAGATAAACAAATGGCAAAGAGACTGTTAGTTGAACTCTGCTTGGCAGATGGATAGAGGTAAAGAAAGTGTGCTGATAGATGCTCGGCACTCTCTGGTTTCTTAGATTTATAATCTGGTTTGTCACGCAGTCTAGTGCTGTCCTAGCAAACTGGTAAACTTGTGTGAAGCCCATGCATGAAAATTTTGTACTCAGGTTCACTAGAAGATTCAGAAAAGAGATCAAATTCTGACCCAGGTGATAGGAAAAGCAGGAGATGGCTCATGATCTGAAGTGTTGGCTCTAAATCCACCAGGAATATTTCTCACCCTAAACGAACAAAATTTTAAATGGTTAAAGGCTGCTGCCCTGTTGCCAAGGAGTTCAGGAGACACTTGGCTGGACCTGGATAAAGCCATTTTAGAATTTTCTGTTTACTTCCAGTGTAATGGGGGATTGCCTCACCTCTCCCTCTTCACCATTAGAAGATATATAGGCTCTAGGAGGCTAAAATCCCCACCCTTCACAGTCCAGTCCATTAGACTGATTTCTTGAGGTTTGCCTCATTGTCTGTAGTGCAAGGCTTCCAGTGCATGCTGCTCCTTCTGTGTGGCAGGAACCTAGACATTTAGTATTTTATTTTTAATGCCATAAAACTGAAGATTGGCAACCAGAAGATTTCAAAAATCACCAGTGGATGAAGGGGAAATAGGCATAGTTGTCTGAGCTTGGATTTTTGTTATGCAATGATTTTTTTTTCCATTTTAAGTATTAAGGTCCTCTCATATTATATTAGTTCAAGTATCATAGATTTAGTATTGTGTTGGGCTGCTTCACAGTGCACTGAGCTGTAGGCACCTTTAGCAGAAAGGTGGCATCCTTTTAGTGGTGTGCAAAACCAGAGCACAACTGTTCCCAGTAGGAAACCAACAAGAGCATTGTCTTTCTGAGCCATGTCTTTTTTGCTAAGTGCTCTCACATAGAACAGTCCAGCACTAAGTGCCTGGTAGTGATTTTATCCTTTTTTACATAATAATATGGCAAGTGCCAGTCTCTGGAACTGCAGGGAAACTTTCTGTGTTCTCATTCATCTGAGGCAACTGAATGTTTGCAGCTGGGCAAAGCTTGGTTGAAGAGGAGTCATTGCTGGAGGGGATGTACCCTGCACATCAGTGATAAATTAGAGTCTGGAGGAGGCACTGGAGTAACTGATGTGTCTGCATCAGGTACTCTCTGCTGCACAATGACGCAAGTGTTGTCCCATGCCAGCTGGGGATTGCTCCTTGGCAGTGTTTGGAAATCCCTCCTGTAGCCTCCATTCTCAAGTTAGAACCACTTCTGATCTAGACAAGTATTTGGAGTAGTACCTTGGCAATGTCTGCTTTTGTGGCAAGACTTATGTCTGTTTCTCTCAAACACTCTCCTGATTATCTGGAAATACCAGCATCTATTTAAGCCTGTCAGTAGTGCCTGCACTAGAATCCAGCTTGCTTTCTGTCTATACAACTGACAGCTCACCAGTGTACATGACCAATGTACATGTCCTTGTTTCTCATTTAGATAGCTTTTGAGTTGCAGAGCTGTCTCAAAGTTTGCCATTTTGTTCTTTGAGTCATTGACTGTGTAAGCACACATTGCAGGATTGATAATTTTGGGGAACTACTTTCATTAAAGTTGTTAAAATTTGGTTTTGACTGAGATAAACCAGATCAGCTTTGACAAGGTTCCTGGAAGAATACCATACATCATCTAGCTGCTGATAGGAAAGACAGGAATGGTCAGGATGTGTTTCTAAAGACTGAAGCACACTCATCATGCTTGTTTTACTTGAGAGGCTCTGTGTGCTTGCTGTGTGACCTGTCTTCTCTTGCCAGTGCTTGCTATGGATGCAGCATGAAACTCATTGAGCCCTGTGGGAGTTTTAACAAATCCCAAACCCTTGGGATTAGCTCTGTTGTCTGGGCCACAGCAATACAGCCTGTATTATTGTTATTTTCCCAAAAGCACACTCCTACACTGTATGTTTTCTGTGGCTGTCTCATTCCCTTATTGCCTGATAAGCAGCAGTGAAGATAAAAAGCCTTTCCACTGATAAACCCCCCTAAGAGCAGCCCCATGCCATTGTTATTTGGGGGACTCCAGTAGAGTTCACTTTACATGGTTTGAAAGATGCTTTGGTCTCAGAAACAGCCCAGGTCACTTGGGAAGCAGCGTGCAGGGCTCTGGTGGCTCTGCCCAGGGGTGGCCATGTCACCAGGCCGTGCCGGACACTGCGGCAGCGTCCTTGTGTGTCCTTGTGTGTCCTTGTGTGTCCTGACACGTGGTGCTGGCACTGGGCTGGGGAGCAGGGGGAGCAGATCTCAGTATCATTGTTTATTGCTCAAAGTGGCCACTGTGTGATGCAGCTGTGTCGTGGCACAGTTTGAGCCCAGATAAGGCCCTTTGGAGGTCCCTGCACGTCCAGGGCACGCGTGGAGACAGAGCCTGGCCAGCTAAACCATTGCTGGGAGAAGACAATAATTGTGTTGAAATAATGCCTTGCTTATGAAGGAATCCTCCAGCTGTGGGCATCTATTATGCCAACTGCTGTAAAGTATTGATTGAACAATGAAGTTGGCTCAGATATGCAATGATGTTTTTGCTCTGAGTATGTATTCAGTCAATCACAGGGGTCTTGGTACAATAGTTTGGCCCGAGCCACTCAAAGTGACCCCTCAGTGTAAGGACTTGTGTGCTGACAGAAAATACACATAAGAATGTTGAAGTATTCTTATTAAAAATAAAAGATCAGTGACTTTTCATGATGGGGTTTCTTTTGTTGTTGTTTTTATATTTTCATTTGGACTATGGAAAATCTGAAAACCAAATTAACAGTTTTCCAATTGTGTTCTTAGGGCTGCTATGTTTGGGGCTTTTGTGTTGTGCAAGACAATGTCTTAATTTAAATTTACTTCTTTGTCCCTGGAGGAGTTGTTGATTTTATTTTGGGACACTTGTTTAATGTGGAAACAATATTTTGGTTTTGGAGTTTATTAATTCTTTTTCCACTTCCAATCTTTTTGCTAATGTTGAATATCCTTCAGGTGTTGTCTCCTTAGAGCACTGAATAAAGAGTAAGCAGAACTAAACCAAACCAAGTAAAGAATATTAGTAGCTAAAGACATTGACAGCAATTTCTATTGAAAATACACCAAGCATGATCACTGTTCAGTTGTAGATAGATACATTCTCTATATAAGGTATTTTTTTTGCATAGACTGGAACCTAGGTAGGCACCACTGTTGTCAGCTTAATGCCAGTGTTGCTTTATAGGAACCAAATGTAAGAATTGAAGCTTCACCTTTCACTGGACTCCAGCACTGAATTATTTACAAAGGAGCTGACTAAAGCTGAATGGGCTGCTCTAGCTTTGAGGCTTCCTCCAAAATTTAAGAGATTACATTACCCAAGCTAAGCGATACCGCCAACTTTCCAAAATTTTTGGTTTTTTTCATGTTGCAGGAAAGAAAAAATCCAAATTTCAGACTTTCAAGAACTTCTTTGCCAAGAAGAAAAGGAAAGAACGTCCACCTCCCAGGGGAGAGAGTAATTTAAAACCTTGCCAGTCCAGCAGCGATGTCAGCATCGCTGTGCTCAACACTGCTGCACTTCATTCACCGAGGGAGGCTGGGTAAGCTGCCGGGGAAGGAAAATAAATAAAGCTGGACCACTCACAGCAGTAGGATGAAAGCATGAGTTGGCCCCTCAGGAGCAACCTCTGTCCAGATTTGTGCAAAACAAGCCCTAATGCTGATGAAGGAATTCCAGGAATTTCCTCTTTCTTTGCTAGGCTTGAAGAGTCAGCCTGGAAAGGAGGGGCAGGGCAGGGGGGACAGGGGTGACCCAGCCTCTAGGGCTGCAGAGAGCCCAGATTGCTTTGGCTGCTTGCAGTGTTTGAAATCTGGCCTGGAAGGTCTGACCAGCAGCAACTTTCCAAGAAGAGGATGATGATTGAGTACTGCTAGTACAGAGAAGACATGTGGAGCTGTGTGGGTGTTCCTCAGCATCAGTGATGTCCTCTGTCATGGCTGCAGTACAGAGAAAAGTATTTCTGGTGTATTAGCAGTGTGTGATTGCTTCTTTAAGTTTCTTACCTAGCCCTTTGGGCATAGATAACAAGTGAAGGGCCCTGGTTTTGTGTCAGCCACCCCTGGAGGGCTGTGCATGTCGGTGAGGTTTGCAAGTCCAGGGGGGCATTTCTCAGCTCTCTGAATGGTGTTAGTCCAAAACCGTGTCCTTTTCTCAGTCGGTGCAATACCAGCTATCAGCTTGCACTGCAGACACTGCTTCACTAATAATCTTTAGACCTTCAAACTACACAACTACTGGCCACAGAGTCCCATCATTTCCTCTGGTTTGGTGGGGAGCTTGAATGTTGATAGACATGAATGAATTGAACATTTGTATAGGGAAATCAGTGTGGACATAAAATGGCTGAAACATCTGGGCTTTTGTTAGTGCACCTTTAGCTTCAGCATAAATATACATATACATAAGAAATATACTGCCTGGAATTACAGAGGAATGTAGATTTGCACATAAGAGACTGATCTGTACTAAAGCTGCAGTTAATTCTATATTTAATCCCATGCTTTTTTGGTGACTGCCAGAAGAAAATACAGTAATTCTCTTGCCAACACATGTGATACATTTGCAGAGAGAAAAAGAAAGACAGAGATCTTGTAGTGGCTGTGTCATGAACAAGGAGACCTCAGCCCTTATGGGTAAAGAATTCTCCAGTTAGAAAGGCAAATATATCCTAATGCACATGCATTCTTTGCAACAAATAAAATCTGAGACCTAATCACACTGGACTCCCTCTCTAGTCCGTGGACTGACCTGTGTGTTCAATGCAGATGCTGAGTGCTTTGCAAAGGGACACCTGCATTTGCTCAAATGTGTTTCTCCTCTCTTCTGAGTATAAAAGAAGCAAACAGTGACTATCTTAAACATGCACGAATCTGGAGTTAAGCATGATGCACCCCACTCTGGCCTCTTTATCATCCTTCTGCCCTGGTGGTGTGGGGAATGTACCAGTGCACTGACCACTCGTCCTTCCTTCCTTCCTTTCCAGGCCCAAGGGTAGCATGGGGAACAAAGCCTTGTCCCATGACAGTGTCTTCATTTTGGAGTCTGCACAAGGAAATGTGGCAGGTGACATCTTGTCTCAGGAAAACATCCCTGGAAGAGTGAAAACTTTGCAGGTGAGAACATCACCCCCTCATCAGTAGGGCTGCTTTTTGTCAGCTCTCTCCCAGGAAAGTCTGTTTCTTGATTCCTTTTGCTGTGTGCCTTAGGATTTTGCTGATCAAAGTGTCCAAAGCCAAATTTGCTACTTTTGGATCTATTCTTCCTCTTAGAAGCTGAATTTTTGAGCTGTCCTGGTGCTTTCAGCCTTGCCCAGGTCTCATAGTGTGTGATGTGGATCCAGTTCATGAACTCTTGGAAACTTTCCTATTAAGAGTGTTCTCTTCCAGTGAGATTTATCTTCTTTACTTCATAGCTACTGCTTTTGGGTTAAGGCCATTTATTTTTACCGTATTGTGTCCCTTACAGTGTTATTCTTTAAATATTATTTGTGTTACTCTTTTTGGCAGTTCTGGCTCATTTGTTTTCACTATACATGGTAGTACCAGTGGCTGTGTAAGTGTGTGGGATGATGGATATGTCAGGATGATCTGACAGTTTTATTTATATAATTATTCTTTTGATCTCTGCCTGCAAAAGATATTGTATTCTGCTGGGTCATTTCCTTCTTCCAAGGCAATACTGAGCCCTCCTTGACAGCTCCCTTATGAACTGTTGATTAAATTAATTGCATTTCACTAACTGCCCAGCTTGGAACACTCAAATAGAAGTTTAAGGTTTTTCCAGAGACTGAATGCAAATGGTTGATAAAGGAGCCAAAGGTCACTGAAATTCCTCCTTTGCTCAGTGTGAGCTTCATGTTGCAAAAGACAATTGAGTCACATGTTAAGTAATAGAAGATGCACAGAGGGAATTGTTTGTCTCTAAGACTGCAAAATAGGGGAAGCTATTTTTTGTATAACAAAAGGAGTAGCAGAAGAAAACATGTTTGTATATTATTGTTGGGGGGGCAAAAGCCCTTTTCATGCTGTTTGCAGTCCACTGTGCCCTCTCCCCATCCATCATCCTGCACAGTAATGTAATACTGCCAGCACTATTTTTGTAGCTCCAACAGACAGGCTTTTTCTGTGAGCTTGACTCTTGTCAGAATAAAAGCCAAGCACTAATAAAAGCAGTTACTTTCTTAGCCATGTAAATTAACTGCTACCAGTAGAAGACAGAATGCAAATTCAGTTTCCCCCACACCACTTCGTTGTCTGCATGTAATAAATTTAATAAATCTAAGACAGGAAGTTGTGAAAAGAGACCAAAGCAAAATTGACTTTCTGTCTTTTCCTTCCAATTAAGTGCACACTTGTGTTGTGTGCCTTGTGTTGCCCATATATCACAGTATTGCAATATATTGCCCATAAATTGCAGAAGAAAGCTGTTTGAACTGGAGGAGTGGTGTTCTAGACACTCAGCTACCTTGTGTGGCAGCAAGATCTATAGGAATTATATTGCAAAATAATCTTGCTGAATAAGAATTGCAGCTTTTTAGGTCTATTTTACAGAGGTGCAAATGATTGCATAGATTGCAGGAAAATTAGGCTTAAAATTACCCAATATGGTTTAATAAGCAAAGAAACAGAAAAATTAAGTCTGAATGTTTATCGTGGGAATATTCTCTTGAGATGTTTTCAGTTGAAGGACAGAGTTTGTGTTCAGACCTTGTTTCTATTCCAGCTTTGCTACAACTGACAGTTAAGCCAAGAATTTTAGTAATGGTGTTTCCTGAGATCTGAACATTTTTAGTTTGAGGGAACATCTGGCTGCTTGTGAGTTTGCAGACTTTGTTGTATTTTTCTGGGGTCAGGGCCTGCCAGAGCACTCTTTTGTGCAATCCTGGAAAAGAATCCCCATCCTCCTTTACAAACAAAGTTGTTCCTGGCTGCTGTTACCATTCTTGCTGTAGACATGACCAGGATGTGATGGTGGGAGAAATTAACAAGCAATTCATTAGGGTGGATCAGAAATGAAATTAATTTGGTATTGTATAAAAATCGTGACTCAGTTGCTTGTGTGGGAGAGGGTTGGAACAAGCTCTCAAATTTGGAAGGGCTTTGTGAGGGAAAGGTGGCTGCATAAACCTGGGATTGGGAATTCTGACTGGCAATACTTTGTGTGACTAAATACCTAAATTTATGTGACTAAAGAATTAAATCTAGAATTTTGAAAGTTTTAAATTTAAATGGAGTTAAACTGTAGTAAATTTTCTGGTATGGTGAAATTCTTGTCTTCTTTTGTTAAATTACTGAATAAAACTGATTTTAATTTTAAAACCAGTTTTAATGGTGGGTCCTTGATGAATGTACCTGGATAAAATTTTATTAATGGCTTTTTTCTATAAATGGTCTGTAACTTCAAATTTTTCTGTTAACTAAAAGATTCTGCATACCTAATTGGAGCATTTGGGTTCCAATGTCCAGAACATCTTCTTTAAAGTGTACCATTGAAAGTTTACATTCTGTATTTCAACCACAGCTTCAGCTGCAGCAGAATGTCAGACTTGGATCACCTCCTCTTGTTATAACTGGGAAAAAACTGGAAGATACAGGTGCTGTTTCTGAAGACGATGGTTTACCTAGAAGCCCTCCTGAAATTTCAACCCTTCATGAAGTTCTGACAGATTCTCCAAACAAGGTATAATTGTCATGTCACCTTAAGGACCATCTGTGCAGAAAAGATAAAATCTGCCTAGAGAAGGGGAGGACCATTCTGTTTGCTTGTGATAAAACATGATGGTACAGATCAATTAGAACCAGAAGAAATTACCTAGATGGATTGTGGACTTTTCACTCTGAGGTATACCTAGAAATTGACCCTGCAAATTCCCTTTCTGGGTACAATTTTCTGTGCTTTGATGTACACCAGGACTGTCACCTTTAGCATTAGCAAATACATTATTTCAGACTTCAGTGGACTTGTGAGAATTTGTAAATCTGACCCAAAATAACTTTATAAAATACACTGCCTCCTGTGGTCAACCTTCCTGGCGTATCTCAGTGCAGGAGAACTCTCCCCTACTTTATGTTTGATGCCAATGAAGAAATTAAACCTACTGTGTAAGGCAGGGACCCAGTGACCCTTCCTTTATTTTTCCTCTTGTGTTTTCTCATAATTGGCACTGGATATCCAGCTCAAGATAATTGAGTGTGATACTTCCCTTGACTTACCCTCTTCCTCATTTTATCCCACAGTCCTCCAACCCTGTTCAGCGTCATAGCTCTTTGAGTTTAGGCGGGACAGACAGTGAAGATGAACAGGTAAATAGCTCCTTTTCCTGCTAATAAACTTCCCTGAGATGGCATATGTGGAGTCTGTATGGATCCAATACAGTAATTTTATTTTTTAAAATTTATTCTGGGTACAGCGTATCCTAGGAAACAACTCTTTAAGAGTCCAGAGTGAGGCAAATGATACTTAAAATGTACCTCTCAGGGTTTTGAATAAGAAATAAGGACAGGCAGAAATCTCCTGGTAAGTGGGCTGTGTGAACAGCACAGAGGCAGCTCTGTGACACAGTATGAATCTAAAAAGTTACACAAAAAATTGGACCAGACAAAGCACTTCAATTCTGCTTCCATGTCCCAGGGCTCCCATAGCAAATAATCACACCTTCCCATCAGCAGTGGCTTGTGAGCAATGCCCTGCATCTCTCTTATCATGGGAAACGATTGCAGGACCAACCTTTCCTGATGGCAGGTATTCCACAGGAAAGGGTGTGTTTTAATTTGCAATTTTCTTTGGATGATAAATGACTGTGAGAAGCAGCAGGTTCTGCTCTCAGAACAACACAGTCCTTGATCAGATTGGAAAAATTTACAGAGGTAATTTTTTTTAATGTACCTTGACAGTTTTTGTAGATGAGATGTGAAGATGTTTTTATGATCTTTAAAAGTTCATCAGTGTACATGTTTGAAATGCTGTGTTATATCCTAAGCTTAAACAAAACTAAATTGCAAATGCCAGGCACAGAGCAATGGCTGTGTCACCCAGCTTTATCAATGAAGCTTGTTTGGCATGCCTGTGACATTTTGCAAGTGCTCCAGAAAGTTTGGTCTGCGTTTCAAAACAGTAGCAAAACCACTCAAATTTCATGTTTAGGGGGGCTTCTGTGCAAACATTTCTGTAAACTCTTTATTTTGATTGCACAATTTAAGGTTACTGCTGTTCAGCTCCCCAGAGCAGCTGTGAGGATGAGATCCACATCACTGTCTGGAAGATGGTTCTGATATACTGAGAAGCATTTGATTTTCCTGAAAGTGGATATTGAAAGAGCAAAGTGACTATGGCAGCTTTCTTAGAGATAATGAGGAGCAAGCATCCGTGCTGTGTCTGTGGCTTTTTAATAATGTATTTCTGCTCCGGGTCACGTTACTGGGATGAAAAGGCGAAGTACAAACGGCAGCAGTGTCTCCTGCTGGTGTGTGCATAAAGTGCAAACGGGTTTGCAGCTCAGAGCTGGGGTGGGGACGAGCTGAGCTCTCCCTGTGGCAGAGACAGGCGTTTCTTTCTCCTTCTGCGTTGCATGCAGTGCAACACACACAGTCGAGTATCCTCTCTGCACAGATGACTTCAGGCATGCATTCTAAAATGAGGATTTATGTCCAAAACTACAGCCATTCAAGCTTCTGAAATGGAATGAGCTAACAAAGGAAATGTTCCAGGGATGTGGGGAAGTGAAGCAAAATATATACAGCATTGTATTTCTGTTTTACAGATACCTTCTGGAGCTTCCTCCAGGCCCATCAGTCCTTTATCCTCTGCCACTCAGAGCACCCCCATCTCACGAGGCAGCAGCTTCCTCCCTGTTGATTTTACCACCCCTGCCAGTCCCCTTGGCTGCCTGGACACCTCAGCAGCCAGGCACAGGATTGCCATCAACCCTCGGAAGCAGAAAGGCTTCACCAGCAAGCAGCAGCCACCCCTCCAGGTAGGTAGAAGGACATGAGTGTGAGTTTTTAATTATTATTTTAAGTGTTTTAGTTTGTTTTTTTCTTTCCTATCCACGTTCCTTTATTTCTTCATTGGAAGAAGGGAACACAGCTCTTTTGCACCAACTAACCAAACAAAAAAAGAGTCTGAAAACTTCAATATCATGGAAATGGAAGGAAAATGCAATTGTTTGGTTTTCATTATTTAGCCAAAAACTGTGGGTTATGCTTCATTTGTAAAAACATTTCTAGTGTTTGAAAAGCTACATGTCAGTTTTAAAGAGGCCTAAGTCTAGTTTTACAAATCTAGTTCCTAACTGGAATAGTGCATTACCCACAGTGTTGGTAAATTACAGGATGGAGGTTTTGTGTCTATGATTTGAGTATTCGTAAAAATGCATGTGTATAAAGTACAATTTTTGTGCATGATTCTTTAATTAAAGCATTTTCACTTCTTCAGGTGGAACAGCTGGAAAATGAAACATGTCTTCCTGCAACTCCAGAAAGGAAGGGAAATTCAACAGAATTACTTGAGAGTGACAAGCATAAAAGTGATTGGGAAGGTAATGAAGACATAGATATTGCTACTTTGGATGCTTGAACTCTGCTGCATAACACTGACAGGACCTGTTTGAATTCTTAGTCCTTTCAAACCAGGCATCTTTTGGTTCTATAACATAAAACCAATCCTGGCTGCTGAATTGTTGTGATGGAAAAAGTCAAATACACTCAACAAAGTGGTGCTGAAGTGGTGAACTTTGAGAGCAGCATTAAAAAAAAACATGAGGAGACAGCACCATGTTCAGAAGCACCTGTGCTACACAGCTGGCTGGACCTCAGTGAATGTGAAACTGAGTTCCTTGGCACTCAGAAAAACCTTAACCTCAGCATTATAAGTTGTGTGTGTCAGATGACTGATTAGCTTCTATTTACTGAATCTTCCTTTGCCACTCACCCAGAGGGAATTTTCCCAGTCATTGTAGATGGCTTTTTTAGGTACACACATGCAGAAATGTCTGGGGAAATCTGGCTAGCAGTCTTACAGCTAAAGGGTATCCACAGGAAACAGCTGAACAGCAACTAATGTGGTACACCTGAAACAGCAACTTTCATTCATTCCCTGGATTAGGTATGTTCAAACTAAAGCTTTATTAGTGTCTCCCTTGGACAGTCCATTTCTAAAGAGGCTCTGAACAGGTTTATTTATCAGCCAGCAGTGCCCACACATGGGGCGTTCATGTTAAAGGACTGCACTATCTGGAATGGATACAGATGGTGTCTGAATTGTAACCTTTAAGTGCACTCTCTTTTCCTCTGTTTAATATAGGATTATCAGCCCAGGTGGGACACTGTGCAAAGGGAGGTGGATTTAAGGAGACACCAGGTGTAAAAACTGCCACTGATGCTGCCCCTGACTCCTGTGATTCCACACCCGTGGCAGAAGAACTCTGTGCTTTGCTGCAAGAGGATGGGTGCCTTCCTGGTGGGGACCTCCATCACTATAAAGGAGCCACACTTCTTCTGAGGCCTGAGCCTTCTCCAGTGAACCTGGAAGAGCACCACAGTGCAGGAGTGCTGTACTCTGCAGATGAGTCTGCTAAAGTACCAAAAGTACATCCACAAAGTACCAGTGCTGAAGTGCCTGCACTTCCAGAACTGCAACAACTTGAAGGAGAAGCTGTGTATGGAGACACAGCAGCAGCTGACTTGTTTAGCAGTGGTGTGGAAACAGTGGGCATGGATATATTGCCAGATGTTGCACAAAGTTCCTCAGTAAATTCTGTGGTTCCAATCATTAAAGCCCAGGAAAAGGGGGATCTGCTGTTTACTGGCAAAGAAGAGCTCTGCTTTGGTCCTGCTGGGAATCATTCCAGCCATGCTGTCTCAGACACTGCACTGAGCACTCCACAAGCTGCAGTAGCTGACTCGGAGTCTTGTTCTGACATCAAGACAGTGGCTGTTTTGAGGTCTGAAAAGAGTTCAGTAGCAAAAAATGACAAAGAAACCTGTGAAATTATGGAATTTCAGTTATCCAAGGACAGTGTAGAAAAAAAAATAGACACTGCTGCATCTGTCTCAGAAGCAGTTTGTGTGGTACCCTGCAGTAAATTGGAAGTGTGTTTTAAAGCAGAAGTTGTTCCTATTTCCAAGGGTAACCAAGGCAGTCAACAGGCCAACACATCATGCATTTCTGAAAAACTTTCCCTTGGGTGTCTTGCATCTTCAAGTTTGGCTGGCTTGAAGAGTAATACATCTTCTGATGCTGACAGTAAGGAGAACCAGATAAGCAGTACAGCTTCTCACAGAAAAACAGCAGAAGGCAGTCAATCATCAGATGAAAATGTAAAAAGTCCACTGAAAACTGCCTCTGCTAAACCAGTCAGATTTACCATTGCACCAGCATGGCAAAGATCTCTCTCAGGGGGTTCAAATTCAAAGGAAGATTCCTATTCCAGAAGTTCTCCAACATCCCCTATCAGACCAGAGTTCTTTGAAGGAGTGACAAAAGAACACACACGTTTTGATGCAGTAATGCAGGAACCAGCAAAAACCAACTCAGACAGATTGGATCGAGAGTGTAAGGACAGAGATCTGCATTTGAATTCTTTTATGGAGTGGACTGACCATGAAACACCAAACTTTGAGAGCCCATTTGGGGTCAGACTAAGGAGAACATCATCTTTACTAAAATACCAGAATGAAAGCCGTGTAGAGCCTCCAAAGCTGATCCCCTCAGCTGTTCCAACTGCTGCTTCTGCTTCAGTCAAGGAGGATCAGAAGTTTTTGGGCACTGGGAAGCCACCTCCAAGCCTTCCTGTCAACACAAAATCAGTTGTTATAAAACCAGATCTCCTAGAAGACAAAAATCCTGCCAAGGCAAGATCAGAAGAAGTGGCAAAGAAGCAAAATGGTTATAAACCTTCAGGTATTTATGCTGTATTTGTATTCAAACATTGTAGAAAGCAGTGGTCATGCAAAGAGCCTTGGCAGAGCGGCACAAAAAAAAAGAAAAAAATCCAATTGGCTAAGAACCAAATCCAGCCTTGAGTTCATCACCACTACAATTTAATTGGCTTGATGATTTGGCCAGTCAAGAGAATTCTTGGCTTATCTTAATGAAGGGTGTGTTCCAGCAAGAACAACAGAATAATGGCTTAAGTGCCTCTGAAACATTTCTGGTATGAGGTATTTGTGCATATAGTTGGGGTTTTAGCACAGCTTTTTAAAACTTGATGCAGTTTTTTAGTTCAAAATTCAGACTGCAGCTGCTCAAACCTTAACTAGGAGTTGCATTAGGTGAGAGTATTACTTTTTAAACAATTATTTAACTTAAGTTATTTAAAGTGACAAGGAAGCCTGTATTTTACTGCCTACATGAAAAAAATCATTATTGTAGTACTCATTTAATCTGCAATGGAAGGATGTTGTTTCAAAGGCAAAATCCAGTTCACAATGATCTCAGTGGGACATCTGCCATTGACTTAGACAAAAGCACAGTTGGGCCAAAAACTGGAGAATAAACAGAAGAAACAGTTATTGCCAAGGACAAAATCATCAGGGAAGGTAATTTTATCTCCACCGTGTTCAAAGGGTGTTACAGATGCTGAAGCATTTTAAACATGAAGCCCTAGCTTTAGGCTGACTTGACCTAAATCCCTTCTTTACCTCCAAAATGCTTTTATAGGAAAAGTCTCTCCATATTTGGAAACTGCCTCCTCTGAACCAGCTTGGATCTCCATGGCAAAGCTAAAACAGAAGGGTTTCCAGGATCATCCTCTTGCCAAAGAACATAAAGATGAAGACAAAGCTTTGACCAAAGTGGATCAAGGGCAGGTAGAGTACCCATTTATGTTGCATGGGTGTGAATCTGCCCCAGGTCACCTGGGAACTTTTGCAAACAACTTTTTGTTCAGCACTGTCTTCATGGGAGGTGTGTTGTGAGCACTACTCAAAGAGAGCTCTGGCCTCTGAAACACTGAGACAGACAACTGATGCAAGAGAGCAAATGCCAGTGACTGCACTGTCACAGGGATTAGTTTAGAGCTGGATCATCCTATATGTTCCTTTGCACTGCTCAAACCTGAGCCTTTGCAGAGCTTTCTTATTGCCCAGAGCATATTTGTGTAGCTGTTTGAGTTGCATTAGCTTCCTCACTGCCTTCTCCCTCCCTCCTACAGGATGCTCCCAACCATCCTTGCCTGACTTTTGCTGCATTTCCACAGCCAGGTTTGAGAGGTTGCCAGGGGGAGCTTTAGGAGTGCCCATGGCTGGCAGTCAGTTGCATTCTTTTCTTCTCTCCTCATGCTGCAGCAAGAGCTCTGTGCTAGTGAGAACACTCTGAAGAAGGATTTGCCTTCCAGCTCTCAGGACAAGAAAGCACAAAGGAAGACTGGTGTGTCTGCAGCAGCAGGTATTCTTTTTCTTTACACAGTGGGTACAGTTTGCACCAGTAAGTGGTGTGGGTGGCAGGTGATGGGGGAAGAGAGACACCATTTTTATAATCAGCACACTTTATCAGGCCTGTTCAGACCATGGTTTTTGTATAAGTCAACATAATGGCTTGTTTGCTCAGCAGAGAAAGCAAGTGAGGAGCTCTTATCTCCACTGCCAGTTCATGAAATGGCATATAAACAGTCTGGTGATTTATTACTGGCCAAGATCAGTACTAAAGAATAGCAGTTGAAGTTGGAGAGTGTCCAGAAGAGAGCAGCAAAAAAGGTCAGGTCTTCTAGATCTCCAGTCAGCCAGGAAATGCTGATAGGAGTGGAGTTGTTTAGTCTAGAAAAGGCAACTAAACTTTCTGCAGAGGACAAGACTAGTCTTTATGGCCAGCATGAACTTATAATGCACCAGGGGATGTTTAGCTTAGATGTTAGGAAATACTTTCTAACAATAAGAGCAGCGAGGTGCAGAAGAGCGTGGCTTGCACATGGAGAGTGTGTGGTTTCCAGGGCCGGATGTGTTGAATAGATAAACATATATCAAGAATAATTTATGTAGAGTCATTTCATCCTCAGGTGAGCACAGAGGCTGGGTGGCCCCTCTCCTGAGCACTTAGCTGTGTTTCTCTCTATTAAAGATGCAGGGGAAGAGTGTGACTCACTTGGTGACTCACATTACCTCTTCCAGGGCTTCTGCTGGGCTGCAGCTTCTCCCTCCCTGCTTGCTCAGAGTGGTGCCAAACCTCAGCCACACCTCCAGCTACGTACAGATAAGCCAGTCCTCAGCTGTAAAAGCATTTTGTGCTAGCTGAAGGCTGTTGGTTGCAGACACTGCCTAAGTAGACAAGAAATGCAGCACTGTGTCAGACCTGTGGCTTTTCCATTGCAGATTCCTGTAGCAGACACAGTAAGAGAAGCTGTCTGGAGAGAGCCCCTGCACCTGGCCCTTTTCTTTCCCTGTGTAACCCAGCAGCACCCAGGGCTGTTGTACTAGAGATATTTGGCAGTAGCTCTGTGCTGCTCCCTGTAGTACTTATTGCTAGAGCTGTTAACCATTTCTGAATCTACAGGTTCTTCAAAATCAGCTTTCTCCTTTGCCACGGTAGGTGACTGGCTCAGGATGTTTGCACCAACACTGAAGCTCTGATGTTGGTTGCAGCTAATTTTGTGTTTGTGTATGTGTGACTAAAATACCACGCCTTTTAAAAAGGGTTCTGCTACAGGCCTGCCTTGTGTTATGGTTTTAGGTGCAAAGTGAGAGATGAAACATAAACAGGCCAAGATTTTTGCTCAGATGAGGTCTTCCTTTGAAAGGCTGACTGGATTTCTGTATATTGCATCATCCTAACCTTTGAAGCCCAGCAGCCTTTGGTCAAAATTCAGAACTTCACAAATTGCTCTGCTACTCGTTTACTAGAACTTGCAGTCTTTGTGGTGCTTACAGCAGAATTACAGGTTTTTGTGTGTTACCTCTTCCCCAGAATTGGCCTAGTTTCCTGACATCCAGTGACTGTTTCCTTGCTCCAGAGGTAGCATTTATAGGCATATTCTGGTGTTCCATGACTTGAGCATCACAAAAAGCTCTGACTAGTGCTGATGTTTAAGGAAAACACTGCTCTTCTGCTGCTCAGAAAGCCAGGCCCTATTGTTTAGGAAATGTTCAGCACTATCTACACATGAGTAGGAAGTTTGGAATCCCAAATGCAAATTCTTCTCTTCTCTGATTTGGTTCCCATTAGCCCAGCCAGGACTTGGTCTAGTTGAAAGTGCTGGTGGTGGAAAGGATGTAGAGCTAATATCCAGAGGAGTTATTTATTTGGATTGTTGTGCTTATTACGAAGAAGATTCTCTCCCAAAATGGGAAAATTAATTTTCAAAATCAGAATTTCAGTAACACTTGAATTCCTACCTTGTCTTAGATACTTCTGAAAATTTCTTGTGTATTTCTATGTGTAGTTTCTTCTGTTTAATGGACAGTATCCTGCCTCCAGTATCCTTAAGTACAGTTTGCCTCCTGCAAACTTCTAAAAGACCAGAGACCTCCTGAGTGAAAATAGGGAAGTACTTTAGCTCTGCTCATGGAGCATGACTAATGCAGCTGACAGATATTTTTCATTGATTTCAGTACAAGCAAGATCAAACTTCTTGTACTTAACATGCCTTAGACATTAATTTTGAAAAATTTCCAATAAGGTGAATGGAGCAGGCCTTTTCTAAATAGGAACTCAAAGCCATCAAAGAAGCATTATCTGTGTTCCTGCATCCTTTGTGAGTATGACAGGTTAGGCTGCATCAAGAGGAGCACCTAGCACCAGAATCCTACCCCCATAGCTTACAAGTGGAAGTACATAAAGCAGTGGTTTGATTCCTACCTAGTATTTAATAATATTGCTGGAGCAATATTTGTGTTGGCAGTGAAGACTAAAATAAATCTTTAAGTCTTCTCAGTATTAGAAAACAAACTTTTAACTCCACAGCAAGCCTTGGGTAATCCTTATCCTGCAGCTATTTTGTTTCTGTTTTCCTGCATACTCAGAAGGCTTATTCCTAGATTTTCTTCCTCTCACAGAGGAAGAATTAGCCTGTGGAACTCCTTGCGGTGCACTTAAATAGAAATCAATAGTTTGAAAAATTAAGAGATTAGTTAACCAAAAATATGAATTAGACAAATAACTGGGGCTATAGTCTTCACATGCTTGAAGAATTTTGAAAGATGTCCTTCATTATCTGGGCTTAGACACTTGCTGTTTGGACTGAGGAGAAGATTTTTATGGCCACATTACTCACTGCTTAGTGTCAATTTTCCTGTTTGGTATCAATAGCTGGTCCTCACCATTGCTGTAGCTGGACCAGAGAGTGCCAGCAACAGCCAATTAATAATTCCTTTGTCTCACTGGTGAGTCACAAGCATTTTGGGCTGTAAAACAGTGTCTTTTGAGAGAAGAAAATAATACTGTCAGAAATTGATTTTTTAACTCTCTAGACTTCTGATGGGTGATGTATATCTTCTCATGGGCAGGTAAAGTTGGACCAATTTCTCAGGAAGCATCTGTGGTTCCTGCTGTTGAAAAGGAAGCAAGGCACTCCTCTAACCTGCCAATGACACCCTGCAGTCCTGCTGAACCACCCTGGCTGTCCCTGGCCAAGAAGAAAGCCAAAGCATGGAGTGAAATGCCCCAGATTGTACAATAGGAAATGACAGGACCATCCTTCTTTGCATTGCCAATAGCTGTGTTAACTCCATTTAATCCCTTCTTTACTGTGACCATTTTTTTTTCTTTTGAGAAATAAGAGCCTTAAAACTTTTGATCAGACTGTTGTATATAAAGACATAAAGAAGAAATGCCATTGTGGGCTAAATTTGATGTATTAGGAAGCTGAGCATTTCCTACTACCAGACACTAGGAAAATTTGATTCATTTTTATATGCTTACATGTCTGATGGTGATGTTCTAAGAAGACATGCTTCAGGCTTTTGAAACATTTCTCTAGCAAAATATGTTTTTAAAGTTTCTTTTAAAGAAACTTGCTCTTTTAAAAAGACTGCACAGTATTTTGTACTGTTTGGCTTTGAGGTAAGGAATGAACAATAGGCACAATGCTGGGCACTGACGCACCATGAGTCACGGACATTGATGTCATCTCACTTCTTTCTTTGTGCTCTGTGAGGGGCAGCCTGACTCTGCTTCAGATTGTTTGTTTGTTAATGGATCTGTTTTGTGATAGCTGTAAGATCTAAACACATCCTGAGTTGGAGTGATTCTGGCTTTTGTGTGATTTGAAGCCTCAGTGCTGTTGCTCTGGTGCTTTGCTCACAGATTCCCGCTGGAATGGCCCAGAGCTGCACACCCTTCTCTTCCATGCACTGGAAAACCACCACACTGTAGCATGTGTCTGCTTTTAGTTATACTTCTAGAAATCTGGCTAAATTAAACATTCTACTAAAAAAAAATCCTTCCTTCCTTTAATTATGGCAAATAGTGATTTTTTGGGTGAGATTCCTCAGCCTCTCTTTAAGAGTGTGCTGGGGGGAGAACTTGCTCCTTAGAAAGTGGCATCTTCTTTTCAATAAATGCCACTCTCCATGTTCATAAGGATGTACATTTAGTCAGTTGTAGCTAATGTTAGCCATAAAAGGGGCATCTGCTTGCCTTCTTGTCTCCTCAGTCTTTAACCATTAAATCCACATCAGTCTGAGAATGTGCAGCTGGAGCAGGATTATTCTCTCAGGGCCTGGCCTTGCAGTCACTCAAACTCAGAGGTTTTGCTATTGACTTTGAAGGATGCAGACATTGGAAAAATAAGCTTTGTGAAATGATGTTGGTGGCTAAAGAGACAGTGGCACATACTGGTCCTTCCAGTTCTTGCAGAATTGCACGTTTATGTAGTTTTTGTTTACAGTCAGTGTGAAATTTGGAGGTTGATGGACTGTTTTTAGCTGGAAAGTTGGTCGGAATTTTTAAAGGAAAATATTATCTATTGATTAACTGCAAACCAAAGAAAATTGGTTTCAGATCAGCTCAAGCAAGACTTTAATCTTCCAGTTTTGGCCTGAATTGAATATGTAGTTTTTGCAATTTGAAAACAGTATTAACTAGGAGCTAGACTGTGATTTTTTTTTTTTAATATAGGTGAAAACTTACTTGCCCAGGAAGGCTTAGAATCTATAGATACTATTTATTCTGGACTAACACCAGAAAGAGTAGGAGTTTCACTTGGTAAAGAAACAAGGAGTGGCTTGGTAATCGATGCCTATTTTGTAACTTCTTTTTTTCTGCTTTAGGAAATATATCTTTCCTTACAAAGAACTGAAACATTTGTATTTCTCTGAAACTTTTGAGTGTAATGTAAAAGAATTTACTCAGCTTTGATTCCTGGAGTTTTGTACAGTTGTCATCCCACCAAAGCTTACTGACCCTGTGTAAAATACAGGCCTTTCTATATTTGGCAAACTCTCTCCTCATTCTGTTAATGTGGATTGTGATTCTTCTCACAAAGTACTGCAATGGATACCATAATCTCTCTTTCCCTGTATTTCCTTTTGATCTTAATATTGTTCCTGTCTTTTATGTTTGGTATGTATATATGTTTTTGTAATCCTTGTCTTGAAGGAACCCCTTTTGTATTCCATTCCCATAACTGGTTTACTGTTAAATGCTGTTGCCAGTGATGATGATATCATCTCTGGAAAAAGAAGAGGGATGGATGGCCCTCATTCATTAAGGAAGAAATAAAAAGAGATCTTTGGTCAATATTGACTCTATACATGGATAAACTGCATAGATTTTGTTTTGGGGTCATTCTGTGTGACTTAAGACTGATGAACACAGCTGGTCAGACTAAGGAAGTTTTCTAAATCTAAGTTTAAGACATCATGAGAGAGCTGATGGCTCTCCTGTTGCTCTGGAGTTGTTGCTCCTTCAGTGCAGGGTTGGTTTGAAGGCAGAGACTCGTGGTCATAGGAAGCCTTGAAAATATTTGTTTGCATGTGTTCAAAGAAGCTGCTCTGGGGGATTTTTGGAGGGCTTTAACAAAGAAGGAAAACACTGGAGAATCATGTGATGTATATTTGAAATTCACTTGCATTCTGAATTTCTGCAGTTAATGTTTTCAAGGTTTTCAAGTCTCTGCAACTAAGAGAACAAAAAGCATGTAGAGAAAACATCAAAAGTGAGCCTCATGTAATCACAGGGAGGTTAGAAGATGGGATTGTAAGATAAACATTGAAAGATCAGTGATTTAATGTTGCATTTACAGAAGTTGGTAACTCTACTAGCATGGTTTTGCTTTCTGGTTGTACTAGTGTAGATTTAGGAGTACAATGAGTAAAAATAACCAATGTAATAAGCTCATTTTGGGTGATTTTTTCCTAGACAGTCGCTGTCTTTGAAGATAAGCCGTGTTGAAGTGCAGAGGTCGTTGCAGAATGTCACAGTGAGGTTTTGTGGCTCAGAATCTGAAGTGGAGGATGTAGGAAGCTGTCTCAATTTCCTGTGCCTGCGACTTGGCTCTGTGTGACAGCAGAGGGTGCTGGTGCCATCCCTGAAAGCGCAGGGGGAGGATTTCAGTGAATTTTCCATGTGCACTGCCACAGTGAGAGGAAGGCACTAAACACCAGCCTGCTCATGTAGAAGTTTGGATAGAGAGGGCCCCCCTAATGTAGTGTGTTATGTTGTCTTAAGGGCTGTTGTCTAAAATGAAAGAGGTAATTTGTTTTGAAGTATTACAGCAGAAATTCTCAGCTCAGAAAAGCTGCAGTTCCTGAGTGTGTGCCACCTGCTCTCCTGAGTGCTTTTCAGATCAATACAGGAAAGATATTAGCCTGTGAGGGTACTCTGTCCTTTAGAGCTCTTCCTGGAAGAGGATAGATCTGAAGGATACAGGCAAAGAGAGATGTGATTAGCAGCCTAACAAAAAGGGAAAACCTTCGTGTTTTCCTCCAGTGTTTGTTAGCCTACCTACAATTCTGTCAGAGATTTATCCTGGTTGTAAGATTTGGCAAATTTGTCACATCGGTCATCACCAAAATGTTAGTAATGATGATGTGGAACCTCTTGGGGAATCTGAGCATCTGTTTAAGACTCTGACCTTGATTTGCTTGCTACACTGTAGAATTCTGTCTCTTCTATGATGTCAGGAAATATTGCACCCAAACTATCAATATTTGTTACAGGCTACAGCCTGGGATCCTTCTTGGTGCAGAGGTTCACTGAAACATCTGTTTGTCATTGAAAACAGCTTTTTGTGTCTTTTATGGAAGTAGGCAGATAAAATAAACTGTAAATTCTGGTTTTGGAACACAAACCCATGCGTCTGCCCAGAACAAAAAGGTTACTCAGGTATTTCCAGCCGGGTTGAAGGGGCATGGCTCAATGAGGAGCAAAGTTCAGCTTGGGAAGTGAAAGGCTGAGAGTGGGAAGCTGCAATTCAAATTACTCTTAGTAATTTGTAGGATTGAGCTAAGCCCAAGGAAGGGCACTGAAAGGGATCTTTAAATAGTGGCTTTTCCTGCATTTCTCTCTGCACATAAGGGATACCAGACCCACATTAAGTAGGTGAGCACCATGACTGCCCTGCAAATCAAACCTCTTGTGAGCTGCTGATCAAGTCCACAGCAGTGCAGCACTTTAAATGGAATTGCTGTATGATCTGTGCATTAAAAATGCAACTTCTCAGGAGTGAGCTAAGCCAAAGTTTAGCAGCTTCCTCTGACTTGAGGGGAGATTATTGACTATGGAATATGTGAGATGCTATTTTTATTCTTATTGTGCTAGGAGTGATTTAAAAAGAAGCTATTTTAATAGCTGTTTATTTTTTAGAGGCAGTTCAAAGCAGAAGAATCTAGAGGCAGATTATCTAAACAGGATTATTAACTGTCAAGTCTTGGACTGATCTGTGAGCCAAGTTAGTCACTAAACAAGAAGCAGGTATGGAAATGGGTGAAGTGTGGAGTATTTAATTTATATAAATTTGTATGTTGTAGAAAGAGAAAGACAGAGGAAGAGATTGATTGACATAAATAACCTACATGGAAAAGGTTGTTTGGTACCTGGAAGCCTCATCCCAGCCTTTCTTCTCTCTGCCTCAGAATATATTGCTTCCCTCTCTAAGCATCCTTACTTTTCATTTGGGGGATCAAACCCAATTCTTACTTAACCTGTTTTGTAGTCAGTCCTATTTTACAGAATTTGGACGAAAAGCTGACAAACAAAGATCACCTGTAACTGGCAACCCTTGTTCAAAGTTCACCCTGATCTACATGGTTAAGCTAATACTTCATTGCATTTTCCCTATTATTCCATTCTGACTCCAAATTAGTTTTGATTTACAGGTATTTTTCCAACATAGAAGGGTGGGATTAACTGCTTTAAAATTACCTAGGACTGTGTTTCTGTGGCATTGAGGTAATTTCTTCCAAGTCACACAATAAGTTCACTGTAGCAACTGCAGCAATGCACGGGAAAAGGTCGAAGTCCTAAGGCTGTGTTGTGTTTCCATAGAGTTTAAATTCCATACAACAACCTCCCCTGATGGTGTCACAGGCAGTGCTGAGAGCTGACAGAGCAGGAGGGGATGCTGTGGGTGACACTCAGGCTGTGCTAAATGTCTGCATCACTGGTGATGTGGGCAAGGGGGTAAAGTGACAGTCACTGAGCAGCAGGGAAGGGGTGACTTGCACCCCAAAGGTGCAGATTTACCAGTTGTGCCTGTGGGATGAAATAACTTCACTGGACTTTGTGAGCTGTAGAAATAAATTCTGTTCATATGGGAGTAAATAAAGTGACATTTCTCTCACAGCTAGATGTACATATTAGGATATATCTACATTAAACTAGAGCTGTGTTTTAAACACAAGAGGCATTTATTCAGTTTGGATCCTGAGTCATACTTATTTCAAAGAGGAGGAATAAATATATTTTAGTACTGTATTTAATTCGTAAAGGGAGTTCTGCCCAAATATGAGTGACCTCATCTGTAGTTGCATGAAAAGAAATCAGAACAGAGGCTCATTTTGTGGGAGTTTTTCTTCCACTTTGACAGAACAATTTATTACATAAGCATCCTTAGTGTTATGATCCCTATTTAAAAAAACTGTCTCCTTACTTTGTTTATAAAATAAGAGCTTTGGCTGTGAGATGTACTACATACTGTGGTAGAATAATCACAAAATAATTGCATGTAAAATGCTGGGAGAATCAATATCAGTTCTTATTTGCTACTTATTGAATAATTTCAGAGCATGACTTGCTACTAAAGCCCAAATTCTGCAAAGTACTGTCATGGTTCAGTGTGGGCTGCAGCTTGGACTGACCCCGTGGGGCCTGACCAAAGGTAGATTGCAGGTCTAGTCCTGCTCTTCCCTGGACAAATTGGATTAGGCCCCTTTGAAGAGATGTTTAAGCAAAGTGGAACAAGAGCTTTCAGGAAAGTGTGTTATTTTTTTAATAGTGAACCATGTCATGCAAATTCAAACGACATAACTCAGGGGTTGGGATGGCATGGGCTGATGTGACAAAGTGTAATGTTGAAATCTAGAGTCCAACCCTACATGGATGGGAGAAAAGTTGGGTCTTAGCAGTTATTCCTGGGAATACAAGCCTGGTAACCAGGCTGGTGGGGTTCTGAGGCTGTGCTCAGTCTAATGCCTCTAGGACGTGTATTCGCCTTAGACCTGCTGGGTGTGAAGGTCTTCACTCATTCCTAGGTAACGCACCCCAAAATGGTATCTGGAGTGCTCAGAAATTCCAAGCAAATGCACCTTGTCTTAAGCCACATTCGATGTCACCCCTGAGAGTCCTTTAAATCCCAGAGAGCAGGAGCTGCTCCTGCAGTGAGCTCCCATCCGTGCCCAGAGGTGCCCTGCGCGCTCGGCTCTGCGTTCGCACAGCGGCTCCCTCCTGCCATGCAGCAGAAGTGTTTGTGCAGCTTCAGTTTAGGGCTGTCCTGAGGGAGCTGTGGCCAGTCCTTACCCAGAGAGGCGTGTTCCATGGCATGTTTGATTAATGTGGCTCAGTGGGTTCCTACAGTGCAGGTGCCTTTATGGCTGCAAGCCACTGATTTGGGCCAGTGCACTGGGTTCACGTACAGCAACAGCCTCCTTTGCACCTGCACCAAAGTCACTGGCATTGACAGCAGCTGAATCGATGTCATTTGTTTATGCTGCTTTTTCTCTTATTCCATCCTTTTCTTATGGATTTCACCTCTGAAGGCAGTAGCTCAAAAGTGAGAGTATACAGACACACTGCTGTGACTAATTCATTTTTAGAGCATGCCACTCCTTTAAAAGGGCAGTTTGTATCTCTCGAGAGCTAATGACACGGCACAAGGAGCTGGGATGGCGCGGTGGGATGCCTCAACCCCTCTGGGGAGACTTACGGTGTGGCAGAGCCTATTCCCTTCCCTGCCTGACCCTCTGTGCCCGGTCAGCAGCCGGGGCCGGCTTTGGGAGCGGTGGGGTGAAGGGGAAGGGTCCGGCCCATCGCGGCTCGGCTTTGGGAGGGGTGGGGTGAAGGGGAAGGGTCCGGCCCATCGCGGCTCGGCTTTGGGAGAGGTGGGGTGAAGGGGAAGGGTCCGGCCCATCGCGGCTCCGGCTTTGGGAGCGGTGGGGTGAAGGGGACCCTCGGGCCCATCGCAGCTCGGCTTTGGGAGCGGTGGGGTGAAGGGGACCCTCGGGCCCATCGCAGCTCGGCTTTGGGAGCGGTGGGGTGAAGGGGAAGGGTCCGGCCCATCGCAGCTCCGGCTTTGGGAGCGGTGGGGGGAAGGGGACCCTCCGGCCCATCACGGCCCGGGGTTTGGGAGCGGTGGGGTGAATCGGGACCCTCCGGCCCATCGCGGCTCGGGCTCCGCGGTCTCCGGCGGGGCTGCCCGGGAGCGCGGCCGCGCTTCCCGCCGGGATCGGGGCTCGGCTGGCAGCAGCAAAGCCCTGGCGTTTATTTGCTCTCCCCGGGTGTTTCCCTCGCTGTGCTGATGTAACCAAGGACGTTGCATAATAACCGAGTCCTCAAAGTTACTTTCTCAGCTTTTGGCGTGTGGAAGGAGCGGAGCCAGCAATATCGGCCAGAGCTGCTGGAACACCTGATTCCTTTGCCTCGGACAAGCAGCGTGTCTGTCTTCTCACTCTGTTCAATAATAGGAGTTTCAGAAGAGTGTGCACACACTTTTGTATTGACTGAGCAGATAAAACCAACAGTTTTCCAGACAGAACTCATCCTTCGCTAGATTTTTGCGTTTGTTTTTATTAACAGTATGGGCCTGTGACCACAGTACTGCAGTAAAGATTTTTTATTTTAGGGAGTGATGTAAACAGCAACAGTCTTTATGCAATTTTCCAAAGAAATGTGAAATAACAACAAGGATTTCAGTGTTAAGTGGCACTTCAGGCTTTCTTTCAGATCTGAGGAACAGCTCTGTCAGACAGGAACAAATCTGCTAAAGCCAATGGAATTAGTTTGGTCTAAATAAGATTATAATTGGGCCTTTCTGTTTCTGCATTGCTCAAAAATAAATCCCAGTAAACAACTTGAGGTCAAGTCTCCTCCTGGCTATGCCAGAACTATGTTGAAATTGGGGGAAATCGCCCCAAATTCACACTGCCTGATAGCCTACAGCATAAAAATGGTTGAATATATATCTGTGTTTCCTAGGTAGCCCTTTCAGAACTTGACTTGTAATTAACAGTTCGAGTCTCTTACTAGAAATACTGTTTTGTTGGCTTCTTTGACTTCCTGGGTGTCACTGCAGATGTTCCTTCCCCTGAGCTGTCCCAAGGTGGAGATTTCACAGGCTGACCCCAGCTGAGGGCAGGTTTTGGTTCTGTGTGTTGGAACTGTGATGCAGAGATGCTGCTCTGGTCCAGGTTTGGATCTGAACTCCCTCAAAGCATGGGGATATTTGGAGGTTTGTTTTTGTTTTTAAACCCATACAATTTTCTTCTGTTCTTATTAACAGTGTTAATTTTAGACTCACTCTATTAATATACAGCCTAATAGCAGAATTGCTGCTACTATCAACACATAATCATAAATATTTCTACTAATAGCCCAAGTCTGACATTCTGACTCTAATTAATCTGATTATACTTAATAATAAATCGTAGTAATGCTTTGGACATATTTTTTAACTGGTGAGGCTGCTAATCAGTTTTGCTAAAGTGGCATTCACTGGGCTAGGGATTTACCTTGCTTGAAGGCAATATTAATCCCTGGCTAAAAAGATGACTGTATTTCTGGAATCATCAAACTAACATTTTTTTTCCCCCTTTATTCTTTGTAGTGCAGTGATGTGCATTGAAATAAACCAATTTATGGGAAACAGTCTGTCTGCAGCATGAAAAATAGTTTTGGGGTAGGTCTTAGTTTATTTTTGCTTTCTGAAGTCTTTGATGAGTTCACAGCTGTGTGTTCAAAGCACAGAAATGAGAGCTAAACTGAATGACCTGTGACCATTTATTGTCACAGAAGCAGTGACGTGCCTGTGTCTAATGCAGGCCTATGTTTGGAGGCAAATTTTCTCTAGCTAAGAAGGGCTGAAAATTGGAAGCTGGTTTCCATTCTGGTTTCCCAGAAGAGTGTGTGTGTTTTGGCTCCAAAGAAGGCAGGGAGCAGACAGAGCTGCCTGTTTCCTACAGGATATCCCCCTTCACTCTTGCCTGATACCTGTTTCGTGGAATATGTTCTGCAAATTTGCCTTCTAGCACTGGTTTGCTGTGGAAGCTTGTCCAGCATCTTTTGTGCTTTGGTGGTTCAAGGCTTTGTGAGGCCTGCAGGACTTGTGCATGGTTGACTTTGACCAGTGTGAAATGATGGTTTCACATTCAGTGTTGAACTGCCACTGATGCAAACTGCCTCCACAGAATAAGCCCAGTGTAAACTTTTCTTAAAGGATTGAGGGAAAAAAGTTGGTCTCTGGCAATAAAATGCTGTTTTTATTTTAGGCATCTCAATGTATGAGTGAGGAAGTAATCTGATTAGCACATTTGCTAGAGAAATGAACCAATGGGAAGGTGAAAATATTAATAAAAGAGTTGATTTATACTCAAACTGGCCTTTAAATTTGCAATATATGCTGTAAGAACATGCTTATATAACCTCTATTTCTATTCATAAAGGTTTATGTGGGTCTATATTGAATTATGCATTTAAAATTAATCCACTGAGGCAGCCCACTGAGATGCCACTTCTCATTTAGTAACTGCATTAAGGACTTTGTGCTTCATTTAGAAACTGTGAGAAGCTTGCTTTGTGCTGTGGAGAGGAGCTGGCCTGCCAGATTCAGCCTGGCTATTATAGGGTCTTTAAAACAACCATCTCTCTGTCTCTCTCTTTCCAAGTTACCAGTAAAAGTCTATTCCTGACTCGTGTGATGCAGCTCATGCAGCTTGGCTGAACCTGACAGACCCAACTGACTTGTGTCAGATTCTTGGAAAGATTAATGGAAGTTTTCTTCAGGGGTTGGGAACAGCTGATTCTGCCTTTGCAAGGCTGTGGGGACCCAGAACAAACTGACACACACACCTTAGGGGTTTTTACCAGCAGCTGTAATTCAGATTTATTAAGTGTTTTGTTTGTGTAGCTTTCCAGTTCCTCAGATATTGCAAAAGGGTCAAGAGCTCTTCTAGATGTTTACATGGATTTTATTCTAAGAAATATTAGTCTCTTAGTTTGTCTGATTTGCATTCTTCAGAGTGCAATTATGCTGAAAAAATGGCATTGTGAGGCTCTGGGTTGTGTTTGAACTGAACTTCTTTGGCTTAAAAATAAAAGCATACTAGTTCTGCACATCCACACTAGTGTAAAACACAGATTGACATAACTACAAAGCCTATCTTGTTGATCACAAAAAATGACTTTTTGTGAGAATGAATGCCTTAACTGACTCTGGGCAAACCTGTTGTCTTCCTATTCTGCTTTTGGTTCTTATTACCACTAAGATTTTGGCCTTAGTTGAAAAAACTTGTGAAATACCTGGCAAGACTCAGTTTGTATTTCTCATTCTGGGAGCTGTGCTCATACTGCTAAAATATTCAAGTGCCTTCTGAATAATTAAGAAGTTAATTCTGTGAATACTGGCACTGAAGAAGTTTTCTCTCATACAGAGTTGTGTATCACCTCCTCCATATTTCCCACTGCATTGTTCCCCATCCCTTGTGTTCTCCACTCCACCTTGCAGACAGTCCAGAGCCACCTGGAAGTCCAGCACCTTCTCTCTGTGTGCACCTGCATGTTGGGTGGTTGGCTGGCAGGTTGAAATTTGAAAGGAGGTGGTAGGAATATAAAAAATAAATTGGTTAAAAGTCAGCCACCTTGTTCAAAACTTCTCAGAGATGATGGACATGCAGGATCATATTGTAAGTGAAGTTCTGTATAAGCCCAGGCTAAAAGTACAAATATTTGTAAGAAGAACATTCTCTCATTTTTACAGTCTCCACTTACCAAACGTGTTTTGTTTGCTGCTTTATTTTTATGTGAGAGAATTAATATGTGTGATTTACTAGAGGGAAGCTAAGTTGGAAAAAGGGATTTTTATGTAAGTACAGAAAGTGCTTATTCCCCTGATCATTTTTATCTGCTACAGGATTAAATTCCATAGTCTAGATTCAGCTGCTATTAAAAATTTGTCTCTTGCATGTGTGACTGTGCTCCATAGATGAAGGTTTCTCTGCTGCAGGGTGTCACACAGCCAGGCCCAGAGAGAACTTTGGCTATCAGGGTAGATTCTTTAAGTAAAGTGCAGTAGGTAAGGTAAATAACATCTACATATAATAGACATAATTTTAAAACAGTCTAGCCTTTGACAGGTATGTGACAAAGTTAAGACTGAAATCCTCAAAGTTATTTAGGTGTCTCATCAAAGCAATGGAGAACTGGATGTCTGAGTGTTTAGGGACCTGAAGTTAAATCAGAAAATAATGAACGTCTTGAGGAAAGTATTATCAAAGATTAAAATAGATCAGAAACATCTTCCTTTAAGTCTCACCATTTTAAGGATTCCTTACAGGTTGATTTGTGTTTAGATTAAGGGTAAATAAGATCATAAAATTAAACGTTCATTTTGATATGTGAAAAGCAACTGGTTGCATAACTGCTGAGTTATGAAACCTATATTTTTGTCCTCTGCATTCTGAACATCTGTGGCCTATATTTAATTGTAGTTTTCATCTTCAGTTTGAAGAAACAATGTTTAGCCTGAAGACAAAAGTGATCTGTGTAGTGAAATCAGCTAAATAGTGTGGCTGAGTCTCACTTGCTAATGGAAAAGGCATTTTTATAAATGTTCTAACTTAGAAGTTTTATTCATTTGGTAGTTTAAATACAGTTTAGACTACTCTGCTATTCTGAAAATGTGAAGAATGAAGGTATTAAGGCATAGAGGGATTGTACCTCAAGAGGAACAGGTGCATAAGGATAGAAACATGGGGCCATATTGCAGCATCAATTTTTAAGCAGAAATCTGTACTGATTCCAGTAGGAAGTAATTCTGGTAAAATATTGATGAAATTATGTGATATGACCCATAGGCATGAAATAAAGAAATGTGCAAAGTAAAGCAAGCCAGTAGAAGTAGGGAAAATAATATGAAATGAAGAAACAAAAGGAATGAGCAACTTCAGAAAAAATACTCCTGAAAAGTCTGGAGAATGATATAGAAAGAAGGTTTTACATTGGGTGGCAACATGGTAATGTTATCACCTTTCCCTCAGCAGTCCACACAGCCAGATAGCTTCAGCCCAGATTTGCAGCTGTGATCTTTGTTTTGCAGTTGGTCCATACAATGGACTGGATGAGGTTTCCATTTCAGTCAGCCTCCTTTTTTTGACATGTAATTCAAATCTAAATGCTAATCTGCATTTGTGACTCAGAAATCTCTAAGACATCCTTACCAAAGAAAGAAAAGATGGAGCCTTCATGTAGAAATAGAAAGGTGATGTTTGAAGGATGTTTCTTAATTTTTAAAATGCAGGTAGTCAAGAACTTCTGAGATGTTTGTGTTCAATTTGCTTTGCCATTATTGCAACTGTTAAATTCAAGGTCTCCATAGGCTTCTTAGCCCATGTCTGAGTTGCAAATCAAGCTGTCTGCAAGTATACACTGCTGAAAACAAAGCAGGTTAGGGAGTTTTAATTTTAAGACAAATTCTGTTGTTAGATGTAAATCTCAGGTTTCCCAGGTGCAATCTTGAGGAGAGATCTTGAGGTAAAACTACAGTTTTCTCCGAACACAGTATGATTTACTTCCACAGAGGTAAGGAATTCTAAACTCCAGTTTCTGCCTGCATGTCTCAGGAAATAGATGGTTGGTTTGTCTGGCTTGGGATGGGCTGTTCAGTAGTGAGATCTTGTTCACAGCCATGGCATTAAAGGACCTTATCAACAAGGTGTCCCACTTAACTGAATTGAAGGTGGAAATATTACCATCTGCTATTAAAATGTAGCTTCTTATACTCTGCCAGAGACATAATAAGCATTTGGAGAGTTTTCTAACACATTGCCATTCATTTCCCCACATTGGATCTGTAGATTGAAAGGAACACAAAAAAGGAACCCTCAAACATACGCCAATAACACATGCATATTTATGCAGCCAGCAGTTCCCTTGTTTAAGGAGAATACTCAAAGAATTAAGTTTCATAATTTTCTGAAATAGCAAGGACATTTAAAGAACATCTGTGGATTAGTCTGAGTAAGTTTGTTCTGTGAATTGCTTGAAAAGAAAACAGACTCTTCCTAGGTATTGCAACAAATTGTTCCCAGCACTTCAGCTTAATACAGTAAATGAAAATTCAGAGGAAGCAGCACAATATTGGATGAACCTGCTTCAGAACATTGGCTCAGGCCACAAAGCAAGTAATTAACAAGCTGAATGAAGCATTTAAGCCCACGCCTTATCATTTATGTAACTAACCTTTGAGTTTTGGACGCACTGGTATGCTGCAGTGAAGCCTACACAGTGTTTCTTTTATGTGTGTGTATTGAGCAAATGGGAAATGCATACCCTGCCATTTGTTTTTCACATTTTCAGCACTTATCAGAGTTCTCTGGCTGAGTGATCTTATATTGCAAAAATGCACGCCTCTTGGTCCTTTTTTCTGTGGTGCAGTATGAATCTAGACAAGCCTCAGCCTTGTTGTGTGGGGGAATGTATTCTACTTTTAAGGGTGTTTTTGAGCTTGTTTAAAACATCATTAGTAGCACTAGAAAAAAATTAATTGAATGCTGCTTTTCACCAAAGAAGTGAGCAACAAAAAGAGTGACGGGGATTTTGCAAAATCCTTGTTTATGGAGACAGCCTTCAAAAACAGCTTTGAAAACAAATCAGGAATGCTGTGAACCAATGAGGTCTCAAAAGATGCAGTTTCCATCCTTGTCACACATCTGTTTTTCCCATCCTGAGGAACACTGGGCATGTTAGGAATGCTGAGACTGCTGATGACAACATTAGTTTCCTACAGAGCTCGTGAGATAGAAATGGAGTGTAACATCACCTCTGCACTTGGGAAATGAGTCATTTTGCTTATTAATGCTCTTGCTTTTGTCTCTCCCTCCTGTTCTTTTCTCCATCACTTTATAACCAGACTTATTTGGAGCTCTTGTGAGACAAATACCATTTCTCCTTGGCGGGAGGAAAATAAAATAGCATACTTAACATGGTTATATAACACTGCTATGCATGCCTAAAATGAGGTCATTTTGATTAATATATTTATCTGGTGTGCAGCTGTAACAGGACATGTAATTATGATTAAAAGACCACCGTTTTCTTAGTCTCTTTGCAATAGACTTTGGTTTTTGTAACTGATATCCCTGAACCTGATGGGAGTTAGTTGCTGGTTATGTCATAATTTGTGTCCTTGGGCTATGGTCCTAGCCTTCCAAACCGCAGAAAATCGTTGTAGTGTGAAAACACAATTTCCTTCCTCTCTTCTTTCCTCTGTCAGAAGTTAGGCAAGAATTCTGCACTAATTATGTTTATTAGAACTAATCCAGCAGCATATGCATAGAAGGAGGAAAGAGAATGGGGCAAACTGTGGAGTTCCTTATAGTAGGAAATGTTGCTGGATGATGGAGAAAGTAAAAAGATGAGATGAGTGACAAAGCCAGTTACAGTGAGCCAGGAGAAAAAGTGGAGCAGCATGCTGCAAATGTCTCTAGTATCATCTGTGGGAAAGAGAGAACCGGTGGAATCTGCTTTTGGAATACAAGCAGATGTATTTTTCTTTTGGGATGTTGAACTGCCATTCTTCAAAGTTCTGACGCATCCGGTTCTATTTCGGTTTGATGACTCCTAACGAGACACGTTAGGCGGCTGCTGCTCAGAAGCCAGCATTTAAAAACACTGTTTTTCTGTTCCACTCTTTCTGGCAAAAAGCTCGTTATTCAAGTACTTGCTCTAACCTTTAGTTACCCTGGTTGCATAACTGGAAAGCAGCATCCCACCATGCACTTCTGTGACCCAGTTGTGCCTTTCCAGTAGTGACTTTATGAGTTATGAAAGGTGTGTCTGCCACATTGCTACAGAAACATTTACTCTACTGACCCTGATTTCCTAAATATTATATAGCCATTGTTCACTAAGGAGTAAAAACAATGTAAAAAGCATGTGGAAAAAAAAACTTAATTCTGCTATGTTGAAAATCCCTGTGTTACGCTCTTTAGCCTTGATAGTGTTTGGACTTCTCATTGATAAAAAAAAATACTTGTAGAACCAATTTTAAAATCATTAATGCTTCAGTAATCTTTCAAAATGAATTTTAGATGGTACATTCAGTACTAATAGTCACAGTACAAATCATTGACTCATCCAAGGAAGAGCCTGAATAACAATTGCTTTGTTGAACTGATTTGCAGTCTAAATTGTGATGTGCAGCTTTCACATTTTCTAGACTGTCTGCAGACTTGCTAAAATCCTTCCACATTATCGTATCATCTATTACCCTGTATTCTCCTCATGATAAAACCTCCCTGTGGATGAGAATGAATTTCTAATGTTACATAGTGAAAACTGTTTATTGCTAGCATTACTTTTGCAAAATCTTTCTGTAGCTCATAGAAAACACAAAAGAGACATGTGCTTGGTTTTCTTTGCCATCACATAATACAGCATAAGTCAGTTATATAAATAAAGTCCCTTACATAAATAGCTTATATCTACTTTCATTTATATGGAATTATAAATCAAGAGCAGATCTACTGAAACAAAAGATGTTACACTAGCATAAAAAAGGTATTGACAGCATGTGCATACTTTCATTATATGGATTCTCTCAGCCAGTGATTTTTGGGCTTTAACAACTTGAAAATCATCCTGTCCTAAGAGGTAAAGTATTTAGTATGTGTCAGCTGAAGGCTGGTCTTCATAGCAAAGCTTGTCCTTTATATCAGTATATTAATTTTTGGTATCAATATGCAATTTATCTGTGTAGTTAAAATATAACATTACTCTTGTCTAGTAAGCGTGACGTAACCAGTTCTTCTGTTGTGTAGGTTTTAGAGAGCTTGATATTAGTGACTGATGATAAAAGCCTGTTTGAAAATCAGGAAGACCTTTAAAAACCCATCCTAGCCCTACAATAGTTTAGTAAAGCAGTTTCTAGTCTTCTTTCATCTGTACATGTGGCCAAGAGCCTGAGGTGGCATTCCTTACCTTGTCCTTGGTTGTGAGTAGTGTGGAGCAAAGACCAGGCAATCCTTGGTTCCTACAGCAGAGCCTAAAGAACTGTTGAGAAGTCTCTTTTGAGGGTAAAAACTGCTGCCATTATACCTTTCACCCAGTCACACAGAGAACCATGGCACATTAAGAGGTGTTCCAGGATTTTGTGCCGTCTCATTTACAGAATAAAAGCACGTTCCTGACAACATTTGGAAGCTGTGGCAGGTCACAGCCAGGAGCTGTCCCATGGCCTGCCCTTCCCTCTCCCAGTGTGGCACAGGCTCCTGGTCCCACGCACAGCAAAGTCAGCTCAGGGGCTCCTGTCAGGGAACTGGGGAGCAAGGGCTCACTGCAAGCACTGGCTTTCCTTTAACTGCTTTACAGGAGAGAAATCATCCAAAATTGCTAATGATCATTTTAATATGGAGCATTATGTAAGTGTGGATGACTTTAGCATATTTCAAATACCATTTGAATCAATCTGTGTAGGTACACTGTTATAAAACGAGGACATAGTGAGAAAGAAGTTGGGAAATATTTTGCTATCCTATATTTGAGTTAAATTCTGTTTCATATTGCATCTCAACCTCTCTTTTTTTATAAACACTCTTAAAGCTTTCAAAACTAAAGTTATGACCTAAAAACAAGTTTAGATTAACACGTTCCCAATAAAAGGTCCAGTTTTGACTATTTACTATTTCCTGATGAAAACACACTTTAACCAAAACTTCCTCTGATCAGACACAAATATATTTTGTTATAGATAACAGAGGCCTTGACACAATGAGTTGTAGGCCTGTGCCCTGGATTCTAAAGTACATGCAGAGCCTGAACAAGCTTACATTAGAGGCCAGCAAGGCAACCTGTGACCCCAGCAGTGGCTGGGGCTCAGGCAGCAAGTCACAAGCATGCTACATCTTGCTTAAATGACAAGGCAAACAAAGCAGCCCATACATATGTGACTTGTGAAAATTTTTCAAATCTTCATATTTTTTGTAGAATAAACTCTTAGTATTAGGTTTATGAATAAAGGTATTCTCTAGCTTTATCTGTGAAGTTGAGTTTGATATGGAAGTTCTTAAGTGGTCATCACTGAAAACAGTCCTCTCATCACCACACAGACACATTAATTAGCTTAAATGTGGCTGGGATGCACTCCTGCCTGAGACAGTGACTGAAAAGGTATCCTGGTCATGGGCTAAAACCACAGCAGCCTGTAAAGCAAATAATAATGCATCAAAGGAACCAGAGCCCAGAGGAGTGCAGGGCAGTGCAATAAGCCAGGCCTTCTTCAGCTCCCATTCGTTTCACTTTACCACAGCAACAAAGGAAGAGAGGAGGGGAAATAAAACCAAGCCCAAAACCTCCCCAAAAACTGTCCTCTTTTACAACATCTGAGGTTTGAACAACTTAATTTCTATAGTTTGGCTTCTTGACTTCAAGTGTTGTTGTGTGACTGCAGGATATAGGAGTTGTTCTTTGTTCCTTTAACTAAAACACCTATAAAAAGCAGCTCCCATGTAATATTTGTTCACCTCTGTAGTTGTTATGCAAGCCAAAAAGTAAAGAAGACAAAAATTTTAATTAGGAAACAATTCTCCACACAGACTTTGTTGGTACAACATAGTTATAAGTACATCTACAAACACATACAGGTTCTTTGGACTATGATTTTTTAAAATATATTTTATATGACAATGCAAACAAATCTGGAAAAAACAAATTACTTTAAACTTATGTAGAGGTAGCTGAACAGTATTCTGTCCAGTGATATGAGAGTATAACTTAAGTTTCATTTCAAGTTCATTACAGTGCACAAAAGGATGTTTTACAAACAAATGGAATATACAAGTCCACAAAACATTTTATTTAAAATGGCTTGATAGATATATTTCTGGCACTCTTGTAACCACATAGCTTGATGGAATTAAATTGGACAAGTATATGGTTCCAAATTAAGACATCTTACACAGATAGTCTTTTGCTCCTCATTTTTGTACTTCTCCCGTTCCTCATCAGGGAATTATAGAAGCTATTACATTGTTTTTGCTACACTTCTGCTCTGTAAACCTTTGTTCTGCAAACTGAATGTAAAGATTAAAAGCTGCATATGTTTTATATTTATAAAATATATGGCTATGACTATTAAAAAGCTCAAGAATGGCAATAACAGAATACAGGCACTTCTATGTGAGGGTTACTTTAGACCTTATGAAAATCCAACATCAGTAAGCACTTCACATGATACCTGGATGAGTAAGTCAATGTAATAGTTCAGGTTTTTGTTATCCACCATTTTAATCCTATCTAAGCAGATTAATTTCTTTCTTCTTTCAGACAATATTTATTTAGCAAAGTGTTTCAAGAGAGTCACTTTGCTCAAACTACCATTTTGCTATTGCCATAAGACTTTCAGTGATTTACTGGGCTTTGGAAATAAACCCCAGCTCCCAAACTACATGCTGCACTAGTTACAGTTTCAGTTGTGAATTAAATGAGAACTAAGCAGGGGTTGAAAAGAGGGATTGTGTTCATCTGATGTAGGACTTGGGGGAAATGGGGAGCACTACCCTAAGTGCATATAGGTCCATGGGGTTTTTATGCACAAAACCCCTTTAGTTAATTTTCACTTTCTTTTTTAAATAAGTGTTTGTGAACATGTTCTCCATTCCTAAACACTGCATTTAAATACAACTCCTGTCATTGATTTAAACACCAGTAAAACTTCAGCACCAAGTAGAAATCATTAAAAAGAAAAATTTTCACAATGAGAACAATCAGCCATTGGAATAATCTTCCCAGTGAAGTGTTGGATTTCTCAACATTGGACACTTGTAAGATTTGGCTGGATAGCCTGCTGGACCACCTTGTCTAGACCATCCTTCTGCCAAGAAAAGATGGTCCAGCTGATCCTTGAGGTCCCCTCCAACCTGGGATTCCATGATTCTGTGAAAAGACCATCTAAAACAGAACTCAACTCTCTGAAGCTCTTTCTCTACAGCACAGATTAAGACAGACCTGCTACATCCAAATCCACTTTTTTTTTTTGAGATTAAAACAATCTTTGGATCAATAAATCCATGGTTGAGGTGTTCTGTCAGTAAGCAGTGGTTCAGGACAGAAGGACGGGCGAGCAACACCTCAGGTTCAGTCTGAGAGCTGCTGTCTCTTATTGCTACACTGTGATGGGAGACAGCAGCACTTAAAGTAATTACAGAAAAAAAGCAAGAGGAACTTGTACAACTAAACACCAGAATGTCACTTAAGACTTAGCATAAAGGCCTATCACACCATTTTATCATTTCATTATTAGAACTACTGAACTACTGTCTAAGCAGCCTATGCATTACTTATGCCCCCACAATGATTAATCAATACTTCTGAGCACACAGGAAATGCAAGTTTGAGTCATGATTTGGTTTGTTGGGTTTTTTTGTTTTTAGCAGATGAGCAAAATTGGTTATAAAACTGGCTTTGGTGTCTAGAAAAATGTGAACAGCTTAAATAAAATATTCCCCCAATTAGTATTTTATCTGATCAACGCTATTTCTATAATTAAACTGAAGGTATTTTTAAATGTGCTCAGCTGTTTATTCATGCCTGTGATAAATGTTGCATTTACATCCTTGTACTTATTTATGCAACTGAAAAAATCAGTGACAGTGTGGCATACCCAGATTTTTTTTTAAACATTCATTACTGAAACTTTACCATCTCAACATCATGTAGGCTAAGGGTACTCCTTGTCCAGCTTTTCCTAGACAGCTTTGTGTTCCCTAGCATACATCCTTCTCAGTACTGGTTTTCATTTCTGATGGAATTTGCAGACTTTAGCCATTAATCTAGGATGTGTGGCCACAGAGCAGCCCCAGAGAGAATGCTACTGTCCCTGTACAGATGGAATTTTGGTTTGTTGTGCATATGCAGATCACCCATTTGCATTACAGGCAGCAGGTCCAGTGTTTCCAGGCTGGACCTGCTCTGGGTGCTCAGGATGCAGGGCATACACACAAGTCTCTACTTGGAAGTTCTGGCAGCTTTACTCAAGGCTAACAGAAAAGACAATATTCATCTTTAAAGTCAAGGATTCTTTCCACGACATCTTTTCTAAAACAACAAAATAGGCAGAATGAGTATGTAGAAGACACAGTGTGCGGGATTAAAAAAATAATTACATCAGTGAGAAAACAGTTTAAATTAGGTATTTAAGCTCCTTTTCTCACAGATAAGAGTAACAAAAGTGGAAGCTTTTTTCCTGTGGGAGCAATATGAGACACTTATGCTCTGCAATAGTACATAATGGTTTGTGGAAGAATTGCATTTAATGCAGCTTCACTTCCAAACAAGTAGAAATCACTTTGTTGTTGACTTACGAAGACAAAACGCCACAGCAGGTGTCAGCCACCATCACCTGGTACTGTTCAGAAGATGGAGGTGTTTTTATGCATTGTTTACAGCATGCCAAGGACCACTCGTGGAGAAAGTGCAGCAATCCAGCAGTATGGAAGGAAGTTACAGCATTTCCAAGTAGCTCAATGCAAAGAAGGTACAGATTCCATGTGCACCACAAGGGTGAAACATGTTTGTCTTCCATTTGTTTCTTTGGTACCCTTATAAAAAAGATCTACAGAATTTAACAAAAGGGGAACAAAGGTAGCTTTATGGAAACTACTTTTAACTAATAAATATTTCTGATGAGATAATGGAAAAACATGCAGAAAAAATTACATTAAATTCTACTGCATTTTTTTTCCTAAAGGCATGAAATGGCAGAGTGCTATCCTAGATAAAAAACCCCAAAGAAATTTATAGCATTCCATAACATTCTCACTTCATTCTAGTTTTTGCCACTGAAAAGGAAAACAGTAGCTTAGAATAAAAGGCCCAGTTTTGCTCACATTGAAATCAGTGAAAGTCAAAATCAGATGGAGGTAAGAGCAGTCCCAGTAAGTGGTACACTGAAAGCAATAAAAGCAGCAAAACAAGTATATGAACTGTTGATTAAAAAAAAAAAATCAAAACCAAGATACTTCCTGTTCTCATTTCTGCCCTATTTTTACCTGCTTTACAGCTACAAGTAATCACGCTAAAATTCACTTGCCTTCCTTGGGAGATAACTATTATTAGCAACACTACCCAATCTCTTAAGAGAAAAGCAATGGCTGGGTAGATATTTGAAGCTAACAGAAACCTGAAGATTGGGGTGAAATAAATAGCATTTATTACAACATATTCCTTCTTGTGTGACACAAACTACCCTCCGAGTCCTACAGTTCAAAATAACTCCCCCCTCCCCCTCCCATACACACACTCCAAAGCCAAATCCCAGCAAACACTTAAAAGAAATAAAACTCATCTTAACAGCAACAAGAGTTGATGGGAAAAAAAAAAAATCTATGTATTAACCTACAATGAAATGACACCAGTACTTCCAGTTTTCTCTAGGGTAAGCCACTTTCCACATATTGCAGCTCTTTCTTCGCAGTTGTTTGTAGCCATTGTCCATTTTTGCAAGAAAGAGTTCAGATATAAATTCAACTTCAAGTTATTCCATTTTGTGAAATATTAGGGGTTAGATCCTTCTGTCACCAATATGGTCAATTCCCACTGACATCAACCATCAGTACTTGAATTTACCCAAGCACATAAAGACGTGCTTAAGCAGGTGCTTGACTGTTTGGTTGTATCAGGAACCTCACCACAAGCATAGGATGAACCTTCAACAGCTGTGCTTGAATTAACTCAGACAATCTGTGTATTCAAAGACTTCAAGGCAGGATGTTTTGGGGGCGTTCTTAAGCTACAGTTGAACTGGGGATGAGTAGAAAAACATTCAAAGTATTTCAACACAAATAACTGAAAAATTATCAAAGCAGTTGCTTGTGCACTGCAAGAATTATCATTTTTGCCCCCAGTCATAAATACAGGGTAAAAACACTATAAATAAAGCAGCTCACTTTCCTTTAGTGAATGAACACATAAATAATATACATTTTGAAACAAAAAAATCATAGTGCAAAAATAAATTATCAAACAGAAGTTGTGAACATTATTTTACACAATGCTATATAAAACCTGAACCATTTGAATAAAAGACTTTGCAGTTCACTGAAATAATGCAGCAACCTTATTATTTCTGCTTCACATTAAACTGCACAGTTTATCCTTTATCCACTAAAAAATAAAAATAAAATAAATTAAAAAACCCTTAAGATTTTTAAAAGGTTTATGGCAAACAAGATCACTTTTTGTTCTATCACATTTGTTATTAATTTAGCAGTGCAGTGATTGAATACTCGTCTCAGTTCCAAACGGAAACTATTGAAGTATCCATAAACATCCCCTGCTCTTTATAAGTCATTCTCTTTGAAATTCAGGCTTGAAACATCCTGACACTCAAATCTGTAAGACATTATTGCAGTTAGATGAAGTTACAAGAGTCAGCCTGCAGTCAAGGGCTGCGGGGGTGCCCAGCTCTGCTCCTCACCGTCACCGCGACCTCGCCCGCGACATGAACGCCAGGACGCGCCTGATGCCGTTCAGGCGGTCCTTGAGGGACTTCATGGCCAGGAACGGCAGCTGAGCTCTGTTCTCGAGTGGAAGGACAGCCAGGACCCACCAGCACCAGGCTGGCCCATTGGGGTTAGCCTGCAGCCAAAGGGAAAAAAAAAAATTACAAGTCAGGATTCATACAGCTGGTAATTTCTTGTTTTTGAGGACTTAACTATGTAGCAATGTAGCAAGTAGATCATTTCATTGCCAGCCTAATGGCTTGTGACTACTGGTTGGCCTGAAACAGATTACAAGCAAGTGGCACCTTTCCTAAAAACAGGATGTTAAAGGCATTTCTATTACTACCAACAATTTATAGGCTGGGCCTCATGGATTTTTTAAAATCTGTTATTTTCCCATGTTATTACTGACCCAGCTCTTTGGGATTCCTGTCTTCCTTCCCCATACTTTATGACACTACCTCATATTTAGCTCTTGTTGTTATATTCTGTTATTTTAGGACCCCACCCTTTGCAGTCCTTTTAAAAAAGTAACAAGCTTCCAGTTGCCTATTTACTCTCAGTCATTTAAGTGGGGAAGTAGGGCAGGCAAAAAGGCAGTTCAGTCTCCTGGGATTAATGCAGTGAGATAAATAGTCTCAGAAAGTTATCAACCTTATATATGAGCTTTTTCTTTGCAACTGTGCTGCCACTGGTGCGTGGCAACAGAATTTAGAGGCTCAGCTTACGTGGTGTAAATGCAGAGTATTCATATTTTCATCTTAAAACACATTCCTGCCAGCTTATCAGATATCCCTGCTATTCCTGTCTCTAAAAGTTACATAAGCCACTGACTCTGGATACCTGTGGGTCAGGATCCTTAGCTGGCATTGGACCAAAATGACTGAGAATTCGACTTTTGAGTGCTTGCTTGAGGGAGTTAAACCACGTATAAGCCTGGTCATAGACGGAGTCATGGAGAACAAGTAATGCAGCATACTCTTGTCCTTGCACCTGGAATGAGAAATGACAGGGGGAAGGTTACTGTTAGTTCAGCCAGCATGCTGGGGAAGGCATAGGATTTTCATGGTTGAATAGGGGAAAGGAAAAAAAAAGGCATGCCAAAAGAGTTCTGGAATAAATACTGAGAGCTCATTTGGTGTTTCCCCTTTTGATGACCCTCCCTTATCCAAATTCTTCACTTTGCCTGTATTCTAAACCAAAAATATCTATTTGTAGAATTTGCACTTTCTGGATTGTTGTATGAAGAAACCTTTACAGAAACATTGCACAAAAACAGAAAAAAAAGATTATGCAAAGTTGTTAAAAAAAATCAGTAGAGCCTCAGAATAGACATTTTATCTTCCCATTACATACCAAAAGCTCTTAAGAATTAATGCAAGCAATTTTGAAGGTTATGGTGCACCCAATCCTGCTGCTTCTTACGTGAATGGGGATTTTTTAACTGGCCTCCATAGAAATGGTGTCAGGTTCCTCCTCTACCCTCTTATAAACTGCAGTTATTCTGTCTAAAAGAGCAGTAAGATCTCATCCTGGATTCCCTTAGTCTGGTCCTCTGATAAACACCTCCAGGAAACACTCTTCAGTACATGGGCAGAGTGTGTGCATGCTTGTGCTAACTATTACGTGTCCCACCTTAACTATGAGCAGTTATTAAATACCAAAAATCTGTTTTATTAGAAACTCCTACAAGAAAAAGAATTAATTAAAAATATACATACTTTGAATTCCACATGTAATACAGTTTACATGAAATATTTCTAAATTTACCTTTTGATCCTCAATGTACTCAATATCTGCTGTATTATATCCATCACGCTGGCTGTGTTGGATCACCTTAAATCTCCTCTTGCCAATGCTGTCTACAACAGAGCGACCATCAGCAAAGAATTCAACATTTCTTATCTCCAGAATGCAGCCATAATCTGCAAACCTATTGAAATCAGAACAAAAGCAAGTAAATAAATCTTATTCTCTCCACCCTGAGTTCCACAGAGCTGCCATACAGCCAGTCCCTACCACAAAGGTATTTACCAATGTCAGCTCATTTCTATTGTTCATAGCACTGACCTGCTGTAGTTCAAATTATTCCACAATTGTTTGTAAAACTATCAGGAAGATTCAGACTGTCTAATCTGATTAATGCTAACTGGATGTTTTGGAATACAGGAAGCATCTTATGAAACTGGAAGACACACAGATCAGAAGCAAACTTTCTCCATAATCCTAATATGTTCAGTCAATTTGTACAGAAGGACAAGTGCAATTCAGAATATTAGCATTATGGAAGGACTAGGAAATCTATGAAGAAAAAGGTTTTTGCACAATTTCAGCAGATTTTACTTTGCAGGTGGGTATTTTCTGCAAATTATACTTTTCACAGAGTATACGTACCCAGTAAGTTTATAGCATAAAAAGAAGGAAGAAAAGCTAAATAGAGAGTCAAACATTGAAGTCAAATTACCTAAGACTGACTGTAAATGGCTCAATGTAAATGCTCAGCCAGTCCTTAGGAAGGTCCTGTTATACCTCTGCAGCTTCCACTAGAAATATATAAAGGATATAAACATATCCCATAATTTAAGGAAATTTAGCCCAAGAATACACCCTACTGTCATTTTGATTTCTTGTGCCAAAACATTCAGCAGATTTGAAAGCAGGAGAAGAATACACTTTATTTTCATGTATTACAGGAGGTCTGCAGCTCAATCACATGCTACACACATTCAGTTATGGGTGTTTTGAGAGAACAGACTGTCATATTAGTCAGAACCCAAGTGCTCAAGAGGAAAACTTCTGTCTCCTCAATGTCCTTAACCTACGTGATTAGGAAGAAACTTCCTCTGCTGGAAAACTACCCCAGATATTACAGCCATGGACCTTTCTGCACCTCTCCACTGGCTCCAGACCAAGTGGGTACCTCAAGCTCTTCACTCACCCCTTGACAGGGTCGCTGATGCACATCCCAAACTGCTTGGTGCCAGTCTCCATGCACCGCCGGATCATCAACCGATAGCACGGCTCAAAGATGTGCAAGGGACACGGGACTGTAGGATAAGCCATTGTGCACACAAATATGGGAACATTCTTATTCAGGCTGGAAGAAAGAAAGGAAAAGTCAGATATGACCTTTTACCAAACTACTGACACATAAGTCTCATATTCTTTAAAATTATGACACCTTTAAATAGGAATTATGGCATCTTTAGAATAAAATTCTTAATGGAATAAAGAAAGCTAAAATTATTGGTAAAAGCTTAATTCTATTCTTAAAATTATTTTCCCTTCAACTGACTAAATACTATAGAAAATTCTATACCACTTAATAGCAGACAAATTTTTCATTAAGCTTTCTGGCTTTGCTTGTGAAAGCATTATTGGATCTCTAGTATTGCTTTTATTTATTTTATTTCCCTTAATCCCATTTCTTCCCTACCCAGTATATTCCAAATCCCATCCTGTCAGACTGCTTCTCACTCTGTGCCTTTCATAGAGGTCCACTGAAAGCAGACACATTGCTTTGTACTTAGTTTATAAAGCAACCTTCTGCATTTCTTCTCTTTGTTCTTTAGCACAGTGTCTAGTTTTTATGCTCACTGAAGCACAGTTTCCCCTGGACCCTGTTCTCCGAAACCACATGATACAGAGAAAGAAGCTCCATCAGCATCTCAGCTCATGTTCCACAGCAGCCAGAGCCATTCACAGCTAACAGCAGCAGAATTAGAGTTGGGATTTTACATAAATGGATTACGTACTTGGAAAGCTCTGCTATTTCCTCTTCATAAATCTTTCTCCTTTCAGTGAGTTCTTCTGGAAGATATCTGGCTATTAGCTCCTCCATTAGCACTGTTTTACAGTATTTCCTCATAGCCAAGCACTGCAGTAGGAGCACACACAAGCAGTCAGAGAGAACACCCAGCACTTCACAGTGTATGGTGCCTGTGCAAAGGGCATCACCCATCACCCCCATTTTCTCATGTCTGTGATTCTATCATCTGTCAAACTTGCCTCTGAAGAGCTGTTTTTTGAAGTATTCCCTGTGTTACAGACATTTACTTAGGAAATCTGGAAAGCAAAAACCACCTACAAATTTCCTAAGTACAGGCCTAGTCTTAAGGTGTGAACAGAGACTAGCCATGCTTGGCAACTCACAAGAGCATTTGAAAAGTCACATTCTTCCTGAGTTATGTAATATTGCTTTTGTGTTGGAAAGTATCAAGTCTGTCTGAAGGTGAAGTTGCTCCTACCACGTGCACTTGAACTTATGCTGAAAAAAAATCCAAGTATTACCTCTGAGAGCCCTTCCTTGCACAGGGGACACTTTGGGTTGTGATCCAAGCATCTCTCCAGACATTTGAGACAGAAGGTGTGTCCACAAGGTGTAGTGACAGGTTCATAGAAGAGCCTGGATTGGAAAACCCAAGAGCAAAAAGACAACAATATCGTGTACTAAAGAAAAAGAAAAAAGTTGCTACCAAAAATAGCTGAATTCATTCACTAACTTAACTACTGACTACTACAGGGATAAAGCTGCTTCTTGCTTTTAATTTCTTCAACCAACTTTTGTATTATTCAGCCTACAGACTCTGTTATTGCCACCCAACATGAAAGGCAGCCCATGAACTGCAACTTCAGTGAATGTGAGGGACAATATTGTCACAAACTTCCAACAAGCCAGCATTTAATTTTCCTCTGTGTGAGCAATAAACAGACCTAGAAGTTGGACCATCTGACTTCACTAATGAAATTGAGCAATACTTGCACAACTATTACTGAAATTTTGTGATTACTTGTATGTTAGGAGCTAAGCACAAAATACCTATTTGCAGTAATAGCCCACATAAGTAATTGCAATCAACTGGGGCTTGGCAGCTCTGGAATAAATGGTGGAACTCAAAGATCCTGGAGGTCTTTTCCAACCTAAACAATTCTATGATTCTATTATTGCCAGCTCTAATGGCTGTTTTTTTTTTTAATAGAGTTTTTAACCTTCAAGTGACTGCTTTTCTGGAAAATGAGTGACAGGAGGTTCATGTTTCATCTGGAAGTATAGTTAAATATATAAGGCCAGGTCTGCAAAGTATCATGGTACCTATTCTTTATCCATTTATAGGACCTCTATGACATTTATTTTCATGTAAAGATTTTCTTCCATATTATGATTATGTGATATTGCTAAGTCATGTTTCCTTGTCAATAAGGACCTTAAGGAGATGTAAATAATATAGAAGTTTTTTTTAAAAATAGAAACAATTCAAATCTAGAAACTAAATTGTCTGGAATATACTACATTTTCAATATACTGTCTAAGCATTTTAAGGTCTTAAATACTAGTTTCATTATAATTTAAGTGAATTAATAATTTTTCTTAAAAGTATTAGCTTATCAAAACAGTACACTATGTTCTATTAAACATGTGGAAATTACAATACGTAAACCCACATTTATTATAATCTTTGACAAGATGAGTGTATTTAAGAATGCAATTGGCTTTTAACAAGACTGCCATAGAGAGTTCATTAAATGTCATTAGTTACTAAAAACATTGACATTTAAGCAATGGAACATATGAAACGGTATCTAAAATGCCACACCTATCCTACTGCAACTTGATGGTGTAATTAAAAACACCTGTTAACTGTTTCATGAACAGAAACCTCAGTTAAACTATGTGAAACACTGAATTCTACCCTGTGTTCCAGTAAGCACTGCACTGCACATGTAATTATTTGGTAGGGACTGAGTAAATCTGAAATGTAGCATAAAGACAAGATACTCCTCTTAAGATTCCTGAGTCTGCCCTAGCTCTCACAAAAGCCAGCAGCAGCTTTTCCTAACAACTCTAAGAGGACCTGGACATGCTCCATGACTTGCAGAAAGAAACTACACACCAAGGCTTGTCATGACATTATTTTGAGCTACAGTAACACAGAAACTAAGCTGCTGCAGAATAATTCTCCTTTCCTCACTAGTATCTTGCTTTGACTACTTGGTATTTTCTGCTTGCTGCTGGAGCGAAGGTAGATCAATAACATTTTTGTCACTCCATCAGACAAACAGGTTAATGACAGCTCCTGCAGTTAATTGTGAACAGGTCAGTAGGTTACTAGGTAATTAGTCCAAAGCATCTCAGGAACCAAAACCCCAAAACACTTCTGAAGAACATGGCAGGAAGTAATTATAATCAGTCTGCATAAATAACAAGAAAGATCTTAGGAGAGCTTTCCCGAGCACAAGCCTTCCTTGTGCAGTGATGTTACAAAGCCAACATCCTCCAGAAGGCAAGGCCTGCATTTGGGACTACAATTCCAAGCACAGCACCTATCCCATCCTCTGTACTGCAAGGGAAACAGTAATCCTTGGGCTAATTCCTTAACAAATTAATTGTAGTCTGGCTGTTTCTGATTTAACAGAGGATGAGAAAGTAGGATTAATTAGTTTTATTTAAAACATCTGAAAAATGCTTTGTGGACACTATGATAAACAAGTAGAATCACTAAATCATCTAAGATTAATTGTGTGGCTTTCTGTTAGAGGAAAGTTTTGCTCTTTGCACTATTGAATGTTTTGACAGCTGCGTAAACTTTTGGAACATATTTCAGCTGTAGACAGGCAGAGGGAGAGGGGGCAGATCTTATTTATTCCAAGCAGAAGCAAATCAGACAATACAGCAGTTGGTCCTCAAAGCTTTCAGTTTGCCTGAAACAAATTGAAGCCTCCTCTTCTGCATACAGACAACAAAATCCAGCTTTCTCAAAACACAGGCCTTCCCAAGTAAATCCCTAAAGAGGCTATCTGCTATTTAAGAATTAAAAAATATTGTGCAAAACTAACCCCAACATGAATTATAGATAAATCTGGGTAATTAAAATAACCAAACAACCTAAGCAACTCTCACTGCAGCAAGTGAAACACCTTCCCAATATTTCTAAGTCACTAAAAACTCCCCACAAAGTATTTGCCAAAGTTAAAATGTTTTGTACAAAACAAGTAGTAAAATAGATGCAGTTGACAACTCCTACTTGTTTTACTAAGCCATTGCTGTTCCCAAGAATAACTGTTGCTTAACTGGAAGAGGAAATCTTCAAGCAAATGGAGTGACTGCCTCAGTGAAGTGAGGAACACATCTCTTAAGCAAGAAAGTTAAAACATACTCTTGCTTGCTCACAAGTTCCTCCTGTTGCAATAGCAGCAACACAGTACCTCACATGCAAACTCAGAATATTCATTGGATGTGGTCTCTTTAGGTAGTTTGTGCTTTTCTGACAAACAGCTCTACAAATTCCCAGATGACAAACTGAGGGTTTGTGCACTGTGTCAGTGGTGAGAGGAAATCTTTCAGACACCTTCAGTAACACTCTTCACCCTCATGTGGCTTTGTGTACCCTTTCCAAAGCAATCAGTAGCCCAGAGAAGACCAGAGAATCTCCATTCATCAACAGTGCTCAGATCCAAAGGTCTAGAAATGCATCACTGGAGTAATAATCACAGTAAAAGATTTTACTGATTTCATGCCACAGGCAAAGGTAAGTACCAAGTCAGCTAGAAAATCTCTAAGTCATAAAAGGGAGGAAGTTACAGCTGGAAAGCTATAGATATCTGTGAGCAAAGAACACACCTCATACACAGGGAGCAGTCCAAATCTGATGGATCCACAACTTCAAATGGAATATGTTGTCCAGTACTGTTTTCCCTAGTATCAACTACATCTGTCAATAAGAAAAAAAAAGAAATTCATGTAATCAAACAAAACTATGCCAGCATAATGCTATATTATGTATTTACACCAGCATCTGATATTTAAATGTGTGTTGTATATACTTGCAACTTACTGAACCATGAAGCATCATTACAGTAATTTCTAGGCAAAGTTTCAAATTCTGCCTTGGCACAAATCAGCACATCTCCCCTTAATTTTGGTCACATTATACCCTCTTTCAGAGGGATCAATCTGGCCATGCATTAGCAATCAATGTCAAAAGACTTTTTTTAGAGCTGAAAGTCTAAAGTGAGACAAATTCTTCTCTCATACCATTGTAAATACATCCTACAGCATGAAAACAAGGCCAGACATCAAGAACAAATAGAGTTGGTACTTTCAGACTTTTAAAATTATTACAGAAAGTGCTAAGACCATGTGCAACACTGATGTTCTTAAAAATATTCAGAGCTCTGCTGAGAAAAGCACATGACCCAACCTTCTTTGCCCCTTTTTAGACTTCTTTTCTCTGTACACACAGAGCAAGATTCCACGACATGCTTGCCTTGATTAGGCAAAAGAGAAAATATAAAAGGCAAAGTGCAATTTGGTCCCTCTTTGTCTGAATCTTATAGAAGAAAAGCTTCAATGGGTTGCATGCCATGGAACCTGTCCTGTGTGTAATTAAACATACCTTTCTTCATCAGTTTGCAGGGCACCTCAGCATTTCGCATCTCCTCTGAGCAGCACTTCCTTTTCAGGAGGCTGCACTTCTCAGAGATGAGAAAAGTAGATTCTGGCACGGAGGTGAATTTGTTCTCCTCCTCTGAGCAGTCCTTTTTGCTCTCTGTAATTTGTATAGATTTCCTCAAACTACCAGAAGTAGTTACATTTGGTTCCTCTTGAATGGAAAAACCCTTTTTCTGTTCCACATTGACCTGTGTGAAGAGAGGACTGACATTAGACCAATCTTCCAACAACTTGATAAGGAAAAAACTCAACCTGTCAAAAAACTTTAATATTATAGATCACCAGGAAGGACTTGGTAGGTCAAGAAGCAAGAGTTTGGGAATTGCTAATCCTAATTAAAAATAACCCAAACCCCAAAAAGCAAGCAACCAACAAATTTGATTTCTGCCCACCCCCGCCCCCGCCAACCCAGAGTGTTTTCTGTTATTTTGTGTGGCTTTAAAGCTTGAAGGTTGTGAAACTGGATTCAGGCAGAAATGTGGCTAGATCTCATGTTAAATATATTGTTATTATTGAACCTATGGGAAAATGCATATTGTTTATATCATGGTGATGGTATCAACCAACAGAAAAACCAATACAATGTCAGTTCATTTTAAGGAAGCAGTAAAAACACAAAATTTATACGAGACAAAATGCCCAGAGCTTCCTCCTGCAAGGCAGATTCCTTTCTCAGAGGATAAACCACTCAGGGTTTATCCTGTTATGGCCACAGGACGTCACCTGTCAGCTCTGTAACATCACGTCCCTGGGTGGGCCTGAGAACAGACACTGAGGATTGTGATGTGTAACATGCAGGAAGATGAGTGAACTGTCCCTTGAATGGCTTCATGAAAGTCATGTAAAAGGGTTTCTTGTCAGAATATCCTAACAGCCTTTCCATGGGGCAATGCCACATTCTCTTTTATCAGTCTCAACAAGGCAGCTCAAAACCTACCACTTCTGTTTTTAAGGACTAGCCAAGTTTTCTCCTAAATATACAATATATGCAAACCCCATACCAAAGTTCAGGCTTCAGTGAAGCAGAAGTGATCCTTACAAACCTATGAATGTAAACCTCTGCAGCCATTTACAAAAGTACAGCTGCAAAACCAAAGTTTTGAAGTAGCTAATATATCTTATGTGATTCTACTTATGTAGCTCTACAGTATTGTACAGACTGAGTATAAAGTGACTTTGTTACTGGGATCACCAGCTATAGCTCAGGTTAAAGCTCTAGATTTTAGCATTTCACAGCTTTTGAGGGTAACTAAATCCAATCTACAGAGGCCCCCTTCCACTACCAACTACGTGAAAGACCTAAAGACAATTACAGGAGTAGAAACCACTTAATTCTCACATAATTTGTCAGAGCAGAGGACTTCTATTAAAGAAAAAAAGTCAAATAAGGAGACTTCAGTAAGTTAACACTTGTTTTGTATGTTATGAAACTCAGTAAAAATTTGAGAAAATGTATACTCCTGTCTCCCAGAGGCAAAAAGGAGAGAAGGCTTCCCAATGTGAACACAGAACACACAACAAATTAGGAACCACACATCAGACTTGGTCTTTACCTTGAGCAACCTTTGTAGGTTATGGCTGGTGCCTCCAGATCCCACTGAATTTAGGAGATTCCCCTTTAATCTAGAGTGATGTGACAACAGCTGCAGGATATCAGGTAAGTGTTCCTGAGCATTTCCCGGGATGAGTGAAAACAAACTAAGTAGAAGCTGTGATATAAAACAGAACACTTCACTGCTTAGTTCCTTCCTTGCAACCTCTAAATGAAAACAAGTAAGGGAATAGCTGAAAGAAGCATCCAGGATTTTGTTAAAACCATTTAAAGAGCCCTTTAGACTAAGGTAGGAACAAAAAGTGCAAGAGCTAATGCAATACAGGCCAAACAGCAAGAAACATTTTCAGTTACACAAGCCCACAGAGTTATTAACCATTCTCTGTGATGTGACACACACATGCCTTTGTCCTCCTTGTCCTGCAGTTCAGGGCTCACCAGAAATTATTAACATCTTTCTTAAATGTTTTTGGGTTGTTGTTTTGTTTTTTTTTTTTTTTTTTGCTGCACATCACCTTTCAGTGGAGTTTACTAGTACAGAAAGCACTCATCTCACAGGCTTAATCCAAGATCAGTTGGGCAAATGTGTCTGATATTGTAAACTGTAGCTATTTTTAATTCACTTATGTGAGAATACAAAGAAAGGTAGGCAGTAGAAAAATGCCATTTTTTCATTTGCTATAGGAAAATAAGTGGATCTGTTTCAAGTAGCAGCTTGAAGCATCTTGTATGGCATAGATTATCAGATGAATATTTAAGGAAAGAAACAGAGCTGATTCACACTTCAAAAACTAATTTCAACATACTACTGAGGTGATCCTGCTGATGCCTGAGGAAGCCACATGACAGCTGAGATTTCTATTTAAAGCCAAAAAGGATTTCACAGGATCACACTGTGTCCAAACTAACACAGGCAGACAGTTAATACAAGCAGAACACCACAACTGCACCCAGAGAATTTGGTAAAACCTGGTGTGTCATCGTTATGCCAACAACCTGGAAATGACCCAGTAAAATATTGCATCATGGATGAACTCTGTCTGATGAGTGCACCAGTAATTCTTTCAGTCATAAAAAGCCTAGTTTTTCTCAGAACCCCACTGCTCAGAAATTAAATGTCTTGGAAACGGCTATTTGGAGTCAGAATTTAGAAACATATCTGTTTGTTTCTGGTCTTTTTGCTCTAGTGCACAGAAAGTCTTCCAGCATGACTGTGAGCACAAATCATGACATAATGACAATGAAAGACTGCATGGAACCCACTGGGAAAAAAGTAAACAAAACCCTCAAACATCAGTGACAAAAAATCCTCAGAGGCTGAAATCTCAACCATATATAAATGAGACAGAAATTTGATTTCACTACAGCCATTCAGGTTATACTCTGTTACCTTTGTGAACAGAGTTTTACTGTAAGAATTCTACTGTGCTTTTAGAAAGCCTTACGTGCTACAGAACATAGAAACCCTAATGTTCCCATCCCACCAGTGACTGAGAACAGCATAAATACACTGCCATAAAGGAAAATAAAACTATTATATTTTTATTGCCATAAGTAATCACTGCAACACTGACCCTTTTAACTAAGACAACAACAACAAAAAAGATCAGATGTCAAAATACTGATTTACAGGATATCAGAGATTTGAGGGGAGGGCAAAACAGCAGTATTCACAAAAGCCATATAATAATTCATACACATTGTAGGCTGCATCTGGAAAAAGCCTCACTGCAGATCCTTTTTTTTTGCTTATTTAGCATTAATTATTAGCAACCCAAAAAAACTATTTTAAAACTACTCTTCCTTTGTTGACTGCTTCCTCTTTCACACCTCCTGCACACATTGACACTTGGGCAGCATGACTGGCAGTAGGAAGAAAGCTGCTGCTCCCAAGTGGAATTTGATGAGTGCTGCGTGTTGTGCTCTGCCAGTCACTGGCCTGATATATCATTCAATAGCAGCTCCCCCTCTTCTGCACTCCAGCATTGGTAATAAATTCCCAGGCTAGGAATCAATTAGAAATTTGAGAATCATAATAGTCTGTGGGTGGCAATTATTAACAATTCAATTTTCCTTTAAATTTTTTGATGCTAACACTGTAACTGTTTTCATTGAATGGCTGCTGAGTACATTTTCTTGCTACCTTCCTATCTTCAGATCAGCAATACACAACTCAAATGTGAACAACAGTCTGGATTTGTATCTCCATCCAGCTCTCCACAGTAATGAGAGAGAGGGAAAGAAAAAAATCATATACTCCTTTATGAGAGGCCACTGAAAACAATTGTGCAGTTCCAGATGACTTGGGGAACTCACCTTTTGTGCCTCAGACTTGGCTGTCTTGTTCCCAGTATCTAGAGCAAGGCAGAATAGAAACTCCCTTAAAGCTTCTTCTGTTTTCCCCAGATTAGCTAGTGCTTGTCCTTTCCTTAGGTGACCCTGCAAGGAAACACATCCACAGCTGCAGCTTTCATCAAGAGAATATGCAATAAAACCACAGTGAAAGTGCAAAACATCTTTCTGAACAAGGAAAAGTTAAGAAAAATCACTAAAATCACGTCTTACACCTAGACACCACCAGTGTCTGGGATTCTAAACACAACAGTCCTGAAACTACAAGCATAACAGGATATTCTTCCACTCATGCAAGTATGATTCTCACAGCACACGAGCCCAAATGATATTGGAAACATCTACTTCCCCCACATCCACCTTCTAAAGAGTCATTTTGTCCTTAGCATTCAATGTTTAGAGTTCACAAAACTGATATTCATCCAAGTCAAAGAGAATAGACTTAGCTCATTCTCCAGGACTAGCACTCTCTTCCTGCACCGCAGGAAGCTCAAGAATGCCATGGCTAAAATCTGTAAATTGCGGGAGTCCAAGAAGTTACAGGACTTAAAGCCTCCCTCAGATTCCACTGTCTGACCATTCTAACCATCAGGGCAGTATCAAGATTTTAAAGAAGTACAGGTGGAGTCAGAACTTACTTTCAACCAGTATGGCTGGAGCCTGCATGCCGTTTCTGCATCGTGCAATGCATCTTCACAAGCTTTCAAAGTCGAGTTAATCTGGGACCGGTTGCTATATAGTACATGGTCATTTGGAGCTGCACAAAACAGAAAAAGTGGTTGATTAGGTAAAAAGAAATTAGTTACATAAGCTTTACTCCCTAATTTTAATTTTTTTTAAACACATGTTGGGGCTTCCAAGTTGCACAAACCCACAAAACATCCAGTTTTTAAATAACTATGTACTAAATTAAATCTGGAAACATCTTTAGGCAACTCCAGACAAAATGCCAGCTATGTATTATATAACTGCAGAGAACATTGCATAAATAAATGCTGAGACACTCACACAATAAATTACCAGAACTGACTGCGGATCAGATGGTTGGTAGAGACACACAGGAGACACTTAAGACAGCAGGAGGAATGCTGTCATACTTTAGGGAGGAGTTTCAAAATTGTTAGCATCAAAGTTTTTAAGTGGTAAGTAAGGGTCTTTTTGCATCAGAGCTCAAAACACAGGAAAAGAAGGGACAGCATGAAGGATCAGGCAGCGCTACAATGATCACCGAGTTACACACACTGCAGCATCGAGACACAGCGTGTGCTGGGGCAGCCTGGGCACTTTTTCTTGGGAACATTTTCATTTAAGTGAAACGCTTCCCTATAATACCTTGCCTTTAACTTCTACTTAGTACTTACAGCGTGAGTCACTTTTCCTCAGACTGCATGAAAGGGACCGCATCAAAAGTTCTCCCTGCACAGCCCCGCGGGCGCTTCCCGGCGATGGGCAGGGAGAGCGGGGCCGGGCCGGCCGGGGCTGCGGGACGCGCCCGCCGCCCGGACACGCATCCCCGGCGCTGCCTTCGCGCTCGGCTGCGAGCGGCTGCTCGGCGGGGATCCCCGCGCCCAGAGCCCTTCCCGGGGCGCCGCGGGATGCCCGGGGCTCGGCGCTCCGCTCCCCGCGGGCTCCGCCGGTTACACAACGGCGCCGGCCGGGGGGGAGCCCGGCCGGACCGCAGGCTCGGGCTTACGCAACCGCTGCTCTCCTGACCCAGTTTCACCGCGGGCCGGATGAGCCGAGACCCCTCCCTGGGGCTCCCCTGACACCCGTCCCAGGACCCGGCCCGGAGAGCCGGCCGCGAGCGGGTGTGAGTCCCGGCACGCTCCCGGACACCGGGGCATCCCCGGCCGAGCGGCGCCGGCCGGTGCAAAGTTATCTCCGGGGTTAGCTCCGCGCCGGGGACCAGCATCGGGGAAGGGGAGCCCTTACCTAGGCTGACCGCTTCGTTGTACTTCTGCAGGGCGGCTTGGAGCTGCTTCTCCTTGTAGAGGAGGTTCCCTTCGTGCCGGAGCTGCGAAGCCTTCACTTGGCAGGGGAACCACTTGGTCAGCAGGTTGCTGAGGATGACATTGACCCGCAGGAGCTGCCCGGCCGCCGCGCCGCCCGCCTCCTTGCACAGGACGCAGCGGGGCTCGGGCGCCCGGTCCCTCTCCAGGCACTTTTTGCAGAACGTGTGTCCGCAAGGCAAGGAAACGGGCTCGAAGAGGAAGCCCTGGCATTTGCGGCACCTGAAGACGTCCCACTCGCGGGGTGCCGCGGGCTGCCCGGCGGCGGGCAGTCCCTCTTTGATCCGGACGCTCTGCGCCAGGCACTCCACCAGCTTGTCCAGCTGCTCGGCGCGCAGCTGCTGGTGGCGGGACGCCAGCTGGTACAGCGGCAGCGCCTNCGGCGGCGGCGGCGCTCATTGGGCAGCGCCCGCAGGTTGTTACAAAACCAGGCGGTTTTGTAACGCGCCGGGCCCGGCCCGCGCCGGGAGGGGCCGCCCCGCTCCGGCCCCGCCGCTCGCCGCGCCCCGGCAAGGCTCCTCCGCCCCCCGGCACGGCTCCTCCGCCCCCCGGCACGGCTCCTCCGCCCCCCGGACACCCCGTCCCGGCGGAGCTTCCCCCGGCGCGGGGGGTTTGGGCCGTGCCGAGACCCGGGGCGCTGCCCGCGCCGTGCGCGGAGTTGGGTTTGACCCGCTGGTTTGNCACTCGGGCCCCAGGCCGCCGCCCGGCGCCTCCAAGTTCTGCGCCTGCAGAGCGCCGGCCGCCAGCTGCAGCACCAGCTGGGGCTCGGGGCGCGGCGGCAGGTGCGAGCCCATGGCGGCGGCTCTAGCGCGGCGGGCGGCGCGGGACGCCGTGAGGGGCGGGCGCGGCGCGGCCCCGCCGGGCCATGGTNCCCCCCGTCAAGGCTCCTCCGCCCCCCGGCAAGGCTCCTCCGCGCCCCGGCAAGGCTCCTCCGCCCCCCGGCACGGCTCCTCCGCCCCCCGGACACCCCGTCCCGGCGGAGCTTCCCCCGGCGCGGGGGGTTTGGGCCGTGCCGAGACCCGGGGCGCTGCCCGCGCCGTGCGCGGAGTTGGGTTTGACCCGCTGGTTTGCACGGGCGCATCGCTGAGACGCGGAATTCGCTCCGGGGTTCGGTGTTTTGGTACCTCCGGGAACGTGAAAGGAACACCGGCTCGAAGTGATTTTGAAAAGCGAGAATGCCGTTTCCTGCTAGAACTGGAATCGCGAAGCTTTGCGGCTACACAGTTAATCATTCACTTTAAGGGAATCTACGTAGTAGTGGAGCTATTTTAATGTCAGGTACTCCTGGTTTTAGAACAACTAAGGAAAACATTAGGAGCAAAACGCTGTGTTTATTTAGTTTTGCAGCGTGGCGTGTTGCACAGCTCTACCTGTCCGTGCCAGATTCTAGATGAAAAGCACATGCCTTCTGATGATCATTGTTTCATTTAAGAGCAGCTCTGTTGACCGCTTCAATCTGCATGTTCCCACCAATTCTTGTTAGATGAGACAGTTGCACTAGTTGTGTAACTGTCTGTGCTAAATGTAGTCTAGAGAGAAAATCACCTGTGCTACTACAGAAAAAAAGCTGTTCTAAAAGAAGTTGTGTAATGCTTTTTGTTTGCAGCTTTATGCATATTTACAGTTACCAGAAATGTCCACGTTATGTATACATACACTTACACTCTAAAAATATTGAGCATTTTTCACACTGTCTTAAAATCTACTGCCGAATTTGAAATTTCTGATGATATCCTATTACTGATATAATCAGCCTCCTCACAAAGCTCAAGAGAGGGGATGAAGGAATTAATTTCCATTTTCTTACTTGCTGAAGTGTCTGGACTCCCCAGTTTAGACCATGTGAGCTAAGCAGGTATCAAGGGGCAAGCCCTGCCTGTGGAGCTTGAATTGACAGGAGAAAAATGAAAGAAAGGAGAGGCAACCTGAGTTTTGCAAAACCTTTTTTAGGGAGGATACTTGAGAAAATTCAGATTACCTTAGATTTAAAGAGAAAAATTCGTTTAAAGCTGCTTAAAATCTGGATTTTAACTTTTAATGATAGATACTAATTCTGTGATGTTTGTGTCCGTGTGTAGGCAGCATTCTGCTTATACAGAAAATCAGATAAGTACCTGGAAACAGAAGCCAGCCATCAGACCCTTCAATTGTCTTTTGATTCCTGTGATGTGAAGACATTTTGCATCTGCCAATCACTTAAATTGGACAATAATCCAAAGTATGGCACAGTCTGCCAGCAAGTGAGCCAAAGAAAGGTGGGACAACTGAAGCACTTAGAATTTCAGTTAAGCAGTGCTTCAGAAGAGTTAGAAAGAATGAGCATTTGTGCTCAGGAGTGTGGGGTTTTCCCTCCAGGCTCCAGCTTGCTAACATAGACTTCTTGTTTTCCAAACTTCCATGCAAGAAAATCTCATGCTATTAAAGAACAAAAACCCTTAAGAAAAAGAAGAAAAATGCTTTCTTGTAGCCTTGAGGTCGACAGTTGTCTCTATTGCAAAACTATAGTCTCGGCAACCCCTCAGTGTGTTATTTTATAACCATTGTCCTGAAAACCACTATGAGTCAAAGCCTATTCAAGCGAGGGAAAGTGACATAACCACTGGTTACCAGTAGCGATGCAGTGACAATCTCTATCAGAGATACGCTACCAGTATTTACATAGTTACATAGCAGACAATTAAAGAGATAAGTCACGGTACAAAGGGAGGGTTTCTAGCAGCACATGAATTCAAGATAGGGAAAGGGAATGGATTTATCGTAGGAAATGGGATCAGCGTTTGTGCTCTGCAAGGAACTTCCACGGTTCCTATTCTCGGTGTATGAAAGCATCTGCAGAGCTGCCTGGCAGTCTGAGCACTCTGGACTGAAAGGAGTCTCAGAAAGGCACTGGGAAATGCACTTCTGGGAATTCTCTTCTACCAGCAGGACATGGCTGAAGCATTTCAAGGGAAAAGAGCAGCTGTGCTTATGAACCACTCCCCGTGGTGAGAGCTGTGTGCTTAGGAGGGTTCAGAACACAGACCTTTATCCCAAGCCTGCAAAGAGTTAAGACCTTATGACAGATGGCCCATGGACAACTACTCTGTGACCCTCTTTTTTTAGGGGAGAAACCAGCTGGCTGTGCCTCTCCTAGTTCCTGGTATGTGTGGTGTTTGGTAAATGTTAGTACTTGGTGGGGTGTGACGGGTACAGATTGAGCTGTACAGTCACTAACAGCAAAATACCTTAAAGCCAAGATACTAATTTACTGTTCATTAGAAGTCAAACAGGTACTAAATATTTGATTCTGACATCAGGCCTGGCTCTGCAAAGACTTTTTTAGCAAAAACAGCTGTGTGAATTGATCATACATAATCTAGATATGCTGGGGTGTTTTTATATAACACATCCTGAAAGCACAGAGTTTTCATACATTCATACATATATTCATGGACTTGGAGCAGCAGTAGGTCATGAGACTTGATTAGAAGGCAAAAGAAAAAAAAAGAAAGAGGCAAAAAAGCACCCTGCTGCCTACCTGCATTGTTCATGAGATCAAGAACGGATTTATCCTTTACTTAAACAGAAAAAGTTAAAGTGAGAAGGTGACTCACTCTTGAAAAGCACATCTCCCTTGTATGATTTTTCTGCAAAGGGAGGTTTAATTTCTTCCTTTTAATGACAATGAGCACAATACTGATCTTCTTCCAGCAGTTAATGGCTGGCATAACAGGCAGCATGAGAGCATGACTGCATTTTTCAGCTTTCTTCTGAATCCATAAACTGCATCAGGCTTTGAGTTCACAAAAGCTACCAATAAATCTGTGTCTCTCCCCTCTTAAGCACAACTAACCCAAGTGTGAAATTCCAAACCACCAGTCACACTGACAGAGCTCCTTCTCTAGAGGAAGAAGGGATGTGAAAAGTCACATCACAAGTACAGCCACAGATGGCTTTTTATTTCCATGTGCTCTGCACGTGCTGTAGTAGTCCACAACAAGAACAGATTTGGACTGATGGCCCATGCAGTTGAGGCAATTTCAAAAAAGCACCAAGCAGGAGGCCTTCCAGCAGGAGGCTGCACTAACTTGTGCATAGGGAACAAGAGGAGAAGTGTGTTCTTCTGTGCCATTTTGCCACTGAACCTCTGAATGACTTTTGGCAACTATCTTTACCTCTTCTTTGGCATTCTGCCTACGGTGACTACTCCTTCATGTACTGGGCATCCTTGCTATCATACTCACATGATTTACACTGAGGAACTATCAAGTCCAATTTTTACTTTAAATCTGTTTAAAATTAATTAATCTTGAAAGAAAAGGCATAATGTTCTGTCGTCTATAAAGGAAATTAAAGAAAAGATGTAATGGAGAAGTTTATGTACATATGCCAAGGTTAGAAAATCACTACAATTAAGACAAATATATGAACCTGTTTAAATAAATGCAAGGCACCAATAGAGAGAGCAATGCTATCACGGGGTGTTGTTTCTCAAGGAAAATACCAACAGAGCCTGCAAAAGGTTCTTGTTACCTACTGATCCGTGAACTGTGTAATAAGAAAAAACCCCAGTGCCCTTCCCACACAAACCCCTGCCTGCCTAATGGATGACTGACTAGTGATCAGCTTGACAAGACCTCAGGACCGACAAAGCAAGCGTCCCACTCAGGCTGTATCTCTCACTGCATGGTGCTGAAAGGGGGATTCACAAACCCAACCAAACCTAGAGTGACTTGGATAAAATAATTTCTGTTCAGCCATATCCAGATTCTTAGAATGTTACTTTTGTTCTGCATTGGAATGAAAGGGCTACTGCTAGAAATTCAGTGAAATTCAAAGTCCAGGGTATTTTAGTTGTGAAAGAAGAAGATATTTCAGCATCAAACAAATATTTAACAAGTAATTCACTATGAATTCTGAAAAACCTAACAATATTTTGAAGATTCTTATTTTAGCAAAACTGAGGAACTATCCACTATGCACTCCCACTTTGGTGACATTTTGGTGACAACTTCTGCTTTGGTGATCTCTCAGGAGGAAAAGCCAAATTAATTCTTAAGTACAGAGGAATGAACACCCCAAGCTTTCAAGCACCCACCAGCATACATGGTAACCCTCCAATTAAAGTAAACAGCTGCTTAATGTGTGGCAAGACAAACTCAAGACTAAGTGATCCAGAGAACATGACAAATCCAGTCAAGAAGCCTTTCCATTTCTGGAGAGCATGAGCAATTGTTGCTACAGAACCACCACAGGAATATATTCTGTCTAGAAGGTATTTGTGGATTCCTCTGCTCTGACCAGTAAGAAATGACTTGGCAAATGCCTTGAGCAACAGTTAATTTTACCTCATGCAGCAGAATTCTCTTTGTCTGAAATGACTTCATTTAGGCTCAACTGAGATACATTTTCAGTCTGAAACAAAGTAAACCTAAGCAACCAGAAGGGAAATGTTGTAACAAGGAACACAAGGATGTATGTTTTGTTTCACAGCCTGTGGTAAGACAGAAAGAAGAGGAACAAGCTTCATAGAGGAATTAATGCAGTCTACAGTGCACTTGGAAGTGAAAAGACTAAGATGCAGTATGGATCAAAGCTGAAAGTTATTGATGAGTCCAATACAAAGCAAATGGAACAGGAAGCTTCTGAACAATTTGAAATCCTGGCTAGTGTTTTATTGGAAACTACAGGACACATTCTTGCACAGGTTTTAAAAGCTTTCTGGACCACAGCTATTCAGCTATCTTTAGATTGGTACGGACTGCTGTCAAAGAAGTCTCCTCTTTAGAAGTATGACAAATAAGTCTTACTATGCTTGTTGTGATTTTTTAAATCCAAAAGGCAAGTCAGTCTTTCCTACACAAACATCTGTGGGAGTGTAAAAGGCCCCTTCATTCCACAATTTTAATTTCAGTAGTTTTCTGTGGGGAGTGAGGAAGATAAAGGCAAGTTCTAAAATCATAAAACATGAAAGAGACAAGTATGGGTGTCATTATGTGATAGAAACCCTGCAATTAGCTGGAATAAGCCAATATTTAACAGTAGCAGTGGCATGTGCTTTCCAAAGGACATTTGACTCCTGACAAACTCAGTTCTAGAGCCACAGCCTGCTGTCTCTGGGCAATTGCTCACAGCCTCCCTGTCTTTGCTGCTGAGAAAAATTCATCCAGGCAAGGAGTGAGGAATTAATCAGTTTTTTGGCAAAGCTCTTAGGGACATACATGTGGTCCCACAGCATTTAAATGAGACTTGAAACATGTTTCACATTAAGGGAGTCCTTCCAAGATAAACTCATGGGCCAAAGGAGCAACTGAGAATAGACTATTCCAGTACAACGGGAGGGCCCTACCATGACCACCCAGTCCAACTGCCTGAGCAACTCAGGAAACTTCAGCCTGTGCTAAACTGCTTTCTCAGCCTGGGGGCTTGCACATCCTCATACCTGGGACTTCCATGCCAGTTGGAGGCAGCCCCTTCCTCCCGGGGCCTGCAGGACTGACGAGCTGTAGAGGGTTACAAGATCTCTGCCTCCTGCTGCTCACCACCACTGCAGGAACAGAGGCTTCTGCCCAGTCATGTCAGCTGATTCCATGCAATCAAACAGACAGACAACACATGAAACAAGAGGCAGGCATTTCCAGTTACAAAATGACAAGATTACTGCTATTTAGCCCATTCTGATCAACCAGATAAAGAAACAGATTTCACTTTTCCACTGCTGTAATTCAGTGGAATTAGTCCTGGAAGCTCATATGATGCTTCTTTCTTGATCCACAGACTTCCAATTTTCTTCCAAATCATCCATTAACTATCCACAGCTAAATCTTAGTCACTTAGTAAGAAATGAGGCAACAATTTTATGTAAAACTCAAGACCACATTTGTCATACTAGAAGGCAGGAGTGGGTTTGTTATTTTATTTTTTATTTGCAATATTGCAGAGCTTTCTTATGATACATACACATTGATAGGGCTTCCAGTAGCACACTTTCAAAAAGAATTAGAGTTATGAATCATAATCAGAAATAAATGACTCTTACATCTAATTAAGACAGTTATTTAAAAAAATGTTTTGATGAATCATGCAAAAATGTTCAAACAGCATTATACTTTTTCATATATAAATGTTTTGTCTTTCCTAATTCTTACAAAAAGAGCTTGTGCTTTATAACACTTGAATTGAAAAAAAATATTTACAGCAGACATCATAAATGCCACATTGAAGTTCATAGAGGCAAAGTGGTGATGGTCCCCTGTTTTGCATGCACAAAACATGCTGAGGGTTTCAGGTCTCTTCCATAAACTCTGAATTCACAAGTGTTCAGTCCTGTATCTTCAGTATGCTCCTCTTCTCCAAATCATTCATTTCCTTCAGTATAAGGGCAACATTGTATCTCAGTTCTTGAAACTTTGCAACTGGCACCTGAAACAGAATACTCAGGTTAGAAAACACAAGACATCTCAGGAACCTTGACTAGCGCATGCCTTTGGATATGGAACATTCTGCAGTGTAAGGCAAATCTCTCTTCAAATACTTATTTTTTGCAGACTTAAGACAAAGGATTTAAGGTTAATAAAATTCAGGTAATTCAACTAAATCCACATGGAAAAGGAGAGTGGGAAAAAAACAGAAATAACATCTAAATGGTACATTTTCTGTACTGCCTGATGAGAGAAAGGAAATACTCAAGAATGTAAACTGAGAGTTGCTTGGGTGATACAAAAATCATGGACTGGAAGGAAAGACATCTGGAAGGTCGTGGAGACTACAGAATTCTCAAGCAACAAATTCAAGATATTTTGCTTGTCCAAACTTGCAAGAGAAAGGAATTGAGACTCAAGGCAAGAGACTTGGCAGCAACCCCCAGGAGCAAATGGCACTTCCACTACATGTGGAGGCAGAAGATTTAGGGTTAAACATACACAGCATTCTCAACTGTGCAGGAGACTCATGGGCTCTCCTTTACCATTTCAAGCCCAAGAATCCCAGTGGATGGGAATGTTCTCTGTGAAGACAGAGACCCCCAGCTGAGCGCAGGCACAGGCTGGTGACACAGACTGGTGACACAGACTGGTGACATTGGTGCAGGGCACAAACACATGCTCACACGAGTGCCCAGTGCAGTCTGGCTGGTCCCACACAGTCTGCACAGCACTGCCTAATTTACTCCTTTGACTGCACTGAAGACAGCAGTTCTTTTGGCAGAGACCCTGGTCATCCTTCTGCCCACTCTAGCACAGATACCAATTATATGAGAGGAATCCAACACCTGATTTGCATTTTCCACATATATCAGAAATGCATGAAAAGGCACCATGTCCTTTTCACTTTTGACATATATACAAGACTCAAAATGTTGCAATTCCCACTGCTTTAAAAATAAAAAGAACTTCAGTCAGAAATCACACTATGATTAAAATACGAAGTGGAGACCAAAGAGTCTAACTTCTCCCTGTGCTATACACACTTTAAAACTGTTCACAACAGAATTATTTTCTGGACTTACCATCTTACATAAGCCCTGTGAGTTAGCAGGACATTCTGAATGTGCTCAAATAAAGGAAAACTGAAGATCTGAGGACTACATTTACTTGCATATGGTACCTTGAACCAAAACACAAGTTTATACCAAAGAGCTACTAACTGTGGGAAGACCACTCATCAGAGAGCTGATTCTAAGAGAAGCACACTGTTTGTTATCAGATATCTGCACTCCTGTGTGTGCTGGACAAACACATCTCCACTGCAGAATAAAAAAGGGTCTTCCACAGACTCACAATGACAAAAAAATCCACAAAAAACAAACCCTAAAATCAAACCAAAACAGTCAGAAACAATGGCACCAAGACCAACACTTGACATGATATGCCAGGAAATAAAGTGGGAATAGAGTATAAACTAGATTTTATTCTCACAAGTGAAACTTACCCCTTTGTAAAGGGTTAACCTGAAGTCCATGGCATCATTTAAGTTCCATGGAAGTCCTCAAATACAGTGTATGGGATGCTCTGAGCTGGACTGTCCAGAGGGGTAAATTTGATCTCCTGTGAAGTGACACCCTCAACAGTTTGCAATGTAGCACAGAATTTAGGCCCTCCTCAACAGATGCCTTCTTGCTAAACAATTTAATAGTAAAATCAGTCCACCTCTTTCAACCCACAGGGCTTTGGTGCTTCTTCCAGACTACTACTAATGAGAGAACTGAAGCCAAAATCTGTACAGAGTTCAAATGTAACAATGCCTGCTGTGCATTGAATTCCTGTATGCACCACCATGCTATTTATAGAACAAATAGCATTCCTTTTCAAAGGTTAAAACTATGGAAGAGTTTATGCCATCCTCTGGCAAGCCCTTAGGTACAGTGTCATAAATACTGCCACTGACTAATCCTGTAACAAGCCAAGAGGTTTTTTTTACTTTCTAGTAGCCAGAACAGTTCTGAAGAAAAAGAATAAAACTACCTCTGCCACAGAAAAGAATGTTACCATTCTCTGTCAAATGCAGAAGGTTTAGCAGTGTATCATACATTATATAAACTACCACAGTAATTTTCCTGCCCTCAAGAGCCACCGTCAGGTCTGAAGGTTACAGTTCATAGCAACCCCATAACTTTTAATCAAACCAGATATTATGTAATAGTGCTTTCCAGTAATTAATATTCTTCTAATAAATTGCAGTTCAGCAGAACATGTGTAGGAACAAGGTATGAAACGATCTTGATTGGTATTTCATTAAATACTTTATGTGGCTACACTGAACATGAAGGATTCCAAAGCAAACCAACCAATGGTAACACATCGTTTACAAAAGCTTTAGTATTTTAAGTAATAATTTAACTTTCTAAATAAAACTAGAAGTGGTTTCCTTTATTTATTATGGCAATCAGACTTACTTCAAAGCGATGAGCTGTCCCATCTGAAAGCTTCATCATCATCAGAATGGATGGCTGGAGTGCACGGGCCAGTGAACTGAAATTATTTACATCATTAGTATTACAGCAGTAGAGATCAGCAGTGTGATGAGTACAGCATTGCACATTAACAATTTTAGATGTTCATGTAGGCTTTACACAGAACATGAGTAATTTCAGTCACAGTCTGGCTGGAAACTCATGAACACAACAGTTCTGTCCAATTTACCTCAGTATTGAGACTTAACATTTTGTTAATAGTTCAGTAACTGCAAGTTTAGGAGCATTTTCATTTTTACATAATTGGTTTTGTGGAACTGTGATAGGGATAAGAGCTGACCAAGTACTACTAATAATAATGCACAGTTTTGTTATGCAGTTTACTGTGTTGCATTAATCATTTCCGTCCCTGCATACATTCAACTGCCACCTCATTTGGGGAATCAACCCCTTCCAGGCTTCATCCTAAATTTGTGTCTTATTCTATTTGATGACCCAAAGAAGGGAAATGAGTCATTCTTGTGCAGCTTCCACCAACTGACGCTGCCAAAGCCTCCTCAGGTACAGACAGGCACTACAGCCCAAAGCTGCCATACCTCCCTGCAGAGGCTGTTGCTGGATGATAAACAAGAAATCCCAGGGGGAAGATTAACTGAAAAGAAAACTAAAAGGAAGGAAAACAAAAACCAGTAATGTATTGCTCCTGTGCTGTTTGGAAAACAAATCATAGGATTTGCTTTCAGTTGTCAGTACTGTGCCTGAGGATGTTTACCTGGACATTTTGCTCTCTTACCAGTATAGATTCTTCTTCTACAGAGTGATACATGTGTGGTGCTTACAGCACTGCTCATCACAAAGTCACCTGAACTAGTAGCTTGCGGCCATTCCAATTTTCTCTTAGGAGCCTTTTTTCTTGATTTCAGGAAGACAATCCCTGATCAGCCATGGGCCTCTCTGGCAGCAAAGAGACAGCACTCTCTTCCAGATGCAGGTATTCAGATACACAATGTGAAGTCACACATGTTAACAATTTACACTACTAACAAAGACTAGGTCATCTAATTTCTTTCAGTTTGGTCTGTCTTGGTTAGAACTAGACAGAGACTAAATAGCACAGACAACAGATTTCTGTTTCCTCCTGGCTCTAGCCAAAGATCCATCCCCCACATGCCTCTGTTGCAGCAGATGGTAAGAAGCTGTTCACTGCAGGCACAGGCAGGATGATCTCAAAGGCTTTTACTCCTGTTGTGAAAGAAACTAAGAGGTAGTTCAATGACCAGTTAGATAACTGTGGCAGTGTAAAGGTGCTGTCCTGAAACCTCTCTTTGTAGAAGCAGAGTACAAGAGATGGAAATTCATTTAACATGTGCAATAAATGATGGTCGGCTCGAGAAGCTGAACAGACGAACACCCTCCCCTGTTCCAGTAAAACTAAGAGTTTGCCTAGCTGCTTGAGGCTCAATCTGATTAATTTATGCCATCATCACCAGGACCTATGGATTTGTATCAGCCCTACTAAGTTTTAAAATAAGAGACTCAAACTTTGAGTGAAATGTTACCAGCAGTAAGATGTATATACACTGACTTTTACACTGTTCAGAAAATTCCACCTGTATCTTACTGTTTAATGCTACCTGCCAATCCCTAATAGCAAGGCACATTCTGACCCCATTAGCACAAGAAATCAGTTTAATCTTAGGTAATTCCAGGAATGTGCATGATTCTCTTTTATACCTTGTGGATATAGCTACATCCACTCTCCACTTGAAGTCCTGGATACTTGGTAGCCGACTCCTTTGTATCAGAGCTGTGCCTTCGGAAGTGGGACGCCTGAAGAGTGAATCAGAAATAAGAGACTGCAATGTAAATCCATAAACGAAGAAACAATCTAAAGAGAAAATAGAATTCCTCAGTACAAACCTGTCTGGAATAGGTTTAAGTGAGGACAGGTGTCTCCTACATCTGTCCTCACTTAAACAGGTCTGAATTAGTGGAGTTTTTGTGGATTTAAGACAGCTGTGATCAGATTATTCCCTTTTTCTATGCTTAACTATGGTCCACGTTGAAAAAAAGAGACCAAGTGACTGTGTAATTCTAGTAAACTGATGTCACTGTAAAGTTTAGTAAGAGTCATTGTGGTGGCTGGCATACCTATTATTTCAATTATATACAACTGTGAGGCATAGAAAGGGACCTGCAAATATATCTTTACCTTCATGCAAATCCAGCAGGAACAAGCAAGCAGAGATGAGACAAGACAGATGACTTAGGCAAAACAGTTGCATAAGGCCACTGTTCTTCTTCAGCAAAAAACATCTAGTATTGGCAATCAGCAATGTTATAAAACATAATATTAGTATATTGAGTGTATTTTGAAGCAAACTTAAAAAACCCCACAGTGGTTCTTGTTGATCCAATATCATTTGCATACTTTAACTTCCTTACATAATGTTCACTGCCAACCCCAGCTCAGCCTTCAAGATTTTTGCCTAGTCTGATATGTAAGAAGACAAGCATTTTGGCTTTTCAAGCATTCCAAGTGTGTTACTCATATTGCAGGAAGAATCAGGCTGATCAAGCCCTAGTTTATTTCTCTGCAGGAATACAGTTAACAGCAATTAAACTCTAGATGGTTGACAATTTAAAAAATTTTAACAGCATCCTAACGTTATCCATGGATAACTAAACAACAAATCTGATACAAACACATAATAACCATTCATTTTTAGATATGTATGCAGAAATAAATCCAGAATGAGGTCACTGAGCTGGTCCATTTAGGAGGTGGACTTCTGGACTTTGTGTTACTTTTTTTTTTTCCTCTAAGCATCCCATGTCCCTGGAAGTTATTTACGGTGCATTTCAAGGCTACTCCAGTACTTCCACTAAGGGCAGGATAAGAAACATTACATCCTTTATCCATGGTGCTAGACATAATCTAATTACAGACTTTGCATCAGAAAGGAATCCTCTCTGAACAAATCAAGCACTGTAGGAATGGCAGTCTAACATCACTACTCAGATTCTTGTGTGCAAGTTAGCTGGGCCTTTAGAAACTGCCCAGAAAGACTGATGATCTGACAAGGTACACAGACTCATGGCTGAGATCCTCCAAGTGTCATGCTTTTTGCAAAGGTGATACAAGAAAGAATTTATCTCTTCGGTGAGGTGGGGGTTGGGTGGTGTCAAAAGTGACACACATTCCCAATAGCATGGTAAAGGAATGAGCAAAAAAAAGTAGATCAGCTGGTTCTTAATCATTGTCATCTCCTGGACAGGAAGTAGGTCACCACAGCTGGGTGCAGCCATGAGGAGCTGGAGTCTAGAACAGTCATTAGCAGGATTAAACAGTAAGAACAGGCCTTTCCCTCAGCGGAGAGCTGCTGCCAGAGTATTGCTTAAGTTGGAGACTCCCTAAAAATAGCCACACTGCTACTGTTTCCTTAAGACATGTTAACTCCCATCAATGGAATCAGCCCATTCAGTGCAGCACCAGCACTCTGGGGGAAGAAAGGAGTTTTAAAAACAGAAAGATACTCTACTTAGCAGTGGTGGGAAAGGTCAGAAATGGTGACATCCCAACACAGGGGAAGCTCCTGAATATTGTTGAGAGATGGCATTTCTGTGGTCAAACACAAAGCTTTATTTCTGGCCAGGACTGCACTTCTGTACCATTCCCCCAGGAAGAGTCACAGCTTCTACAGCTTAGTTTAAGCTTCTGTCAGGACTTTCTACAAATCTGTTTCCTACAAGGACCTTCTCAGCTTGGACAGGGCCACAACAGGAACTGGAAGAATCCTGTAAAGATGGCACAATGTGCATAGTGGCCAACATGCATACAGAAATTACATAGGCTGCTAATCAAGCCATTGATTTTTGAAAGGAATAACAAAATGGAGCAGAAAAGACTCAGTGAATCTTACATCCAAAACCTATAGCCTATAATTACATTCTGTAAACACTCTGTGTCAGCAGCTGCAATATACTGTCAGCACATTGTGCAGAAAGCAGAAGTCAGAACAAGTAAGAGACCATGGATCAGGTAGAGACCACCCTGGAGACCATACAAGCTAGGGTGGAAAGGATGATACACCTGGTGACAAGAACATCACCTCCTAAAGGATGCAACTCGAAAATGAAAGATTAGAGAATTTGGAGCAGCAGCTGATCTACCAGTATCAAAACTGAAGACAAGTTCTGGATGGTTCCCTATGCACATTACAAGACATGTTTAGCAGGCCACTGGATTGGAAGGCTGAACAAACTTGTACATGTGAAATGCTGACAAATGGCACACAAAATGCACCCTCCTGGTAGAAACTAAAGCTACACCGTTAGAAAAAAAAAAAAGCAGTGCATTTATTATAAACATTCAGAGAGGGGGAAGTTAGTGTTATCCTTTCCCTTAAAAAACAGTTTTAATTTCATGTAGTTATTTGATGTGGCAAGTTTTTCTTTCAGTCTACATAACTTGGTGGAACTGTGGGGACACAAATACAAATGCCAAATACTTCAGAGCTGTTTAGTGAAGAGAACTCCAAAAATAAGATGCCATGAAAAGTATTAGAAATGGATTTTTCTGGGTTATCTAGCTCATACTGAATTACTGAATTTTAGATCACATGCTAATGAATCTCTTACCATCACAAACATATATATTTACAACTCAATACGCATATGTATGATTCAGTGTTACATTTAACATTGTAGAAGCAGATCTGTCTAAAAATCAAACCTGAGGTGTTCTTCTCTGGTCTCAAAACACAGAGCAACATTACACTGGATAATCACAGCTTTCAAAATGAGAAAAAGCTAAATTTTCCAGAATCGTGATTTCACAGCAGAAAACAGACGATCATGCAGGCTTCAAATTATGTCTAAATTTATTTTCCTTCCCTTCTGAAAGCAATATTTCCACTTTGCAACCATGAATTTTGCATTCTTAACACCTATAATCCAAACAGAAGAGCAAAGAAGAGATGACTGAATTTATTTTTATTCCAAGAACCTTTATCTGTAAGCCAAGATTTAATCAAAGAAATGAAAAATATTTTTAGCTTTGGTAGCAGCACTCAGACCCATGAGGGTAACTGAAAAACCACAACTATGATTATTGGGATTCTATGTAGAGAATCTGGAGCAGCATTGGGTTAGTGATGTTACGTGCTGCGGATTTTAAGTTTCAAAAAGGAAAGTTGGCCCATAATGATCATCAGAATCTAACTCCTTGCCCTGCACAAGTTTGCATGTTCAAAATGTTCAAGATTTTGAATTTTTAGATGTAGAATAGGCTAAATACTGTTGAGCAGAGAAACTTCTAGAAAAAGGGAATCCTAAGAATGGACAAAAGAGACAGGCTGTTCAAAAAGCTCTCAGTTTAGAACTTCCTCTAGAGTTACTGAGGAACTGTTGCTTAAAAGTGAATTACAGCAGGCAGAGCACTTGATATCTCATATGTGTTGTCATCAAGTCATTCATTGTGAATTCCCAACTGAACTGTACATTAAGACTTGAGAAATGCTATCTGAGAAAGCTGCCATGAACCAGAGCATGTATATGCCTTTTTTGCTGTAACTTACAATGATAATGATGGGAGAAATGAGTAATTCTGCACTGCATTTTTCATCTGTAGGTATTGATCGACCTCACAGTCTATAGAACATTATAAAAACTGATGATCACAGAAAAACTGAACGTTGGCAAGAAAACTACTTAATGCATGTATTGCCATGCATGATGGACATTGTACTGTGCTGAATAAAACTAATGGGACAGGTCTTGTTCTCATTAATTTGGAAAATATTACTGTTCCTTCAATACACCAAGGATTTGTGTCAGCAGAACTCTGTGCAGCCCTGCTGTTTGCACAGTGAAGACACTAACCTGTTACCAAAGACTACACTGGAGAAGTCCACAATGAAATCTTCTGGGATTCTGAAAAAGAAGAGCAAGACAAAACAGTTAAGGTTTTTCTGTAACCACAGTTATACGGCCTTACCTGAAAAAACCTTAAACCTATTACAGAACACAAAAGATGTGTCAACATTTTCCATTTTTCATTGCTTACAAATTGGCAGCTCTTACGTAAGCACTTCAGTATTGCTTCAGTCAGGGCTCTCAAAAGGACAACCCATGTTTATAGACCAAGAACCCCAAAAACTGTGCTACATCTTCCCATCCTACCTTGTATGGCAACAGCATATTTCAAAAGAACCCAGTATTTGCTTAACTTCTCTCAGTAAAGTTAAGAAAAATGTTACGGATGGCTCTGACAAGTGTAGAAGGCAGGCCAGCAATGCATGCTTTCAAAAATCCCAAACTTACATGTTTCATTTCATTTCACCTTGAGTGTAATGAAGAAAGAAGGAATTGCCCCCTCAAAATTCAAACAGAGGCCCTTGCAGCCAAGGCTATTTACAAAAGGAGCATACACGGGGACTGGTTCAAGAGACTAACACACTCCATCTACCCTACACCTCTCCACTCCTTCACCATTCCTCAGACACTGCTGTTGCCTGACAAACAAGCTACTGTTGATTTTCAGTCCAATAGATCAAGCTGTGAATTGCAAAGACCACAGAGCAAACACTATCCATTCAGCTGTCTTTGCCACAGGGACAGTGACCTCCGACAGAGAGGCAGGTTGGACAAGTGGGAGAAGTCACTACTGCTGCTGCCACAGTTAAATCCAGCACTCACCATGAATCAGTGCCCAGACACATTACTCACCAGTGGCTTGAGACACACAGCAGTCTGTCAAAGAAAAATCAAAGCAAACAAGGAAGTTTTATGTCCTAAAGAGCTTACAGTGTCTAATGACCAGAGGAAAAAACAACTCATCAACTCACACAGTGGGAAGATGAAACAGCAGTTACTACAGCTTGAATTCAGAAAGCAAGAAGTGGGTTAAGCAACATTTTTAAATAGTGCTTGGATAAAAAGAAATTCATTTTAGCAAGCACTAGAACAAGGCTTTTTTGGCTGCAAGAGTCTGTCTTTCAGAAAAGACAAGACTATTTCTGCAAACATTATTTATACTTTCATGCAAGTGTATAATTTAGCCCATCCTGACATTGGCTGGATATCCTGACTATGTAGTGGAATAGCTAGAGACAGGGAGCTGTAATGTGATTATGATGATACCTTCCACAACACTTGCTTGACCCAAGAGTGTTACTAAAACAGAAGCATTAACACTACCTTTGAGTTTGCATTGTTTTTGCTGTGCAGGCAATGATTTTGCTGAAAATTCTGCTCCTGGCTCAAGCACCATATGTGAGGCCAGTCACACATGACACAGATAAGACAGAACATGGCACAGTTCAGCCTGAACTACAGATGGGAATCACTTGTCAGTGGAACATTCTGAGGAAGGGACTCAAAAGGCAAGAAATGTATGAAGATGTCTCAATCCCGTGTTATTCGCCTGAGTCATAAAGTTATTAAACCAGATAAGATATAATAAGATAAAAAGATGTATCAAGATATAAAAGATATAAAAAAGATCATCAAGACTGAAAAGTGTCTGAGTAAAATGTATGAATAAACCATTAAGTGAGAAAAAGCCCTCCCAAACACAACTACAAAAGCATAAGTCTTTGAAGTGTGGTCAAAGGAAAAGGGCAGGGATCTGGGAGTCTGCATTTCTAGACACAGCCAGTTCAGACAGAGACTTCTGACTCTCCTAGTACCAACTTTCTCCACTGCTCAGAAGAGGAATATTCACCCAGCCCCAGAGAATTTGGCATGGAGATTTTAGTATTCTTCGTTATTCCATAATCAAACTTGGCACATTCTGTGTGCACCTCAAGAGAGACCAGCTCCCACTGGGTCAAAGCAATTCATCAGTTTCTTACTGACCTACTTTAACTTGGGTGTGAACTCCATGATGTGGCAGAGGCAGCAGATTGCACTTGAGCTCTCAAGAAAAAAGGCAGGCTGAACTTCAGCGGTGAGCCACAGACAAAACTGCATCAACTTGCAAGGCACCTTTCACTATGGCCCAAATGACACCTTTCATTGATTACACCCCACTTACATCTGCAGTTTTAGTTTGCCTGAAGTTGCTCACAAAGTAAATCATGTTTATGACTTAACTGCTTATGAGGAGAAAGCCAATGTACAGGTTAACAGACAAATAAGGATGAAAAAAGACAGAATTAGAATTTTTCTTAGGTAGCAATCAGAATGTTAAAGATATGTGCAAAATTAGCATTTTAAAATAATTAAGCATTGGTGCAGAGGTTTCACTACAGAAGAAAACATCAACTGCTGTTATTCTCTCATTGCTACTGAATATAGAATATAGACTGAATATAGAAATAAAGGAAAACTTATACATATTACTAGCATCTGATACCTAGCTTTTAGGCTATGATTCCTTCAGTGATATTCATGGAAGACTGACACAGATTTTGGCAAAGGCTGTAACAAAGGTCATGATTTCTTGGGTTATGGGCAAGAGAAATCATAGCTGAACATGGTGGTAGGGTTTCATGAGCGTTATATCATTGACCTTTCAAAGAAGGAAAGAAGTAGGACAGTTCTTAGCTTCTGAAATGCTACCACTGTCTTACCAAACACTTAAAAAAATATCGCAGGGCAAGGTGGGGATGGCAGAGAGAAGGTCACTCGTATTTGCATAACCTACATTACAGACTAAATCAGACCCTTCTCCCCAGCAGGTGAAATAAAACTGCTCATTCTCAGTGCTAAATCAAGTCTTACACAACACCTGTTTTTTCCTCTGGCTTTACATGACGTTTGGCAACAGATGCATTAAGAGGTATTTACAGGTAATTTTTTGTGTAAATTTTTTTTTTTTGTGTAAAAAAAGTTAATTTGGGGAAGCAGTTACATAAAAGCCATGAAAAAATAAACATTAAAAGAACTGGTGTAAACAGGCATACCTGAGCTCCTTCAGGTCTTCTTTAAAAACCTAAAAAAGACAAGGAAGATGAAATTTTACATGATATAGCCTTAAATGATAATTTCTTACCTACTGCAACAATAGTGGTTACTTATTTGGTATCTTGCCCCAAAAATTTTAGACTTGAGTGCCAGTAGTTTTTAAATGACTGTTAATATATTGAAAAAAAATTTCAGAAGTGTTCAATCAAGTTGTGATTTAAAGACCTAAATATCTTGGAAGCCTTTATCTTTCAAAACAACGTCTCTGCCATTTCTTTTAGGTAGCTATTCAGAAACATTTTTCTTTTAGAGCAACTATGTGCCCTTGTTCTCAAATACGTTTTGCAGTAACTTGTTTAAACTATGACAAGAAAAAGGAAATGGCAAAAGATAGGGTCTGGATATTAAAAACATACTTCCACTACATCTCCTATAATATGGGAGCTTTCCCAGTATGCCTGTGTAAATATGAAGCTATATCTTAAGCAAGAGGTACTGGAAATGCAGAAGTGGTTCACTCACGTAAAAATGAGAAAAGAAAGTTGTAAGGTAAAGGAACATGAAAAATGAAAATAACCATGAAGAAGGGATAGGGATTGGGAACATGGCAGGTGTCTACATATTCACACCAAACATCCATGCCATAAGTGGAAACTGCACTTTCTTCCAAATTCCAGTATATTGTTCTGCCCTTAAGACCTTCCTTCCTCTATGGCAGAAATAGGAACAAAGGAGGCAAACAAATATGAGAAATTAGCATGGACAAAAATGAGTGCTATGTGTGAACACCCAGTTAGAGTAAGAGAGAGTGTTGATGCCTGTGAAATAACATTTTGCTATGATTTCTTTGGCACTTTTATTTTATGAGTGAAAACAAACATGCACAGCAAACAAGATGCTGAAGCAGAAACGGATACAGGAATCTTTTTCCTAAAGCTTAAATATTTTTAAAAAAATCTCACTCTAAATCTACCCAACAAGTGAAATATTAAGTTCCAGAATTTTAAGTTTCTTCCAACAACCTTAACTTGAAGAATCATTTTTATGTGCAGCTTCCCACCCAGGCAAATGAGATTTAGATGGTGACTTGTGTCTGATGCAGCTTTGACCTTATCAGGGTTCCAAGTACTCCCAGAACTTACTTCTTGTTTGAAGGTTGATAAGGGGAGTCTCAATGCTTCTCGGAGGAGGGTGTACATGCCAGAAATGAGGAAAGCAAGTTGCTCTTCTGAGAGATTAGCATTTTCTGCAATCAGCCTGACAGATTCCTTGCAGTCTTTTCCTTCCAATGCATTAACAGTGACTGGGAACAAGAAAGCAAAGCAAGATCCTTAATTTACTCAACTGCGTAGCTCTTGACTTTCACGGTCAAAGGCGCACTGAGAAAATTCTCACCACGGGGAGAAGCCTCACAGACAAAAATGAAATCAATCATTGAGACAGTGTAGCAGAGCCTGCAATAACACTGGCTGGATAGCCTTCAGATACTGTTACATGCAGTTTTTACATGGTGAACTGACCAGGCATATGAACCTGCACCTCATTTTTCACATTGGTCTTTGTTTAGCAGTAGAGTAACAGCAATAGCCTCGAAAAACTAACTTGGTGCAAGTGCAATGTAGATACACGGTGTTGAAATCCATTACATCTTCAAAGATTACAAAACCTTCAGAGGAAAAACTGCAGCCCTGCAAAACGTGAGCCACAGGCCAGCAAGAGCAGACAGTGATGGGAGATTTGTGCCAGCTCTGCATAACCAGAGGGAGGCTGTGCCCACCCACTCCAGGGGATCTGCACTGGGGTCACTGCCCTGGCTCCAGGCAGTTTATTCTGAAGGACTGTCTGCCCCCTGCTATGGTAGGAAGCATTTATTGCACACTTGAAAGCAGGTGATAATTTACACCAAAATTAAACCCAGACAGTCAGGCTTCCTAGCACTGATAGGGCTTTTCAGTCTCTATGTCCCTGCACTAGACAGCAAATATGGTTCAACAAGTGTATTTTACTTCTGCCCCAAATGCTTCCACCTATACACAGCTTTATTATTTCAAGCATTACAAAGCACCCCTGAATACACTGCTCGTTTCTGCTACTGTGCAGCAGCACTTGTAGGGAGAAACCAGCCACCAGATGTTTAGAGTCCTTCAAATCAAAAAGGAAATCCCTGACAAGATGTTAGCTGTGAGAACATGCCAGGGTCACACCATGCTGGGCAGCAGTTACCCTCCAGCAAGCTGTGCTTTCGCTCCACTAATCAACTATTCCATTATTGTTTTACATACTTTAATTTACTTGATCATGTAACTTTTGGTTTTGATGGTCAAAGGTGCCTTGAGAAAATTCTCACCACAGGGAGAAGCCTCACACACAAAAATGAAATCAATCATTGTCAATCTTACAGCCTCAGCCTCAACAGGACACCTGCACCTTGGGGTTGCTGTATTGTCTCCTGCACGTTCTCTAGATGCCCATGGGGTCTCTGACTGCCACACACACCTGACAGTGACTGGGCTGCTGGCTCTGGGACACAGGGATGAGAGAGGAATGACTTTAACAGCACTCAGCTGACTTTGGGGGCCACCCACAGCTGCACAACTCTGTTCCTCATTATCACAGATTTCACACAACTGTGGAATACAATTAATCAAGCCCATGATTTTATTTAAATCTCAGCTCTAGCTTCCTGTTGGGAAAAGCAGTGGGAAAAGCCCCAGGAAGCTGCAGCCCTCCAGCTGTCACAGAATCACACAATGTTCTGAGTTGACCCAGAAGGATCATTGAGTCCAACTCAGCCCTGCACAGGACACCCCAAGGATCTCACCATGTGCCTGAGAGAATTGTCCCAACACCCCTTGAACTCTGTCAGCCTGGTCCTGCGACCGCTTTCCTGGCGAGCCTGTTCCAGAGCCCAACACCTACTAGAGAAAGAATCTTTTCCTCATTCCTAACCTGAAATGCCCTGACACAGCATTATGCTGTTCCCTCGTGTCCTGTCACTGGTCACCAGAGAGGGCATCAGCGCCTGTCTCTCCGCAGCCTCTCGTGAAAAAGTTGTAGCCAGCTCTGAGTTCTCCCTTCAGCCCCCTCCAGGCCGAACAGACCAAGGGACCCCAGTCCGCATGGCTTCCCCCCTACGGCCTTTCACCACACTCTTTGGTCTGCTTTGGAAGCTCTCTAATAGCTGTCCTTGCCTTCCCGTGAGCATCCACGGCTCTCTCGGGGAACGCGGCTCCTGCCCGCGGGCTCTGGCCGGGACCCCCCCCCGTTCCCGTGCGGGGGCAGCGCGGCCCTTCCGCGCCGAGGCGAGGCCCCGCGGGCCCCGCACGGGCCCTACCTTTGAAGAGCCGCCGGAAGGTCTCCTTGCCCACGTCCTGCACGCCGCGGGCCATGGCCTCCACCTCGGCCGGCACTCGCGGGCCCAGGAACCCGCGGCCGCCGCCGCCCTCGCCGAGCCCCTGCGCCGCCCCNCGCTCCCGCCGCCGCCTGAGGCGCTCCCGCCGCCCCCGCGCCCGCCGCCATGACCGAGGAGCCGTACGAGAAGTTCCTGGCCCCCGAGGAGCCGTGCCCGCTGCTCTCGCACCAGCACCCGCCGCGGGGCGGCAGC